>JAAIXJ010000204.1:0-178231 GCA_013403705.1 Heliconius hermathena
GAACAGCATATAGGGTGAAATATTTTAAAGCCCTACCTAAAGAAATTAATGAAGAAACCTCAACAGTTTAGATGTAGATTTTTTTTCATTTCACGATGTTTATCCATACCTGTATTTCGTGTGACGCAGTTACGCATAGATACCAATAACGTACACATATACTAATACAAAAATACTACTAAAGGTTAATCAACTTTGAACTTTGCCGCCAATACCTATGGATTTCGGAATGAGGCGTATGCGGTGGTTTCGCAAATTGATTTGATGATTTGACAAATGACTTTTTTGTACAACAATAATTTTATTATTTATTTTGTTTAAAAAAAACACTTTTTCATTATTAGGATTTTTTTAAATTGTATTAAGCTTTTATAGAGTAGTTAAAACTGTGGTTTCATTTAAAGTGGTGCTGACACTTCCAGCCTGTATAGTTTTATAAGACAGCATCTACGTAATATTTTTTAGTATATGTTTTATACTTTTATATGTAAGAATTTTGGGTAAAGACGTTTCGGTATAAACTCCGAAATGAGCACACGACTACTACAACGGCGCAGAGACACAAGCGTGCGAAAGGTTGTGGGCAAAGCTCGGCGTTGAGTTCCACCACTCAACAGCCAATGCCTGCAGGAGTCGGCAGAAAGGCGGGAACGGAAGTATCTTAATGGAAACGGAGTATCTTAACATTAGGTTACCTGGTTTCCTATGCCTACACTGTTAAGTGTGGAATAAAGAGGGAAGCTAAAAAAAATCTATTTAAAAGTACATAAATTAAACATATTGAAGCGACAACAGGGAGATTAATACCAATTACTTCAAAAAACTCTTTATTGAGTAAGTAGATTAACCAACGAGTATAGTAATTGTGACCCTTTTAAGTATGTTTTATATGTAAAAAGGTCGTCCTAATCTCGTTCTAATGGAGAACCTTAAAAATGTTTTTATTCGAGAACGACGCAATTTCGAGGCAATGCTAATTTAACTGGATTTAAATTTTGTGATTTCTTTGATGGCGTTGACCAAATTATTACGAGAAATAGGAACAAAAGATATGTTATAATAGTGATATTGAAGATTTAATTGATGAGATTGTATTTTTTTTATTTTAATAACTACTACTACGAAAGCTAGTGCTAAGACACTTTCTTTTTGTTGTGGCAATTCCGTTGCCCACTTTCCGCCGAATTCTGGAGGCACTGCGTACCAAGTAGCGAAGCTCAACTCCGCAGCTTTGTCTGGTTCCCAGAGCGCGGCAAATGAAAACATTAAATATATCAAGCCGTCAATTGGGAATCGAACGAACAACTTGAAGCGTTTACAGTCACACTTTTTACATATTTCTTGAAAATATACGTGTATAATTTTAAAATATTTGGATTCGATGAATTTATCAAAATTAACAAATTTTTGACCTCCATAAAGCTAATGCATGAATTGGTTATTTTGTTTCACGAAACCGTGCAGCATTCGCTTCTGTTATGTATGACAAATATAAACATTCCCACCGTCGATCTGTAAGTCAAACACAAACAGTCACTACTATACGCCGATACTACTTGTGATCTGTATCGCAATATCTGACGCTGATCAAATATTATGAGGACTTCGTGGCCCAATTGAATATAGTTTTTATCATTCAACATATCATTTTATCGCATCGATGTTAGTGGGTTTGATCTCGTTAGATTTCTATAAAGGTCACTAAATATCTAAGGGCGGTACGGTAGTACCGTCTCCAACTATCCGCCGAACTCTGTAGATTTTCGAGTCAAGAGGCGGGGCTCAACGCCGCGCTTTGCCTCTTTACCAAAGAGAGATGGAGTGTCTAAGCACTTGGTTCCCAGGTTCCCTCTGCCTGCCTAGCCATGTGTGAGATACCTGCTTACTATATATAGGCAGGTGTCCTGCACGTGGGAGGGTAGACATAGGAAGGCGTGTAATCAAAACCTATAGGGTACTGCCCGAGGATCATAACTGTATTATGAAATTTGGTACGAAGTGAGTACTTACAATACAAATATAGGAAAAAATCGAAAAGTAAAAATTTATAAGAAGGTGTTTCATAAAAAATAATAATTACAAATTTATATTTATAGTTATTTACCATACAAAATGAGTGCATATGCCCGCAAGCTTCAGTTTGTCAATTACAATCCTTAAATTGAAACGGCAGCCTCGGTGAGTGAGTCTTTATCATAGACCTAACTTCAATTCAATTTTATTACAGATAAAGTTATTTTACAAACAAACAAATCAAATCCTGTTTATTCGATCGCATACATCATAATATGTAGAATACTAAACAACTCGGAATGTCTGTAGAAATCGTATACCTTTGTCTCGTACACTCTATATTTTATTTCTATCGAATTTGTTACGTCATAAAACATTACTGGAGAAATTTTATGAAGTTTGGCATTCGCATAGGACTGTATTTCTAGAGCTACCTACCATATATACATAAATATTTCGTGAATATAAATTCGGGAACCCATATTATTTTACTATCCAGTTTTCACATTCGTATCATATATACCTACTCGTACGTTCGTAAAATTGTCTTGTTTAGTTAAGAAAGGTATTTTTATTTTAGTACATGGATGTAGTTGGAAAATATACGGGTAAGGTAAATCACAGCGTGTATACTATTTATATAATTTTTTCGTCTAAAATGAAGTACTGCAGGTGGTAATGGAGGTAATTTAACTTGTAACTCTTTCATTGCAGCATGCATTTGCCAATTAGATAATCAATATAAATTATATAATCAATATAATTTATACATTCAATAATTTTGAGAAAGTGTAAGCACTACACGGCTGCTTGCGGGGACAAAATCGGCGGCTAAGGCGCCCCCCGCAGGACTCGTGCCTATGCTTGCGGCCATAAACAGAGCGTTGAGAATTTACATTTACATTTTAGTTTAGTTACATTTTCTCAAAAAGAATACGTTCAAATTACATGCTATAAAAACCAAAGCATATCTTCATAAAATCTCCTTGATGATGAAATAACTTTCGCACATCAATATCTATATGACATAAAAAACGTTGAAATATCACCTTGCGATTTTCAATTATTTTTTGCCACAAAATGCCTTATTGTGATTTATTTACAAGAAATAGATATATGGTATCACGGACTTTTTTTTAGAACTAATAAAATAGAACATTTATTCGATACAGTGTACTGACATATATTGAACTATTTTGGTAGCGCACGTGCTTAAACAATACGATGGCGTTCATTATTATTGTTATTTCGTTATTTAAGGCTTAATTAGACTTAGTCCGTAATGTAATATAGCCTATAGCACTCCTGGAAAACGTGTCTAATATACAAAAGTAAAAATAAGTAAATTGGACAAGTAGATCCAGAGATCTTAGCATTTAAACAAACAAACTCTTTCGCTTTATTATATTAGTATAGACGATTTTTTACAGTTTTTAAGATATTACATATAAAAATGCCACAAAAAATATTGCATGTGTGGCCACTAAATGAAGTGGTGTATAATAAAAATATGATAATAATAATTTTAATTTTAAAATTATTATGGGACTGTGAAAATGATATATTATGAAATGAAAATATTAAATATTTCATTTTCTCTTTCCAATCGAAACTACAACCTGTCACGTTTACAATCGCGCGCCTTTCTTACGTAATTCTTTTACTTAATTTATCCTTCGATACCGTCTAAAAGCGTAGTAGACTAAGCATCAGCTATTTTTTAACAAATCTTAACTTTTTTTAAAAAACTATGTTTAAGAGCTGCAAACTACAGATGATTAGTTGCATCCGCAGGTGGTGTCCATAATTTGCATCCAAGAACGCTATCCAAGAACGTGAAACGTGAGTATGGCTTAGTAGTCAGCGCGCCTGGTCGGTTTCCAGGAGGCGCGGGTTCGAGTCCCGTTACGTTTCAAATTTTTATACGTTTTCTAAATAAGTATTTTTCTTTCCTAAGTGTGGAGTAACATTTTAAACTATTTTTGTATATTAGTTACTTCAATAACCAAAAGCAAAGATTAAGTAAATTATAATCAAATAGATTTAAATAAGTTTTTAGATACGAATAACATGCATTTGCCAAATTAACTTTTACCTTAAAAACTATCATAATCATAATAAAGTATTCTGTAGGTTATCAAAAGAATCTGAAGAAAAAAGGTACCTAACCCAGCATTTCAATTTTTTAAGATATCGCAAAAGATCTCGGTAATGCTGCGAAAAACGAAAGTTACGATCTGTTTGCGTCCGAACAAACCGTCTTGATCCTTTTATAGAAAAGAAATAATTAAATTCGGAATTAATTAAATGTCGTTCAAACTCGTCGTCGGTTATTTTTAAGCCACTGATAGGATATTTTTAAGACGTAGCTAATGATCTTTTACTGTACTCCACAGACGGATTACTTTTAAAACAAAAGGTGTTAATTAAGGGATTTAATGGGTTATAAATGTCATTATTTTTTGTTAGAAATAATTAAAATGATACGATCGTTTTTATTGTTTTCAGCACAATTTTAAAAGTTCAATCTTTTAAGTTTGTTGTTTTGGAAATTAATTAGTTTCTTATTATATTACCTAATTTTTATAAACAGACCAGTTGTGGGGTAGGGGTACAAGTGTGCGACTGTAAATGGGACAAGTTGTGGGTTCAATTCCCATTCGAGGAAATGATATATTTAATATTTTATTTCTTCCCTCTAGTAAAGGGCTAAGTGCGGCACTTATCAACACGCAATGACTCCCGAATTTGGCAAGAAGTGAGAAACGGAAGTAAATTAATGAGAACAGAGTATCTTAACACTAGGTTCTCAGGGTAAGAGGTATAGGTTGTCAGGTTTCCTATGCTTCCTACCCTGCTATGTGCAGGATTTCCTACACCACAACAACGGCCGGAAAAATAAACCCTATACATATATTTTATCTTAAGAATAAACTTTATTTACATTTTCTACATATTTGAATACAATACATTTTAATATGAGGATATATCTAAATAAAGCCTCACTCGAGGTAACCGATTTGTGAAAAGGCTCAACGGTTACTATCATGATAAAGGAAAATTGTCGACTTCATTTCTACAAAACAATTTAGGGAAGCTCTTGAATTAGGAAAATATTTTGCCGGAGTTTCAGAGGCGTTTCTTATATTAGGGAATTATGTATTAGCTTGTACCCATGGCTTCGTTCGGGTTGTTGTTCTTAAATAACCGTCATTGATCATTAAAAAATGTGAATAAAATAATGGAATTCAATTAATAATACTGTAAAATTATAATATAAAACGTAACGTAACTTTGCTAGTACCTGCTTGCCACTCTGTGTATCTCTTCATTGCGAATTCGATCAGCTAAGCTGACTCCTCATATGAGATTATATATTTTGAAAGATTAGTAGAAAAAAAGAAGAAAAGAAAAAGAAAGATTATATATATTGAAAGATTTTCACACTGGAACCAAGACATCAGAGCTAAAGTATTTAAGTTATAATAATAATAAAATTGAAAAATTGCTTTTCATCACTAAACAATCAATGTCTCTCTGAAATTATGCTAATTGGAGGTGGTCTGTGTCTAAACATTAAATTCCCTCTACCAAGCTACTTTACGGAAAAAAGCGTAAAACTATAAAATAATGTATGGTTTAATTCAATCATCCGAAAAGAAATAAATAAAAGGCACTAAGCTTTATTTATTTACAAAAAGCTGAAAATATAGTAAGATAAAAAACTATGAAATAGAATGCTTATTCCCATTGGAAATGTTTATGAATTTGTCATACTCTTCATATATGTATATGTAAATGTGATATGGCGGTTTCCGCCAAATTGGCATCGAAACAATTTGGTCATGACGAAAAAACTTCTTTATTGCAACGATATCTAAAACTATGATAGGCACTATTTACGATGATTCTTATAAAATTGCTTGTGGCTGTTTTGTGTGATCATTTTGTTATATTTTTTTCGTCTATATTCAAACAATGTTACACATAAACATGATATACATACAAATGCAAATGGAATACTCAAGTAAATTCTCAAAATAACAAAATTAAGCTTTGAGATGGTGACGGTTAAACCAAAATTGCAGCATTATTCTGCTTTTCACATTTATATAATATAAAAGTATTAAAATGTTATATTTTCCAATATCAGATAATTTCATATAAGATTTTGAAGACAAATTTAATGTAAATATGGAACATATTCCTTAAATATTAATAATAATATTTTAACCAACTTTCTATTAAATAAAATAATTATAAAAATATGTTATTCATATTTATATAAAACCCGATAAGCATGGGAATGTTGCACTGGTTTCTAATGAATTATTTTTAATTATATTGTTTTTTATTTGAAATAGACACACCAATTTTTTTGCCTCTAACCCTTACAGTAACGGAGTCATAGGTGTAACAACCCTTAACTTTAATGCTTATATGGAATACTTAAATGTCTTTATGGAATTTAAACTTAAATTGTTATGGCTAAGCTTATTAGTATATTCTTTTTTCAGTTTAAGTTTATTTTTTGAGCGTGCATGGACGTTTTTGTACATCACCCCATTAATTGACACCTTCCAAAACCTATATCCATTAAGAATTCCATTATTTAATTTACATATTATTCAGCTATCTGTGCTATAAATTATAAAAAAATTGAAGTAGTGGAATTTACCTCAAAATAAAAAAAATGCTTTTTTAGATAACAAGCAATACAATCATATTTAATATAATAAAAATAATTGATTAGAAGCCAGTGCACCTTTCTCAAGCTATCGGCTTCGACCCTTTGAACATACTCGTACAAAATTCACTATACGAGATTAAGAAAATACAATATTTTAATACTATTACGTTATATTATAAACGTGAAAAGAAGAACGCTGAGTTATTAATTTAACCGTCCACATCTCGAAGTTAAATTTTATCATTTTGAGAACTTACTTGAGGACTCCATTTGCATTTTTATTCTAGACAAATGACGTGCTGTCGCGTAGATTAGGCTAAGTAAATTATGTGGTCACAGGTCAACGAAACCGACCATTGCGTCTGCTTAAAAGCTTAACATAATATATTGTTACATATACAGGAAGTAAAAGTGGAAGTGTCAGTGCTCCTTTTACGGGAACAGCATATAGGGTGAAATATTTTAAAGCCCTACCTAAAGAAGTTAATGAAGAAACCTCAACAGTTTAGATGTAGATTTTTTTTCATTTCACGATGTTTATCCATACCTGTATTTCGTATGACGCAGTTACGCATAGATACCAATAACGTAAACATATACTAATACAAAAATATTACTAAAGGTTAATCAACTTTGAACTTTGCCGCCAATACCTATGGATTTCGGAATGAGGCGTATGTGGCGGTTTCGCAAATTGATTTGATGATTTGACAAATGACTTTTTTGTACAACAATAATTTTATTATTTATTTTGTTTAAAAAAAACACTTTTTCATTATTAGGATTTTTTTAAATTGTATTAAGCTTTTATAGAGTAGTTAAAACTGTGGTTTCATTTAAAGTGGTGCTGACACTTCCAGCCTGTATAGTTTTATAAGACAGCATCTACGTAATATTTTTTAGTATATGTTTTATACTTTTATATGTAAGAATTTTGGGTAAAGACGTTTCGGTATAAACTCCGAAAACTTTGAACTTATGGCTCAGTGGTTAGAGCGCCTGGTTGGTTTCCAGAAGGCGCGGGTTCGAGTCCCGCTACTTTCAAATTTGCACACGATCACGACAACGGCGCAGAGACACAAGCGTGTGACAGTTTGTGGGCAAAGCTCGGCGTTGAGTTCCACCACTCAACAGCCAATGCCTGCAGGAGTCGGCAGAAAGGCGGGGACGGAAGTATCTTAATGGGAACGGAGTATCCTCACATAAGGTTGCCTGGTTTCCTCTGCCTACACTGTTAAGTGTGGAATACAGCGGCAAGCTAAAAAAAATCTGTTTAAAAGTACATAAATTAAACATAATGAAGCGACAACAGGGAGATTAATACCAATTACTTCAAAAAACTCTTTATTGAGTAAGTAGATTAACCAACGAGTATTGTAATTGTGACCCTTTTAAGTATGTTTTATATGTAAAAAGGTCGTCCTAATCTCGTTTTAATGGAGAACCTTAAAAATGTTTTTATTTGAGAACGACGCAATGCTAATTTAACTGAATTTAAATTTTGTGATTTCTTTGATAACGTTGACCAAATTATTGCGAGAAATGGGATTAAAATAATACGTTATAATGTTACTATTAAAGATTTAGTTGTTGATATTGTATTAAATTTGTATTTTAATAACTACGGTATAAAATATGATTTCGTTGTTATATTTATTTTATTTTTAGCTTTGGATAGTAAAATTGAAAGAGGGAACCTAGGAACCTAGTGTTAACATACTCCGTTCCCATAAAGATACTTCCGTTGCCCACTTTCCGCTAAATTCTGGAGGCAGTGCGGGCCAAGTAGCGAAGCTTGACACCGCAGCTTTACGTGGTTTCTAGAGAACGAAAAATGAAAACATTAAATATTTCATTTCCTCAAGTGGGAATCGAACTCACAACCTTTCGTATTTACACTGTGCATATTTATTGTGTTTATATGTGTGTAATGATTTTTCCCGACTGCTAAGGAAGGGTTATGTTTTTCGCGCGTATCTTGTATGTATGTAATATTCTTTATTACCTCATATCTCTAGAACCGCTGAACGGATTTACATATTTGAGGTATCCTTAGATCTGTATTAGCAGCCCAAGTGTTCTTAAATAGGTGACGTAAAAAAAAAACAATCATGGCGGCTGTGGGACGCCATTAGACTTAGTGAAAAAAATGTTTTTCGTTTCGAATATCACAATATGGATATCAAATTCAAGAGCTCAATACGAGAATTTCAAAAAGGTATATCATGATTTATGAAGACAAAAACCCCGACTGCATAAAACTAAAAAGAAAATAAACAAGCCCAATAGTTTATTAGAATTAACGGTCGGGACCTATAAGTAATTCTTCAATCAATAAAATCTTTACCAGGAACGGCGCATAATTTAAAGAGGTCCCGACTGTTAATCCTAATAAACTATTGGGCTTGTTTATTTTCTTTTTAGTTTTACGCAGTCGGGGTTTTTATTTTTACAAATATTTTTATATTTATAAGTTTTATATTCGCAATAATTTATTATAAAAATGTAAATCAACCTCTTTGTTTAATAAAAAGATGTTTTTGAATATAAGTGACATTACTAAAATGACGCAATGACTTGGAGCGGAATAATAAAGAGGTCCTCTAGAATAACATATATGAGGCTAGGACACGCAGTTCTATGTATCCGCAGACGAAAATATTTTGGCGAAAATGTTTTATTTACTCTCGAATCTGATCTTCAGGCCAGTCGTAGCGCAAAGGCACATCATCGTGGTCGTCGTGACTGTAAACGCGACTAATTGTGGGTTCGATCCCCACTCGAGGGGAATATTTTTCAAGAATTATATATTTTTATTTCTTCACTCTAGTGTCGAGGCAATGCGCGGTGTTGAGTTCCCCCGCTCAAGACGCAATGCCTCCAGAATTCGGTGGAAAGTAGTCAACGTAGTGTCTTAATACTAGATTCCCTCTGCCTATACTGATGTGTGCGAGATACAGCGTGAAACTGATTTGAATCTTATCTCCATGAATCCACTTATGAATTATTATTATTTTACATTATTTTTAGTGTCTTAAACCTTTTATTCAACATTTGGATGAAGAACACAACAATTAACATATTTATAGCGATAGTTATTCTACGTTATTTACTATTTGCTTAGTAAGGTGAGAGGTTCATGTTTTCTTGTGTGGCCACTAAATGAAGTGGTGTATTATAAAAATGTTATAATGTTAATTTTATTTTTTTGAGTGGACTGTATCAATAACTTTCGAACAGTCACATATTTAAATACAAATATACAGGGTGTAAAGTATTATAATAACATCGAAACAAAAACTTCCTTAACCCTAGAAAAATAGTCTACGTCAAATTGATGCATCCATTTTACAAATATTGCTCTCTATCTTAGTAAATATCATGAATCTATCGTTGTGCTATTATGACATCCCATGGGTCACTAGAAGCTTTCATGAGGCCTTTGTATCACTAAGACAAGTATCACCGATTTTAAATTATAACACCAATATGAGGCAAAATGACGCATGATTAAAAAATTATCTTTTACATGACTTTTAAAATTATTAATTAATATAGTATTTTTTATTATTATAGTTATTGTCTTTTATAGACCAAATATCGAATATTTTAATCAAAAATTTAAAATACCAAATATTTTATAGACAATATATCTGTGTATTGTTGGAAGAAGTAAAATAAGCATCTTGTTATTAATATATTATTTTTTAATACTTTTTTTTCGAACAAATCTTTAGATATATATTTTTAAAAACTATGTTTAATAGCTGCATACGGCAGGTGGTCCGTTGCATCCATTAGCGCAGACGGTGTCCATAATTTGCATCCAAGAACGTTATCCAAGAACGTGAAAGGTACATCGCTCTGTGACAATATGTAACCTAATTCCTACCACGGTCATTATATAGGTACACTGGGAAGTGGATTTGATTCTGTGGGAAGTATTATTTAAGAGTTTAGGATGACTGGATAATATTAATGGTATAATATAATTTAAATTTATTAGATGATGGCAAACCGTTGAGTTTCACTATTGAACACGCAATCGATCGAAATTTAACGGAAAGTGGGGAATGGAGTGCTCTTTTATGTGATCGAAAAAATATATCAAATAAATAATTATAAATTTACAATTTTAAAAACCACATTATACTGTAAAAAATACACAAAAAGACACATGCCTCAGCAGAGAAGTTGAAAGTCGGAATATTCCGATTTTTATGACACATAGGTAAGAACCATTGTGATGAATTCATTCAGGGGCTACTTTTTGTGTCAGAGGTTAAAAAGTAGCTTCACTTGGAAAAATGTCGCAAGTTGTCAAAATGGAGATAGATATTAATAAAAGTGACATAATATTGAGATAATAATGTAATAGTTTGTACTTAGTCCCCTTTATACATTTTTACGTAAAATGTTAATTAAAATATTAGAAATTATTGAATTTTACTATGAAATAACTTAATCTAGGAGTAGTTAAAATTCACATTTTATATTTTTGTAGTTTTACTTATATATTTACGTATATACTTTGTGTCGGGTTTTTTTCAGGTTCTTTAAGAGACAGTTAATTCAGGTATTAAGATATTTCCTTTTTATATAAATAACTGATTTTTATCCTTTCTTCTTCATTCTACGCTACCTGACATTGACAAAATAAACCATGCTCATATGGCACGCCTAATGGCTATAAAATAAAAACAGAACAGAGATAAGAATATTTCTTTTTAATAAATGGCACAATTTTTTATCTGTGCAAATGTCTGGATAAAAGGAGGGACAACCTTCCTCTCATTACAAGATTCCGCCTTCTCCTTCTTCATTTTAAATCAAAACACTTACTTCAGCCCACCCCTGATTAGCGTACGCGGCGCATTTCCCTGCGATCGCCAACACTTCACGAGCGTCCATCAAAGCCCGTAATTTTTCTTCTCCTAGCCCGGTGACGCTGTCAAGACCAGTCCAGGTCAACAGTATTAGGCCAATTAGAAAATAAAAACTTATTTCAGGTAATAATTTTACTTTCAGGTTTACGTCTTATCCTGCATGCAGCAGAATATGTAGAGGGAACCCAGTGCTAAGACACTCCGCTCCGCACTCACCGCCGAATTCTGAAATTGCGTATTGAGTGACGGAACTCAACGTTTCGCAAAAAACGAAGAAAATTAAAATATTAAATATTTCATTTCCTAGACTGGAAATCGAACCCACAACCTTCACTGTCCTAAGTAACATAAATATGTATGTTACATACATATTTGTCCTTGTTATACACATATATCAGTATGAACCTGGCCAGGCCGTTGCATCGATTAGCGTTGATGCCGTTATTAATTTGTATTCAAGAACAATCGCCCGATCTCTAACAAGCAATGTCTTCGTGGATTCGTAACGTGATTTTAATGACATCAAAATATAAATATATACATACATAGGTAATTTCTCGTGAGGCCAGTCGTGGCGCAGCGTTGTAGGGGTGAGTGTAAATTCGACTGGTTGTGAGTTCAATCCTCACTCGAGGAAATTAAATATTTATTTACATTTATTTTTCATTTCTTCGCTCTGGTGTGGAGGCAAAGGCGGTTGTTTAGGTAATCTCTTTAAGCATTTGTTGCATTATTTTTTAAGTGATTCATCGCTCATTCGCTGAATAACTTATTTGTTTTTAATCAAAAACTAAACCACACACAGAAACAATTTCGTTTACCTTAACACAAAGTTAATAAACGTTCAGTTTCTGATGTAACGACGACCAACCATCATTCTGCATCATCTTGTCATTTTACGACACAAAGTTTTGCGTTGCTCACAGACCCGTTAAAGTTTTATGTATTTAATGAGATCGTAAAAAGTACGGAAGGACGGAGCTAAGAATGCTTAAGTCGGTTATTATTTTTAGGCATGGTATTATTAATACTGGAGATTTCGTTATATGAAAAGTTCTAGAGAGCTCTTGAAATTTAGTATTTATGTATTATTGAGGCCATTTGTGGCGCAGGGGAATAAGAGTGTAACTGTAAACGTGGCTGATTGTGGGTTCGATCCCCACACGACGAAATTATTTTTTTTATTTTCGTCGTCGTCGTGTCGGTTAAAATATTAAATTGCCTTAACATTTTTTTAACGCCGTATCCAGCACAAAGCACGGTAGGCAACGAGAACCTAGTGATAAGACACTCCATTTCCCATTTTTCACCGAACTCTGAAGGCAACGCGTATTGAGTGGTGGAACCCAACGCCGCGCTTTGCCTCGGCGAAAAAGTTAATAAAATAAATATTTCGTTTCCTCGAGTGGAAATCGAATTCACAAACTATCGTGTGTATACTCACACTTTGTGGTTCTGGGCCACAAGTGGCCTTATTCAAATAAAATGCAAAAGAGCAGCTCCACGTTTTTTCACATAGCAGGATAGGCAGAACCGTAGAATGAGAACTTAACGCCACGCGGAACTCAACGCAGCGCTTTACCTTGACACCAAAGCGAAAAAATGGAAATATAAATTTAAATAAATATTTAATCTCCTCGAGTAGGGATCGGGACAACCACAACTAGTCGGTTTTACAGTGACACTTTGTACCGCTGCGCCACGACTGGTCTCAAAAATATTTAGATACCGTATAAAAATATATTTAGAAGGATTTAAAAGCAAGCGTCACAAGATTAAAATAATAAATAATATATGGATATTTTAAGCAAATAAAAGCTAAGCCTTATGTAAGTCCTAGCAAATATCGTTTTTACTCCAAAATCAACAATGGTCGTATCGTGCAATTTGAAGGCTCTGTAATCTGGTTTAACTACAAGGTCCATAGTGGCAGCTTGCATACACGAATACCAGTCACCTACAATTAGATCACTCGGAAAGTACTGAAAAGGTATTCTAGTGAAATAGGAAATATATTAAAACAATAAAATTGCAGACACTTTAAAGATTTAAATAGGTTACTAATATTAAATCAGCTTTAAACTCCGTTTTTCCGACAAATTCTGAAGGCATTGCGTGTTGAAAAAAGTGGTTATTAATTTTTTTTTTTAAATAAATGGCACAAAAAGATAAAAAATATATATAAAAAAAAATTAAATTAGCTTCACGCTGTATCCCGCACACAGCAGGGTAGGCAGAGGGAACCTAGTGTTAAGACACTCCGTTCCCCACTTTCTGCCGAATTCTGGAGGCATTGCGTGTTGAGTGGCAGAACTCAACGCCGCGCTTAACCTCGACACCAGAGCGAAGAAATGGAAATATAAATTTAAGTAAATATTTCATCTCCTCGAGTGGGGATCGAACCCACAACCAGTCGGTTTTGCAGTCACACCTCATGCCGCTGCGCCTCGACCGGCCTCAAAAAAATATATATGTTAAATAAATAATGAAATTACGAATTGAGCTTTTGATAGCGTAGTGGCAGAGTATCTGACTGCGGATATACGTGACGGTTTTAGGTTACATTTCTACTCAGAGGAATGAATTATTTATCTAAAAGCAAAAAGCAAAAGAATGGCCCAAAAATTGGACGGTGACTAAGAATTGAGTGTTTTAACACAAGGTTCTCTTCGTCCTTGGCTTTATATTTATATTATAAGCGGGGTACAGCGTGAAACTAAAGAGAAAGTATGAAAAAAGTCACCAGAAACACACTCGCAACCTTAAAATTCAATGAAAACGATAAGATGTTTATATTTAATACTATCGATTAAAAAACCCGCTGTAAATCAATTGTAATGGACTTGTTTGTTCTTTGTATTGCCTATTCTTATAAGTTATTAACACAATCACGTACATAATTAATAAAATTAAATATTTTATTAAATTTAACTGTTTAATATTTTTTATTAATGATAAATAATTTTTATTTTTTTGCTCTTGAAGACAAAACGCGGTGTTGGGTTCCACCATTCAACACGCAATATTTCGAATATGGGTGAAATGAGGGGAACGGAGCGTTTTTACACTAGGTTCCTTCTGCCTACTTTTAACTTCTTTTTAATATACCTAAATATTTTTAATATACATAAATTAAGATGTTCGTAATTTAGAGATAATTTTTGAACGTAGCTTGATTTTAAGGAGTTTCTTACCCATTAATATATCTTCAATATACAAATAATATAATTATCAACAACGTTCTTATTCTTTAGGGTTTCTTATCTCAAAAAGTAAAAACGAAACTCTTATAGGATCACTTTGTTGTCTGTCAGTCATTTTATATAGAAACTATGTAATAATAAACATTTACTTATAGTTATTGGATAGAGTTCATAAAATTTCCTTCTTCTACTTTGTAAGTTTATAGTTTTTTATATTTTATAAGCTGCAGACGAGATATCAATTCCAAGTAAATTAATGCAGAATGCTTTGTGCTTAATAATATCTTGTACACAGCCAATAGGTCGAAGTTAAAGGTTAAAAGGAAGTTAAAGATAGGTAGAGGGAACCTACTGCTCAGGTGCCCCGTTCCCACTTTCTGCTCAATTTTCGTAACATTGCGTGTTGAGTGGTACCCAACGCTGCGCCTTTTCTTCCAGAGCGGAGGACTAATAATTTAAATATAATCATTACCAAAAAATATTAAATTTATACCCTATATATATTTACAATGATGCTTAGCTTTTTTATAGTCGTAGATGTGGATTGTTAAAACAATTTACCTACATGATATATTCTCATTCATAATTTCTTGAATATTTAAATTTAAGTAATTTAGTATAATAATAGTCTCAATATAATCATTTTTCCGATTAGAATCATAGTCAAAAAAAATATCCCGCACACAGCAGGGTAGGCAGAAGTAATTTAGTGCCTTAATATTCCGTTCCCTATTTTCACCGAATTCTGAACGCATTGTGGGTTAAGTGGCGGAGCTAAACACCGCGATTTGCGCTACCACCAAAGCGAAGAAAATGAAAATATTTAATATTTAATTTCCTTGAGTGGTAATCAAACCCACAACACCAATTTTTTTTTTTTTAATTTTATTTTAAAATATTTTAATAATCCTGCGTCACAACTGGCCTTCAATCAAACGGGAAGCGACTATCGCTAGATATTATATTATAAAAATGCAAAACAAAAAAATCGTTAAGTTTCACAACACAATAAAATGAAAAAATACATATGTATCATTTTTTTTTTGGATCAGGAATCGAAACCGTAATTCTAGGACAATATTTTATAAAACCAAAAATAGTTGTAATGGAGGCTTTTTCTTTAATTTCACGTCTTTTCTCACAAAGTAGAGTAAGTAGGCAGCGGGAGTCTAGTTTTAAGATACTCTCTCTTTCTGCTCAATATATGGAAGAGTATCTCACTATTGAGTGACAGAACACAACGCTGCACTGTGTCTATCAAAGCAGAGAAATGACAATAATTAAACCTTAAACGACATACTAAAAATGTAGAGCAATTTTAAACTGTTCTAAAAAAAATATAAATCTACAAACAACTACAAAGAGAATAGCGGATTAAAAGCAACGGTTTAATACTAAAAATCCCTGTCGCTAATTCGAAAGACTTTTTACACACAACGACCTCTTTGTAGGCGAGGACAATGGTTATGAAACAAAATCCTGTCATTAAAAGTTTAGCCTCTAAGGAATTCACTTGACCGTTTAATGTACCACTTTGAAGTTGATTTGCTTTGACTTTTTTTGTTCTTTTTGTCAGTTTCACTCTGTATATTCCATACAGCAGGATAGGCAGAGGTAACCTAGTATTAAGACACTCCGTTCTCCATTAGTCGCTGAATTTTTGAGATATTGCGTGTTGAGAGGCGGAACACAACACCGTGCTTTGCATTAATACCAGAGCGATGAAATGAAAATATTATATAATAAGCAAAAATTTATTAATAAGCAATAATTTATATTATATAATAAACAATAATTTATCCCCACGATTGGGAATCGAACCCACAATCGTCGCATTAACAGTCACACACTTGTACTTATGTTGCGCCACTACGACTTCAAATGTATGAAATGTTAATAATAGTACAAACCACTAAATATGTATTTGTAATAATATATCATTTTACAGAGCTTATTATTTTTGAACACTTTATTATTTTAGAATTCATACCAGGTTTAGTCTAGTTAATTTTCTATTTTACTTGAAAATTAATGTAGATTTAAAATGTTTTACGTTTTACAAACCTTATTTGAAGAGGTGTTATGATTGATAATTGAAATATTCTATTATTATAAACTTCACGTGGTATTCCGCATACAGTAGGGTAGGCGTAGAATTTTAAAAGGGTAGAATTTCTTTTAAAAAGTATTTTTCTTTCCTAAATGTGGAATAACACTTTAAAAATATTTAAAAAATAGTATTCTCTCTCCCCAAAACGACAAATATACGTAGTTCTCGCCAAAACGACAAATATACGTAATTAATTATCTTTGAGTAGCAGAATTTGTAAAAAATCTCCCTACAGAGATGCTAACAATATAAACAAGTTGTAACAAGCGTAAAATAGTTTCAACGTAGCTCGATGTAAACGTATGACTCAGTTGGTCATAGCGCTTGGACGGTTCCCAAAAAGGCGCGGTTCAAATCCCCATGCGTTCTAATTTTTATGTTTTTTTAATAAGTACTTTATTTGCTATTGCTCGCAAAAAATATCGCATTAATATAGAAAAATATTTAGTTATTTCATACATTATCTATGTACGCGCGCACGGAAATCGTGTAAAAACATTTTTCCCGGGTAAATCTCGTGGAAATTCCAGGATAAAAAGTACGAGTATATCGGTCACTGAAAGTTCCATAAAAATTAGTTCGACTGTTCTGGAGATTACTCTGAGAAGACAAAGGACAGACAGACAGAGATAAAAATAACAAAATAGTTTTTTTATATTTGTGTATCATGTAAATAACCACATGCACTTGCAAAAACATAGTCATTTTGATTTTTTTGTCAAAAAATGCCTTATTTATACAAGATATTTTCATAGAAAGAATAAAATTAAATATTTTTGTAGTACAATGTACTTGCATATATTTTATTGTTTCTGCAGCGCCTGCGGTTCCATGGCATCATTATTATTGTTATTTGGATATGTAAGGCTGACTAAAGAAATACACCGTAATGTTATATAGCCTATAGCACATAATATGTCTATCTCTTAAGGATAACCCACAGAAAAAATATCTGTGCTTAAAAATAAAAAAGGGCGAAACTATTTTCAACGGTACAGTATGACTTTTTATCCGATTAAATATGTTAGATGCATTGTGCACTTTATACAGAATAACATTGGCTTTTACAGCATATCACAATAATGGATATTTTAGAAGATATCAAAGTTTTAAAATACGGAAGTAGAAATGTTTACAGTTGCGCAAAAATCATATATTGTAACGAACATATTGTAATCCTTTAAAAGTCTAAATAAAACTCGGCGACAGCGTTCTTCATATAGCATTATTTATTTTTCCCCTGTTTTATTGTAAATAGTATAGATTATATTTCTTGTTACTATTAATTTTAATACTTTTAAATATTTATTTTACGTTGATAATATTGATATTTTTTATAATATTTTTGTTCGGTTTCGTTTTCTTATTATTTTTGTTCATTTTAATTTCGATTACTCGATAGAGAATTTTTTTCCAATAAAAAAAAATCCTATACTTATTATTTACTTATCCTATTGAATATTGAAAATAATTTTATAAATATATTTAATAAATATTTGCACAGTACAAGCGGGCGAAGCCTCATGGGCCCGCTAGTATATAGATATTTAGATATTGCGCTGTGACTGACCAACCGATAGCTAAGAGTGTGACCTCTGAAACTGTATTAATATGACAGATTCAAAAATACACTGAAGCCGTCGTGACGCAGAGGCACAAGGTTGTGACTGTAACGCGACGGTTCTGGGATGCCATCCCCATGGAGCAAATTAAATATTTATTTAAATTTCTCCGCTGATTTCCACCACTCAACGCAATGCGTCCTGAATTTTGTGAAAAATGGACAAGAGAGTGTCTTAACCACTGGGTTCTCACTACCTACTCTGCTGTGTATTGAATATAGGGTGACATACAGTGCAACATATAGTTTAATTTAAAGCCAAAACGAATAAATAATGTTATATCGGCTGTCAAAAAGAATACTATAAATCATAGAACTATTACAAATATTGCTAGATAAAGCAAAAATTTATGTATAAATCTCGTACTATTTGGAAACTAAATGGTTATGTAAAGTAATTTATATAGTGATATGAACATTTAATAAATTATACATTTTTTGTTACATTATATGATTAAATATGTTTAGATATAATTTTTACGGGTGTCTAAAGATGCTTTATTGAATATACTAGATTCGGCGGTAAGTGGGTATTGGAGTGTCTTAACACTAGGCTCCCTCTGCCTACCCTGATATTTGCGGGATTAAACGTGAAGCTGAAAAACAAATTGAATGTACTAGGCACATAGAATACCTTTTTAACACAATACCTTTTTAATATTAATGAAGCTTAATTTACCAATTTTTATTATAGTAGTGAAGCTAGTAATGGAGCTTAATTTACCAATTTTTATTCTTTTATCATCATAAATCCTGGTAATAATACATAATATTATAACCATTGATCTGGCCTGATGATAGAGCCCGAAGATATAATAGAAGACGACACCCTGGAGTGCCTGTTAGAATTTGGTCTCGTTACGTATATAAAATTACAAATTGAATGTATGCAGGTCCGCACATTTTCTCACCTAAATAAAATTGATAAAATTGTATATACTTCATAATCACGTAGATATTCAATAACTTTTTTAATTAAACTATTTTAACCGGATTACTCGCGTATATTTAGTATTTTTATACATTTTTGGAAACCCGACGTTTCGAACACTTTGCAGTAGTCCGTGGTCACGGGTAGACTGAGGTGGCATTCGTCTGTCAGTTAATATAATTATTATATCAAACTACCGCCAACGATTTCTAAATTTCCTCGCGTACTGCCCTGGATTCTTGCAGAATGAGCTAACTGTATCTTGCCCTCTGGTATGGTGGGTTTGAGACTTCAAAGATTTTATAAGTGGGTCCCAGGTGTTAGAAAGCTTCCAGCCGTCCTCTCTATTGAAATTAGGATGTTTTTGTATTTCAATAGCCTCGCGGATCATTCTAGGAATATATCTGTTTTCCTTAGCGAGGATTAGGGGCTTATCAAACCTTATGTAACCTAGCCAAGGTTTATCCATAGTGTGCTCACACACAGCTGACTTTGATATATGCCCATTCTTGACATCGGAGATGTGTTCCTTCACCCTAACACCGATGCTTCTCTTTGTTTGACCGATGTATGATAAGCCACAGTCACAATCTAGTTTGTATACACCTGCACACTGTAAAGAAATGTTACTTTTCACTGGTCTCAAGAATTGGCTCACTTTCTTGTTAGGCTTGAATATAGTTTTTATGGAAATTCTGTAACCCCCTTCACATATGGTAGAAATGCTGGCTGTCTCTCGACTGTGGGTGGCTTGTTGGTCTTCTGACAACGCTGGCGGGGAACTGGCAGCTTGTTCTGATGAAGGGAATTCTTCACCTGGCGATTCTTCACAGACAGGATCGGCAACATCTATATAAGAAGAGCTTCCATAAAAACTATATTCAAGCCTATAGCAGAGAAAGTGAAGGGATCCTAGTATTAAAAATTCTCCACTTTCTGCACGGCTTCAAAGAGGCGCGGGTTCAAATCTCGCTACGTTCAAATTTTTTCACGTTTTGTAAAAAGTATTTTTCTTTCCTGAGTGTGGAATAATACTTTAAAAATGTTAAAAATGACAACAATTCGTTCCTCGAATGGAAATCGAACTCACAAGCATTGTAATCGTTAAAAATCACTAAATTTGAACTAACAAATACATTTTATTTTTTAGTTTCCACACGAATCTCACAACTTTTTGACATTTACAAACACAAAGAACTAGTGTTATTTAGTTGCTGGATACCAAAATTCAATTAAGCCAAAGCATTAATCGTATTACAAAAGCCTATATTTGGGTAACTAACGAGTTTACTAAAGCTTCTACAAAAGTTTTTGTATGTACTTTGATAAATAAAAGTGAACAGTTTCATACAGATAGACGGTTCGACAACATTTAGTAAAATTGTTTTTATAAAATATATATCAAAAAAGTATAAAAAAAAATTATACTTTTTTGATTCTTTTAAATCATTTAAATCCCTCTCGTGGTAAATATTAGATCTAAGTAGTTATCAATTGTGAATATAGATAATACTAGCGACCCAATCGCGGCTTCGCCCTTTTTTCCTACAAAATTCTGATTCTGATTCATATGATTTTTTTTTGTTGTAATAACATTATCATTTAAAAGTACCTAAACTAAACTAGTAGTTCTAACTAATATTGTAGCTTAATTGTCACATCCAATACTTTATACTGACGTAAGGTTTTTATTTATAAACACATTTAAATGCCGTTTCTAAGATTAGCGTGCACAAACGCACAGACAAACAGACAAATCAACAAACAGCTTTAGGTTCGTAATATAAATTCCAATAATAGCTTTTCTCTCATATTCTTCCATTTACAAGCAAGCGATCATTTACAGTTTTATTAGGGTTCCGTACGTCAAAACAAAAAAATGGAGCCCTTATAGGATTATCTCGAGATCGCGTGCGCGTGAGGTATAGAGCTGAAATGAATGTCAAATATTCTATACTACGGACCCTTTTAGCACAGAAAATACCAAGCTCCTAAGGCAAGGCCATCGAAATATAATAGCATTTATGCATCGTTATTAGTGCATTTTATATGGAATTTGACGCGTAATCCAAACCTATAGGTTTGTAATCCAAACCTATAGTACCCTATAGGGTACTTCTCGTGGACCTACAATTATGAAATTTAGCATCAAGTGAGAATTTGCAGTATAAATAAAGAACAAAACCAAAAAGCTAAAATATATTTCATACAAAAAAATCATTATACTGTTATCCCACATTTGACCGGTTTTATTATATGTATATAGTATAGATTAGGGTTTTATATAATTTCACCCAAATTAGTTGAGATTTATATTTAAGAACTTAACCGTTTAAAAGTTAACAAATCGTAGTTATTGTCCGTCAGAATTAGGTGTTCAGTGGAGGAACTAAGCACCGCTTTTTATTTTGCCTGAGCAAAGAATTGAAAAATTATATTAAAATCAGCTTCACGCTGTATCCCGCACACAGCAGGGTAGGCAGAGGGAACCTAGTGTTAAGACACTCCGTTCCCCACTTTCTGCCGAATTCTGGAGGCATTGCGTGTTGAGGGGCAGAACTTAACGCCGCGCTTAACCTCGACACCAGAGCGAAGAAATGGAAATATAAATTTTAAGTAAATATTTCATTTCCTCGAGTGGGGATCGAACCCACAACCAGTCGATTTTGCAGTCACACCTCGTGCCGCTGCGCCACGACCGGCCTCAACTAAAAAATATATATTTTACTATTATAAAAATGTTACAAAAATGCTTGAGAGCATTCGTTGGTTGCACTGCGTAAACGTTTAAAGTTTAGTTTCCCTTTAAAAAGAAACAAAAATCACACCGAACCAAAAATCACAAAAGCACACCGAATGAGTTAAAAAAAAGAAATTTTATTTATTTAATATTTTATAAATTTTTAATATCGGCTATACCTATCTTCTAAATAAACTTCTAAAACTAAACTTATTAAACACACTATTAAAAACTATTCAACTTCCCAGTATTAAAAGCTATTCAACTTAAAAGTAATTTCAAAGATGTCAATGTTCATTATGATATTAGATAAATAGATTGGGAATCGTCTCTACAACCAACGCAACGGTCACTGTTACCGTACGTTGTTCCACACTATGCCGTGACTGAAAAAAGGGAAAGACCTAATTGGAATAATTTAGTCGTAAGTAAAATATTATCATCATGTTATCATTTTACTGGGTTTTTATACAAAAGCCCTTATCAAATTGCCCTTCATTCTTGTGCGTTATAAAAAGAGATTTTACAGTTCTGTTTTCATATTATTCTTTTAACACGCAAGAAGAAGTTGCTCAATCGTTGAAAATGAAGATATATTACATTTTTGTTCTTTGTGCAATTGTTTTATTTACAATTATCGAGGCGAAACCGTACGTATATTTCAATATCTAATGGGTACCTATTGAAAATATTTCAAGATTTATTTTTATTAGTTTTATTAGCAAGCGTATTTAAAATTTCAGCATTTTATGGCGTAACTAGTACTGTATATTATTCAATTCTTTATATTAATATTTAGTATTTTTCTCCTATAGTTGCAATAATTGCGGCGATTATGGCAATAGTGGACATAGTGGTGGCGGAGGCCGTAGAGGATAGTAAGTAAAAAACTTTTTCCTATTATTGATTTCAATACCTATAGTTAACTTTAATTATTTTTGAAAAAATATGTAACACTGAAGCCATCGTAGCTGGTGATTGTAAACAAGGCAAAGCGCGGTGTTGAGTTACTATTTTTGCAAGTACAACCAAATAAAATCTCGAAAATATTACATAACAATTTATTTAAAGTATAACGATATGGATACCGTTTGTTGTTGTTTTGTGCCCCTGGCCACGATTGGCCTCTAAATATATAATATTTTTGTATATTTAGAGGCCAGTTGTATTTTTTATATAAGATACATATATAATTCTATAAGTATATATTTTACATTTTCAGCGATTACGGCAAGTTATACAAGCACCCTTGTCGCGGCAGAGGCTGCAATAATAATTATATAGGAAATGGAGTCCATAATACAAACACTGTTTACATGTAGGATTAATTAAATAATTGTGTATAATAAATATTTTCTATCTTTGCATATTTAGAATAAACAAATTCCATTATATAACTACTGTAATTATATACCCACAATAATAAACTTTTTGATAGTGTAATTATTTGTTATTACCATTCATACTCAACTAACGTTATGCTCCGGATTCGCATGCGATTCTTTTAAATTTATATAAATATTAAATATACCGTCACTCAACACACTGTCTCGAATTTACTTTACCTCCTCTACAAAAAAAAAGATATAAAGGGTGACAATAAAAAATGGGTTCTAACCTTGGTCTAAATCCTCAGAATTAAACCAAGGTAGAATACATTTTTTTTGTATTATTATTTAAATAATATTTTTTTATTTATTCTACATTAAGCAATCTTGTCTGACTAAATGGTGGAATGATAAAGTAAAAGACAATGTAGAGAAAAAAAAGCTCGTTAGGATCATAAAGTCTCAGATAAATCTTTTTAAAAAAGAAAAAGAAAAAGGCACCAAACGAAAGTACTGATAAAGATGAAGCGTGAAAAATCTGAGGAAGAAAGAAATAAAATGTTAACGAGCAACATTTCTAACGAAATTTTAGTAATTCCTAAGACTGTTTACTAATTTGCCACACATTTTACAGTAGCGAGCAGGTCGCAGGAGGTCCTAAACCAAGATTATTTTTTAGATGTTTGACAGGTGTGTAAGATATTTTGGGAGATCTCTTGTTGGCAGATATCTTGTTGTAAAGTTTGTTTATAGAGATCACTCAGCCTGTGTGCGAGAACGAAAAGGCACATCTCACGGATTGAATAAGGTTGCGCCATGTCAACTTAGCAGCATGAAGTGACATAAACTGACATACAAGGGAAAATTTCCTTTCCAAGGAAAGTCCTTCACAAATAAGGACCAGAGCCTGGTTTTGCTTTTGAAAGAAATGAAGAAAAGACGCACAGGCGTATTGCTGCCGATAACAGAATTAACGGTGTCCTAGATGCATTGATGAGACCGTGAAATAACAGAATAGTTGCACGTTTGGGTTGCGACGCTGATATACAGCAGCGAAACGTATGTGTTGTAGAAGAAGAATGAAAGAAACGTAAGATAAATATGTAACATTAAATCCCTCGTAACTAGCCGTGTAAAATGTCTTAAATTGTATGGGTTGCCGAAAATATATAATACAATAAGACTAAACTGACTGTATCTTCAATAGTTAGCCAAATCGGTACGCCGAGGTATAAACTGGCTCAATATGTCAAGGATTCTTACCATATTATTTTGTGTGCTAAAAGATCTTAAGTTAGCTAACAAAGAAACGATACTCACATACTTCAATAGTGAATCTTACCACCATCCTACACATATTTCTACCATTGGGAAATCTTTATTTCAAAGAGCCCACCAACTCTGCGACGCTGAACACCTAGGGGATGAGCTTGGATATGTTAAGAATGCCTTTCATCAGAGCAAAATACTTACTCCCCTCCAGCGTCATCAGAAGACCCTCAGTAGAAAGACAACCGGGACTTCTACCATATGTAAAACACCTTTTGAAACAGACAGGATTGCAACATTTTAAGAAAAGCTTCCATTAAAACTATATTTAAGTCTAACAAGAAAGTAAATCCAATATTTAAGACCAGTGAAATGTAATTTTTCTCTGCTGTGTATAGACCTATAAAAACTAGATAGTAACTGAGATTTAACATACATTGTACAAAAAAAGGGAAGCATCGGTATTGGGGGAACGAACACATCTCCAATGTCAAGAATAGACATGTATCGAAGTCAGCTGCGTCTGGGTAAAAAGCGGATAAACTTAACCATAACATCGGGTCTTATAAATCTTGAACCCTTGCTCGAAAAAAAAAGATATATATAGGAGAAAGTTCACGAAAAAACATAAGTAACCCCCGCATGGCATTTATTGTATAGATTAGGGTTTTATACAATTTCACCCAAATTAACTTAGATTTTTATTTCAGAACTTAACCGTTTAAAAGTTAACAAGTCGTAGATATTGTCCGACAGAATTAAGTGTTCAGTGGAGGAACTAAGCACCGCTTTTTATTTTGCCTGAGCAAAGAATTAAAAGAATATATATAACCTTATAATGATAAAAATGTTGCAAAAATGCTTGAGAGCATTCGTTGGATGCACTGCGTAAACGTTTAAAGTTTAGTTTCCCTTTAAAAAGAAACAAAAATCACACCGAACCAAAAATCACAAAAGCACACCGAAAGAGTAAAAAAAGAAATTTTATTTATTTAATATTTTATAAATTTTGAACATCGGCTATACCTGTCTTCTAAATAAACTTCTAAAACTAAAGTTATTAAACACACTATTAAAAGCTATTCAACTTAAAAATGATTTCAAAGATGTCAATGTTCATTATGATATTAGATAAATAGATTGGGAATCGTCTCTACAACCAACGCAACGGAGTGACCGTTACGGTACATTGTTCCACTATGCCGTGATTAAAAAAAGAGAAAGACCTAATTGCAATAATGAAGTAGTAAGTAAAATATTATCATCACGTTATCATTTTACTGGATTTTTATACAAAAGCTCTTATCAAATTGACCTTTATTCTTATGTGTTATAAAAAGAGAATTTACAGTTCTGTTTTCATATTATTCTCTTAACACGCAAGTATAAGTTGCTTAATTTGTTAAAAATGAAGAATTATTACATTTTTATTCTTTGTGCAATTGTTTTATTTACAATTATCGAGGCGAAACCTTAGTACGTATATTTGAATATCTAATGGGTACCTATTGAAAACATCTCAAGATTTATTTTTATTAGTTCTATTAGCAAGCAAACAACTTTTAGTATTTAAAATTTAAGCATTTTAGCTACCCCATGTATCTAATACTGAATTTTTTTCACTTCTTTATAGTAATATTTGGTATTTTTTTCCTATAGTTGCAATAATTGCGACGATTATGACAATGGTGGATATGGAGGCGGCGGAGGCCGTGGAGGATAGTAAGTAAAAACTTTTTTCTATTATTGATTTCAATACCTATAGTAAATACTTTAATTATTTAAAAAAAAATATGTAACACTGAAGCCATCGTGGCTGGTGATTCTAAACAAGACAAAGCGTGGCGTTGAGTTACTATTTTTGGAAGTACAACCAAATAAAATCTCGAAGGTATTATACAACAATTTATTTAAAGTATAACGATATAGATACCGTTTGTTGATGTTATTCTGTGCCTCTGGCCACGACTGGGCTCTAAATATATAATATTTTTGTATATTTAGAGGCCAGTCGTATTTTTTATATTATATAAAAAAATATATAACTCTATAAATATATATTTTATATTTTCAGCGATTACAGCAACATATACAAGCACCCTTGTCGTGGCAGAGGCTGCAAAAATAATTATATAGGAAATGGAGTCCATAATACAAACACTGTCTACATGTATGATTAATTAAGTAATTCTATATATATAATAAAAAAATATGTCATACCTTTTTTATCTTTGTATATTTAGAATAAACAATTTTCGTTATATAACTACTGTTATTATATACCCACAATGATAAACTTTTTGATAGTGTAATTATTTATTATTACCATTCGTACTCAACTAACGTTATGCTCCGGATTCGCATGCGATTCTTTTAAATTTATATAACTAATAAATACACCGTCACTCAACACATTGCCTCGAATTTACTTTACCTCCTCTACAAAACAAAAGATATAAAGGGTGACAATAAAAAATGGGTTAAAAAAAATTAAACCAAGGTAGAACTCATTTTTTTTGCTATTATTATGTAAATAATATTTTTTTATTTATTCTACATTAAGCAATCTTGTCTGGCTCTCCGTCTCTTTTGCTATAATTGTTATGTTTTTTAATTCTTGATGATCAATTTTTCTTGGTCCCATTTTGAACTCACTAAAGCTTTTACAAAAGTTTTTGTACGTAGGTACCTACTTCAATAAATAAAAGTTAAAAATTTCGTATAGATATATGGTTCACCAGCATTTAGTAAAATAGTTTTTATATCTAATATTAACACGTAACAGCACGCAAATTTTAGATCTCTGGTATTAGATATTAGATGTAACTAGTTATCCATAGTGAATATATTTAATAGATATATTTATATATTATATTATACTAGCGAGCCCCTCGCGACTTCGCTCGCGTTTACAACAAAATTATTTATTGCTTCTTCTAATTTACTTCCTTGTTCTACTAAGTCTAATGTTGTGTAGCGTACTTGTCGCATACACTACTTTATACTGACATAATTTTTGAATTAATGAACCCATTTAAGTGAAATTAAGCCGTTCCTGATATTAATATCAGTAAATGATTAACCGGCATGTTAACGTGCACAGACAAACACTCAAAACAACGAACAGCTTTGGTCTTCTGGTAGTATTATATTAATAAATGCACTCAATAATAGTTTTTCTCATATATCTCAGAGGCCAGTCGTGGCGCAGGGGTACAAATGTGTGACTGTAAACACGACTAGCTGTGAGCTCGATCCCCACTCAAAGAAAAGAAATATTTACTTAAATTTATATATAATATCATTTCATCGTTCTGGTGTCGAGGCAAAGCGTGGTGTTAAGATCAGCCATTCAACTAGCAATTTCTTCAGTATTCGGCGAAAAATGGGAAACGTTGTCTTAACACTAGATTCTTTCTGCATACAGTGCTATATGCGGGATACAGATTGAAGCTAAATATATCTTTGCTTTTGTATTATGTTATTCAGAAAATGATCGAACCCACAACTTAAGTTAAGTTCGCTCGTTATCGTATGGTTTAACAATTAAATTAACTAACCTTTTATCCGCGGCTTTGCTCTCATTGATGTCATTAAATATATTATTACTGGTTACTGTAAAAAGAACATATAAATTTCACATTTACACTTAATATTATAAAGTGGAAACTTTGTTTGGTGGAGCGCGTTAATCTCAGGAGCTACTACATAGTATGAATTGAAAAAATCTTTTTATTTTGGATAGTTTATCTATCTTCTTATAGAAGCCAGTCGTGGCGCATGGGCCCAAAGTATGCTGCAAAATCGACTGGTTGTATTATAGATTCGATCCCCATTCGAGGAAAAGAAATATTAATTTAAATATACAGTTTCATATCGCTTTGCTCTGGTGTTGAGGCAAAGCGCGGAGTGGAGTCCCACCATTGGACACGCAATGTCTCCAGAACACGGCGGAAAGTGAGGAACAGAGTGCCTTAACACTAGGTTCCCTCTGCCTACCCTGCTGTGTGCGGGATACAGCGTAAAGCTGATTCTTTTTAATTCAATATGTTTTAATATGTTCTACTTTAAACAATGTTGTCTGGCTCCCTGTCTCTTTTCTTATGATTTTTGTGTACTTTAATTCTTAATTATCAATTTTTGAGTGAGTCCAGTCGTGGCGCAGCGGCACGAGGTGTGACTGTAAGCCCGACTGGTTGTGGGTTCGATCCCCATTGGAGGAGATGAAATATTTACTTAAATTTATATTTCCATTTCTTCGCTCTGGTGTCGAGGTTAAGCGCAGCGTTGCGTTCTGCCACTCAACACGCAATGCCTCAAGGATTCAGCATAAAGTGGGGAACAGAGTGTCTTAACACTAGGTTCCCTCTGCCTACCCTGCTGCTGTGCGGGATACAGCGTGAAGCTGAAAAAAATAAAAAATAAAAAAAAACTATTTTTCTTGATCTCAGTTTGAGTTTGCTAAAGCTTCTACAAAAATGTTTGTATTATATGTACTTCAATAAATAAAAGTTAACAGTTTCGTACAGCTAGACGATTCGACAACATTTAATAAAATAGTTTAGTTTATTAATGAACCCATTTAAATAAAATTAAGCCATTCCTCATATTAATAGCAGGAACAGCTTAACAGGCACATTAACGTGCACAAACGCACAGACAAAATAACAAACAGCTTTGGTACTATTATATTAATAAATGTCCCCAATATTCGTTTTTCTTATGTATCTCAGAGGCTAGTCATGGCGCAGAGGCAAAAGTATATGACTGAGAACGCGATTGGCTATAGATTCGATCCCCACTCCAGGAAATTAAATATTAACTTAAATTTATATAATATTTTCATTTTATCGCTCTGGTGTCGAGACAAAGCGTGGTGTTTTGTTCCGCTAATCAACAAGAAATTTCTTCAATATTTGGCGGGAAATGGGAAACGTAGTGTTAACACTAGGGTCCCTCTGCCTACACTGTTATATAAGGCGGGAAGCTAAATATATCTTTGCTTTTATTATTATAATATGTCATTCAGATAATGGATCGAACCCACGACCATCGCTCTCAACCAAATCAGACGCTGTCTCACTAGGCTACAAAGGTAGTACAAAACCAATGTGGTTTAAATTTAAACATAAAGGAGACTGAAACTATTCCATACATTATTGGGCCCAGAATGTAAAGAGAGGAAAATGGTATGATTTAATATATTTAAGTACATCATTCCCTCCCTGAAAACTATATAAATTTTGGCAATCTGAGAGCCGAGTTATTAGAGATTTGATAAAAATGAGGTTAAGTTCGCAGCACAATTTCTTGAATATCAACTTCTATAAAATATGTGATTACTAAGTAGTTTAAGCATTAATGTTTATTATTTATAAATAAAACACATTTTAATGAATGTTTTATTCTTCTTTTATTATTATTAAAATGTCATCTAAGAAGTGTGTAGGTGGAACTAAATTATTTTGGTACCTAGCCCAACTTAGGTACAATATAATACTTATAACATGTGCACAGCAGCCTACCATTCTACTTCCTAAAATGTAACAGAAATATGTTTTCCTGCTTATATGTCGGGATTACATCACAACTCTAAGTAACCAGGTGGTGGTGGTTTTCATCGTCTAAAGATCGTCGGACTAGGGTATTGCAGTGTCCATTGGCTATCCCACAATTTACACAGCGATTCATATCCATAGCGTGGCGGTCGTAAGATCCAAAAGATTTCGGAGTCCAGTGGGGAAGCGAGGGTCGTACAAAGCAGGCAGAGTCAAAATCCGAGAAAAAGAAAGCAGTAGTCGTTGAAAATATCAAACAAATGGTAAAGCACTCAAAACACATCGACTCGAACGTAATGAGAGAAACAAAAAATGCAAAAAATCATTAGACAAGGTGTCATTGTCAATCAGCTGTCACATCTCTCATTTAAAATATGATTGATTTTAATCGATTAAGGATCTAAAACTTATTTTTTTCATTTTTCTCCACTTCCAGATTGTCAATTAATTTATTATTTGCTATTCTAAAAATTAAAAAAAAATAGTAATTTTTTAGACCACATCTCAATTCTTTACGTCTTGGCCCAAAAGTTTCAGTCTCCTTTTATGGAAATCCACAAATAATGTAACATAAAAGCTCCTATTGTTCATTAATTGTGCCCAGCAATTTCTTCAAAGATACGTCAGCTTAAGCAGTCTCAAGAGTCGTGATATCAGTTTAATACGGCCTCGTTCCGAGCTCGCTCGTCCTCGTATGGCTTAAAAATTAAATTAAATTAGCTTTTATCAGCGGCTTTGCTCTCATTGATGTCAATAAAATACTGTTACTGGGTACCTTAAAAAGAAAATATAAATTTCATATCTACATATTGAGGCCAGTCATGGCGCAGGGGCACATAGTATGAATGTAAACCGACTGGTTGTGGGTTCTATCCCCACTCGAGGAGATGGAACATTTATTTAAATTTATATTTCTATTTCTTCGCTCTGGTGTCGAGGCAAAACGCGGCGTTGAGTTCTGCCCGTCAACACGCAATGCCTCCAGAATCCGGCTGAAAATGGGAAACGGGGTGTCTTAGCACTAGGTTAAGACACTCCGTTCCCCACTCTCTGCCTACCCTGCTGTGTGCGGGATACAGCGCGAAGTTGATTTATTTTATTTTTTTTTATATACATATTACACTATCTACACTTAATATTATAAAGTAGAAGTAGTTTATTTGGTTAAACGCGCTTATCTCAGGAGCTACTAGTTTTTAATTTTAATAATCTTTTTGTTTTGGATAGTGTATACTATCTATAGAGGTGAATTATACAACACAATAAAAACTGGAGTTTTATAACAATAAAAATATTGCAAAATTAAAAAGCTTGAGAGTTTCCAATTAAAACCCGGGACAGTATATTCTACAAATAAAAAAAATATTTATTTGTGATTTGTGAGCAGACACTAGTTGAAGATTAATGATTTCCATACTTCATATATTCCTAAGTATAAACAAACATATTACATACAAAATGTACAAACTGTCGAAAATTGAACCAAAAATAAATGGGCTACTATCTAATCAATTACACATACTTCCCTGTCTTAAAAGCTGTTCAATAAAAAAAAAGCATTAAAATTCTTTCAGTAATTTCAAAAACTTTTTCCTAATTGGGAATCGACTCTACAACCATCGTATACTGTTATGATATCATGCGTAAGCACATTGTAAGATTTCCCCAGAGAAAAACCTAATTGCAATACATAATTCATAAGTAAAATATTATCATCATGTTATTATTTCTTTGCGTTTTATACTAACGCTCTTATCATATTGACCTTTATTCTAACGCGTTATAAAAAGAAATTTTACAGTTCTATTTCCATATTATTCTCGGAACACGCAAGTACAAGTTACTTAATTCGTTGAACATGAAGAATTATTGCATTTTTGTTCTCTGTGCAATTGTTTTGTTTACAATCATCGAGGCGAAACCTTAGTACGTATATTTGAATGGGTACCTATTGAAAATATCTTATGATTTATTTATATATATTTTTTAATTAGTATAGTATTTAAAATTTAAACATTTTATGGGGTAAGTAATACTACTAGTACACTTTTACACTTTTCTAAATTAATATTTGATGATTTTTTCCTATAGTTGCAGTAATTGTGGCGATTACGACGATGAGAACGGACAAGAGAGCGGCGGCGGAGGCGGAGATGGCAATGGTGGACAAGGGGGCGGTAATGGTAGACAAGGGGTCGGTAACGGTGGACAAGGCGGCGGTGGTGGTAGACGCGGGGGTGGTAACGGTGGACGTGGGGGCGGCGGGGGCCGTGGGGGCAGCGGAGGCCAAAGAGGAGAGTAAGTAAAAAAACTTTTTCGTATTATCGCTTCCGATACCAATAGTAAAAATTTTTATTATTTTTAAAAACATATGTTACACTGAAGCAATATAGCAATAAATAAGATAAAGCACAACGTTGAGTACCGCTACTTAACACGCAATGTCTCGAATATATGTAACATTTTTCTATTAAATACGACTAAATGTAAACAGATAAAATTTGGAAGGTATTAAATAACAATTTATTTAACGTATAGCGACCGGTATAAATAACCATATTAAAATTACCAAATACTTTTCTCTAAATACTCTTTTAAATAATATTCAGTAAATAGTCATATAGTTCAAGCGAGCAAATCCGTTAGCTGGCCGCTAGTAATTTAAAACATAATAATAANTCTCAGGTTTGCTGATGATCTAGTGATATTCGCAGAGAATCCTGAAACCCTCCAAAAGATGTTACAACAACTAACCATAGAGAGTGAGAAAGTGGGATTGACAATGAACATAGATAAAACAAAAGTAATGACAAACAGCTCCAAAAGAGGAATAAAAGTCAACAATCAAACACTGGAATATGTAGATGACTATATCTATCTCGGCCAAACAATTTCCCCATACCAACAAATGTCTAAAGAAATACAAAGGCGAGTTAACAACAGTTGGTCAAGATACTGGTCCCTTAAGGAGGTCATGTTAAATAAATCAATACCTGTGTATGAAAAGAGGAAAGTCTTTAACACCTGCATTCTACCAGTCATGACATATGGCTGCCAAACATGGGCATTTACAAATCAAACAATTAATAAACTTAAAGTATGTCAGCAAGGAATAGAGAGGAACATGTTGGGTGTTAAATTAAAAGACAAAGTAAGACTCACCAAAATCAGGGAAAAAACCAGAGTGACCGATGTGACCTACAAGGTAAAGAGGCTGAAATGGAAATGGACTGGCCATATTATGAGATCCAATAAGGAAAAATGGACAAGAAAAATAACTGAATGGTATCCTCGGGATGGAAAACGTCGAAGAGGCAGACCAATAAGACGCTGGGAAGATGATCTACCCAAAGGATGGAGAAGAGTAGCAAGGGACCGGTTGGAGTGGAACAGCCTGGAGGAGGCCTTTGTCAAAATGACAACCTGACTCAAAAATAAAAATTGAAATTGATAATTGTTTTATAAATAGTATTAATTATAGTATAAATAATTTAATTGTATTATTAATGTTAGAATCTAATTTAATTGTTATTTTATAATGCATTGAATGTAAAACAACTTTTATATGTAAAAGTCAGAGAAATAAAGGCTATTATTATTAAATAACGTAAACATACTACTACAAAAATACTAATTAAGGTTAAACAACTTTGAATTTTGCCGCCAATACTTACGACTCGATTTCCGAATGAGGCGTATGCGGCGGTTTCACTGTGATAGATTTATGTGTGCATGCGTCGTTATTTTACAACAATAATTTTATTAATTTTTTATTTAAAAAAAACAATTTTTATTTTTGGAAAAAAATATTTTTTTCTTTGTATTACGCTTATATAGTAGTTAAAACTGTGGTTTCATTTAAAGTGTTGCTGACAAAAACACTCTATATAAAGAGATTGACGAGAGGTGAACGAGATGAAAAACAAATCAAAGCTTACTTAAGAATATTTCTAGAAATCGTTAAATTATAGATATACTTACATAAGCTCAAGTAGCTAATTCTTGTTCTGTTCTACATGGAGAGAACAGTAATAATATTTATAACGTCTCCATTACACTAAAACTGAATGCCATGGAAGTTATATAGCATGAAGATACAAAAGAATAGAATCCGAGAAGAGTTCACGGACGAAATTTAGATACTGCGTTTTAAATTTTTAGTCGTAACTGGTTTAATGACATTGTTCTTATAAACTTTTTTGCGATATGATTGTGACAAAATTTCATACAGAAATACTTGAGGGTCAAGTTTTAAAATACAGGAGTAGAACTACTAACTAGTAGTAGTTCTAGTCCCGTATTTTAAGTAAGTTCTACTGAACTAGTTACGCAAAAATCAGATATTGTAACGAACACATTGTCATCCTTTAAAAATCTAAATAAAACTCGGCGACAGCATAAGTCTTCTCATAGCATTATCTTTTTTTACTGTTTTATTATAGTATAGATTATATTTCGTGTTACTTTTAATTTTATTGCTTTTATAAAAATATTTTACGTTGATAATATTAATAGTATCAGCTACAAAACTACATAATCAGTTTTGTTTAGTTTTTTAATTAATATTTTTCTTTGGTTACATCAGGTCAGTTAGGTACTTTTTCTAATATTAAGAATTTCCTTTAGTTACTTTTACTTACTTTGTTTATCCATTTCAATAACTCAGATATTTTTTCTAATAATAAGATTTTTCTTTACTTATTGATGTTTTTCTGCTTAATTTGATTATTTAGGCATATATTTTTTTATTAATCCTATTGAAAACTGAAAATAACTTCATAAATATCTATGTATTCATATAGTTCAAGAGGGTGGATCCTCGCAGCGCAGCGGGTCCGCTAGTTATTTTTTATAGTATTGAATATTATTATTAATAGAATTGAGGTCCTTGAGGATTATATAGATATTGTCGGTAGGTAAAGTTGTAAAAATATCACTTATATATCCTAGGTAAACATGGTGCAGAGCTAAGAGCCATCTCCTCGAAAGCCTATATGTGTATATCTGCTATTACCATATTAAAATCTACATGTAAGGTAGTGTTTTAGTAGTTCATTATATTCTATAGACCTATTCTTATACTCTAGCTTCCGCTTGACAATGCTGATGCAGTCCTGATAGATATACTGGTGAACAGCGACTGGATGTAAAACTGACCGTGGTTTCTCTGTTAGCTAGCTTAAGATCTTTCAGCTCCCAAACAAAATGGTAAGAATCCCTGACATGTTGAGCCAGTTTATACCTCGGCGTATCGATTTGACTTATTATTGGAGGTATAGTCAGGCTTATTGTGTATATTCGGCAACACATACTTAGGAGGTTTTACACAGCTAGTTACGAGAGATTTAATGTCAAGAATTTTTGTGTTTCTTTCATTCTTCTTCTGCCACGTTTCGCTGCCTTATATCAGTGTTAGTCGTCAGCATTGCATTTTGTACCAAACGTGCAACTACTCTGATCAATGCATCCAAGGCACCGTTAATTCTGTTACCGGCAGCAATATGCCTAGGCGTCTTCTTCAATTCTTTCAAATACAAAAACACGCTCTGGTCCTTTGAGATTGGACTTACTTTGAGATGGAAATTTTCACTCGCATGTCACTTTGTGTCACTTTTGACAGACAACTATTTAAATACAAATTGAACAACTAACGCCCATTATTAATAACCTTTCTCCAACGTCAATCTTTGATTGTTTCATACATCTATCCAATCTCTAGATTGGGTACATGTATGAAACAATCTAAGATTGACGTTGGAGATAGGTCATTAATATTGGGCGTAAATTAACATGGCGCAACCTTATTGTGCGACGTGCTTTTTCCATCTCGCACAGAGGGTATGTTGTACCGGGGCAGTCTCCCAAAATACTTCTTGGTTTACGACCAAAAATTTCCCGTGATCCTTTGAGGTTTACAGCCTTCTTTGGTCCTCCCATAGAAGCCTTTCAAATGTATCCTTCATTCATCTTGTTAATATTTTAGTAGGTATAAATTTTACTATACAGGTTATTGAAATTGACAATCCTCTAGCGTGTCTATGAACCTTTGCCTTTATACAAAGGCATGATGTCCTCGCTTGGGATTGATAATCGCCCGAAACCTCTCCTGTTTTTCAGCGTAAGTTGCACAAAACCCAGATCAAAGATCCAAGAAGCGTTGCCGTAACTCCATCTGCTCTCGCTGCTTATGGCATTTTAGTCTTCGTATGACACTCTCAACTTCTTGTATGTTAAATTCGCCATCTGCAACATCAAAACTCGGCGTATCTGTTATTGAGGCAGAGGCGTCATCACATACATACGTATATCTTCTAGTAAATTCTGCTACACGATGTAAAACTTGTGGCAAATTAGCCTCGTTTTCATTTACCACATGTCTCTGTTGCTGCTTAACTGCTATACTTAATTCTTATGTATATTGGCAGAGCATAACTACTTCAATATTTCCGTTTCGTACTTCACAGGTGTATATTTTTATTACTTTTCTTATTTTCCTTTGATCGATGGATCTTATAACTTCTAGATTCTTATGCGATAATTAAACTCGACGTCTCGTGCGGCTGCCTCAAAATCAAAACGGACCCCTTATTTTACGATTACAAATTGGTCTGTTCCCAGGACAGTATCCTAAGAACTCGTGTGTCCATAATTTGACCTCAAATACACTGATCTAATAGGAATAAGTAAATTGTACTTTTCACGGTAAGAATGTAGAAAAACGTGCGGATGGATAAAAGAGATAAAAGAGAGAAATGAGAGGTAAGAGAGGTAGGGGGAAGACTTCGTTGACTTTTGAAAATAAAGTATCACAGATACTTAAGGCAGGTCACATAAAAAGCATAAGCACTTCCCGGAGGGCATGTATGTAGAGGTTAATGACAGTGGACGAGGTGAAAGAGGTAAGCAGAAACCGTAGCGTTTGGCGCTCCGTTCTCTCTGTCTTCTCCACTAGTAATAGAGCGTTAAGCTAAATAAATAATTATTTAATTTCAATTCTTTACATTTCTGCCAATTTATAAACCGCTCTTAACTCTGAGATTGGTCTTGAGAGCGACCTAAGTGTGCCAAAAAACTATATCATTTTTAGTTGCAATATTTTGCTAAAAAGAATTAAAGATATCACCATTAATAATATTTAATAAATAATGTAATCATCAACTTATGTATTCCTGACTCGTTGTACTTCCTGTCTTTTGTTTTTGGTATCTGTTATGTGTTATTTGACTGTGACAGCTAAATTAGTTATCTATTTTTATTTAAGAATCTGTGAAATATTCTGAATTCTGATGTCATCCATCCGTCGACCATTTAGAGAAAAATTTTGAGTATAATACCATAAAAAGTGAATAATTGTGAAACAGTGTTATGTACCTTAAATCTACTGAAAAATATTTTTAAAATTGTTGTTCTATTAATACACGAACCGATGGAAATATTTATGATATTGCGAACCTATGATACTAATTCGTAATTCCATGCGTGGGATGTTTACAACTATTTTATTATATTTGTGAAAATTGTCTTAGCAGCAGGTGAGCTTCAAATTAAATTTGAATTATTTCATAATATACTTTATCATATTTGAGTAATATCGTTTCATTAACGTCATTAGTAATGTCATTGTCCTTGGAAATGCATTCCTTTATATGGTTTTAGGAGAGGATGTCAGAAGAAAAAAATCTGAAAATAATAGCGATTTAAAATAGTGCAATATAAAACTTCGTGTAGATTTTGTAGAGTACCATGTCAGGTACAGAGCAAAATATAGTTAATTCTATGCAACAATTGTCTGTGCAACCAACAAATAGTGGCCACACAGAGAAACCTACTCAAGTTGTAACTCCAGCTGTTAACAGAAGCCAGCCAGCTGCGGCCAAGGTTACTCCTGTGAAAGCAAATACAGTTTCTCCTGCAATAGCTACTATTGATAGGCTTCTAAGTTTGGGTGTTAATATTCCTCCACCACCACCAGTTATTACAAGATCGTCTGACATGGATCCTCATACTCTGGAACAGTTAAGAGCTGTTAAAGAGATGTTAACAGCACAAGAGGAAGAAGCTCAAAGTTTGCGTGATCTCAATAGGGAGCTACGGGAGCGCTTGGAGGATTGTGAAACGAAAATAAAGAAACTTTCAGATCAAAATGAAGAATATGCTGAGAAAGAAAAAACTCTATCACAGAGAGTTGCTGAGAAAGTCAGAAACAATAAACAGATGAGTGTTGTAATGGAAGAATATGAACGTACAATATCTTCATTGATAGGAGAAAGAGAAACTGAAGCCAAGAGGTGGACTGAGGAGAGAGGTACACTATTGAGGGAGCGAGATGAAGCTGCATCTCATCTGGCTTCCATGGAGCATGCTTTTAATGATGTTCATACAAAGTATGAGAGATGCAAAGTGATTATTCAAGGATACAAAAGCAATGAAGAGACTTTAAAAAGAGCAGTTGAAGATAATAATGATGCAATTCAAAAATTAGAGGCACGATATGAAACTTTACGGCAACATGCCATGCAACAATTGAACAAAGCAAATGCAGAATTAGATTCTGTGAAGAAATCACACCAAGCTGAAATTTTGAAATTAAATGCTATGCTTAAAAAGAGTGAAGTGCATGCATCTTCTTTGCAGGAGTCTTTAGCACAGAAAATTAAAGATAATGAGGAGCTTACTGCCATCTGTGATGAGCTAATAAATAAAGTGGGATAATTATTGGAACACCGCATCCATTGACTAACTCATTAACATTTTCATTGAACTAACAAACATTATTAGTATTGTAACAACAACATTAGAGCATCTACTAACCCCTTACAATCAATCTTAAGTATGATTATAACATTTACTTAAAGCAAGTAACTACTGTTACCATTTCATAAAAATTACATGGTATTTAATGTATAATTATTCTTAGTATGTGCAATTCAAATGTCATTTTTTTATTTTTGTACAATTATTAAAAAATATTATATAGAATTTAAGTTTTACCTAATGACATTATTATTTTTTTATTCTTTGTGAATTGTGTCATATACCATGCATTCAAAATAAAGCAATTTACTTGGTGCTTTGCTGAAATTTAATAAGCCCTCTCTAAGCTTGCTTAACAATATTGTATTTTTCATGAAAAATATTATTTATGACTGCTAATCCATAATTTTGTGAGTATCATTTAGTGAACTCTGCATTAAATCCAAAGATTTATTTAAGAATGTAGTCATGAATGTTCAGTAATGGTGCAAATTTTGTGTTTGAAACATTTGTGATTTCTCATCATAATTGGATATAGTTTATTTTTTAACTCTTTTGGATATTCTTTTCAAAGAATTCATTTTCTTGTGAATATTCAATGCATAATTGATACTTATAAAATGTTTGCTGCCATAAGTGATTGATTTAAAACAAAATATTAATATATAAACTTGTAATAATAAGTGTAGTTTGTTATTTTTTGTGCTTTCTAATATTTAGCATAATTATTATTTTGTGTTATGATCTTTGTAAGTTCTAAAGTATTAGATACACGTTGAAGGTACCTTACCTGGGCTCTAAATTTTGCTTGTTGATTGATCTAGTCTTAATACTTATTTTCAGAACAGTTAACGCTTTCTAAGAGATTATGAAGTGTAATGTTTAATATATAGTGAATTTAGATATAAACACTGCTTTTTTACACAATCTATGTCCTTGAGACCTTGCATCAATCATTTGGCCTAAACTAGCAACATATTCTAAAATTTTGTTCCTATTTCCATAATCTCCACCTTAGTATGAGATAGTTTATATTAAGTATTCAATATTTCGATTTATATATGATATTAATTTATTTAAATGTATTTGGTTGTATAGTGAGTGTGCCTTTATAAAAAATGAACTCACCATCCATTCAGTCCAATGTAATAAAACAGAAAATTATTACTAATTTTTCTTGAAATTTGTAATATTAAGACTATTATTAGGTATAGTAATAGAAGTGTCCAATATTTGTTAGTAATATTGACAATGCAAAAATATTACAGCTTGTAATATTATGGCATTATATATTGGAGTTTGAAATGTATTGTAAAAACAGTACAGATGAAAGGATAAATGAAGTCTTGACCGTCTGTCTATTATGTTGGTATATGATTTATTTCTTATCTTATATAATGAAATTTATAATTAACTTATCATTTAAAATTTGGCTAACAAACAATAACAAATAATTCCTCTTAACGAATATCAACATTCCACATATTATTTTTGTACATGTTTTATGGGAACTGAAAATGTTTTGCCTCCATTTTATGGTATATGTTATTATTTTTCTCGATTTGACAAAATTTTATAAGCAATAGAATAGTATAGAATGCTCTTCAAAATTATTGTTATACAAATTTGTTTTGTTTAGTTAGTCTAAGTATAATTTTGTACTTTGTAATTTTTTATATATATTGATATATACATATATATCATGCATAATGTGCAGTTTATTCATGTGAATACAATGAGGAAATAAAAGTATCCCTATTTTATACATATTGGGCATTTATTTAAACCAAATTATAACATTTCTTAAAATATAACATTTATTTGCTGATATTTTTATGACTGATTTGATTTGAATTATTTTACATTTTATTACCCTCCGAATGAACACAATTTTTTTTATAAATATTTTTTTTTCAACTCATAATTTCTTTTTTAAAACTTTATAAGTATCCTTACTAATTAAATAACTCATAGCTGAAACAACAGTAGATGCAGCTGTTAGTCCACATAGTGCTTTTAATGCTGGATGGTCAATGTAGCCAAAAACTGGTGAGGCCAGAGTGGTGCCTACCTGTAAATATTATTCTCTTTAAATAACATATCACATTACAATATACATTTTTTTCATCCCTGTATCCTATATATATAGCCGGGGAGACAGAGGGAATAGTGTTAGGACATTCCATTCTCTGCTGTACACGTAATTTTCGAAATGTGTGTTGAGTGGCAAAAATCGAGATAATTCATGTGAGAATCGAACCCAAGACCGCCGCACTTTGAGTCCGACAGTTTGGTGTTGCTCCATATTGGCCTCAAACAATATCCATATTTATTATAAAACTTAAAAATATTTAAAAATTCAACCATATATAGCATAATCTTAAAAAAGTGCCATGGCCTCTTTAAGGAAAACAAGATTATTAAGAGCAAGGACTTTACCAATAACAGCTGTAGTGCAGTATTCATTTTGCTAATGAATGTAGGTGCAAGTTGAGCAGTCGCATGAGTTACGTCAAAATACCTACTGAGGGTCTTCTGCAATAGAAAAAAAATAATAATGCCATTATGCCATGCCATATTTGGCTTTATACTACTCTGCATATAACAGGTGAAGACATGTTAATGATAAGATACTCCACACTTAGTGCAGAGTAGGGTAAATGCTTTACTTTGTCTTACAAGAAGAGATTGAACATTGAACCCATAACCATCACCTTTTCTTGTAAAGGTCATTCCATACCTCTTATTGCACTACAATAATTTGAAAAATGTATAATATTTATAAATGAATATATCATTTATTATTTAAACTTTTATAATTGAACAAATCTAAAATATTAATACTTACTGGAGGTGGAAGACTAATGTACCTAATAACAAAACCAGCTGCAACAAGTGCTGCATCACGGGCAACTATAAGCAGGGTCAGTGGCAAGGGTATTAAATTTTGCCATGTCAGTGTAATGAAGAGAGTAGCAATGAGAACTTTATCTGCCATAGGATCCAGAAAGGAACCCATCTTAGACGCTTGGCCTTCCCAGTTTCTTGCTATCCAACCATCTAACTGTAATTATTTTTTTATGTTTCTTTAGCTGCACTCCTTTATCCTGCATATAATAAAGCAGGCAGACAGAAGCTATTGTTATGACATTCCATACCCTACTTTACAAGTAATTGTTGATTTATTTAATTATGTGTTGAGTTATTTAATTATTATTTAGCCTACACTTTATCATGTTATTAGAGTGAGGAAATGAAAATAACATATTCCCCCAAGTGGAAATTGAACTCACAATCATTACATCTACAGTCAGGTAATAAGTCACTGCACCACAACAGCTCTAATTATGTTAAAAAAATAAATTAATTAAATCGGCTTCACACTGTATCCTGCGCACAGCAGGGTAGGCAGAGGGAACCTTGTGTTAAGGCACTCCGTTCCCCACTTTCTGCCGAATTCTAGAGGTATTGCGTGCTGAGTGGCAGAACTCAACGCCGCGCTTAACCTCGACACCAGAGCGAAGAAATGGAAATATAAATTTAAGTAAATATTTCATCTCCTCGAGTGGGGATCGAACCCACAACCAGTCGGTTTTGCAGTCACACCTCGTGCCACTGCGCCATGACTGGCCTCAATTAATTATGTTTAGTTATTATATTAAAAAAAATATATAAATATATGTTCCAATGCAAAATATCATCAACATAGTTATATAGGGTGGGTTTAAGATATTTTATTGCAGGAAATGAAAAAACTGATTAGTTTTTTTTACTTCAGCTTAATAAAATCTTACCAAATCTGTAACTCCAGCAAATACTAATAATCCTAGTGCCAAATTATAATTGTCCTGTAATATTATATAGCCTAAATAGGGTGACATAATTATTCTAGTAACACATAAAATGTTTGGCACTGTAAAAACATTTTCTTTCTAAAATAAAAAAAAAATATTGTAATGTATAACTATAATGTGTACATTGAAATTTTTAGAATATTACAAAATACCTCGACAACTTCTTCAATTTTTTCTCTCATTTTAGCTTTTGTTTCTAAAATATCTTTTACTATATGATCTTTTTTTACTTTTAGTTTTTGACCTGTTAATTCTTTTTGTTGCTTTAAGTCACGAACTATTTCTACACCTTTTTGACGAATTCTGTGTTCAGTATCTTTAAATTGTACTTTTTTTTGCTCAAACACATCTTTTATAGCTTCAGTTTTCTTTTCTAGCAAATGCTTTTTATTGTCAGTAGAATATACACAAAACAATGAAGATGTTTTCAAAGGGGTTGCAATAATTCTTCTCATAGCAAGAATATTATGAGTACTATATTGACGATTATGAATACTACTTGAAGGATAGAGTTGCTTTAGATATGTACAAGTCTTAAACCTCATTTTAAAAATATGTTCTATAATTAATTTATTTGCACAATAAAAAAAAATTAAGCTAATAAAACAAATATATATTTTTTTTCTAAAATATTCAAAAATTTTATAACTTTATCGTCGGCATTTGGTAAGTTTATTTCGAGCCAGAATCCAGATGACTTTGACGTTACCATGTGACATTATTAAGTCGTTCAGAATATTGTGAAACGTTTTAAGTTTTAACATAAAGCTAAAATAAAATATAACGCGGCGCTACCGGGAGTTCCATCACCGACCGTATTTTAAATTAATAAATTTGTTTATATCAATTTTGTATATATAAATATCATTTTGAATGCAGTTGTAAATGAATAAAGCCTAATTTTAAGATTTCTTATGTATTATTTTATAAATCAGGAGCAGTCACTCAATAAGCAATCTTAAGGATTTAAGTGAAACTGGAAAGTGAAAAATGAAATATTCTGATATAATACTCATTATTACCGTGTGACTAAGCATAAATCTGCTCTAATGTTTCCGATTAACTGAAATTTATTGACACTTCTCCTCAATTTATTATAACCAAGAAATATTTTTTTTTGCGTGCTGCGTGTAAAGCTGAAATTTTACGGTAAGATATTAGCTTGGACATTATAATGCATGTTTATTGAAGTGGCATCTATGAACTACCCCTATTTATTTAAAAAAATGGAATACACCAAAAATTTATTGCTACGGACAGTGACAATTGTTGGGAGTAATGATATGCATCTGAAGAAAAATGATTATGTGGACTAACAATGATATATTAAGTCAAGGATAGCAAAACAGGGTGATTAGTAAATGGTAGCGCAGGGACACAAGGGTGTGACAGTAACGTAACGGTTGTGAGTTGATCCTCACTCGGGGAAATGAATTATTATTTACTAATATTTTATTATTATTTACTATAATAATATAAAGCAAAAGCTCAGTATTAAGAACCGTCATCCGATGAAATATCCAATATCTCGAAAAATTCATCGGAAAGTGCGGAACGTAGTGTCTTGACACTACGTTCCCTCTGCCTACCCTGCTATGTGCGTGTCTACCCTGCGATGTGACACATAGTAACGCTGATTTGATTTGATTAGTAGATGAATAGTGAAACTGACACAGGTAATAGAAGATTTCCAATTATTTTTACCCCATATAGTCATTGGCTTAGGAAGAGGAGGGACCGTTCCCATCCCAAATAGTCTGATGCCCACCCCAGAAATTTTAATAACAAAAAAAATACTTGAAAAAAAACAACTTTTTCACGTACATATCTATTAAAAGCAAATTTTTCGAATGGCTATTGTTTTGGACACTGTAAAATTTTAGGCACACTAAAACAAAAAAAATGGGGTAAAAACAGTTGGAAATCCTCTAGCACCTCTATCAGTATCCGTTTGCCTATATATTAACAAAATTTGTACAGTGTACTATAAATAAAGTTTTATTTTAAAGTAATACTGTTTGCTTTATTTATAAGATTTATAATATCTTTAGTCTTAAGCGATTTCTGGTCATAAAACAATATGTCAGAATACTCTGTACAAAGTTAAGGGCAAAATGTGATATAAAAATTGCTTATTGTCACTGTCAAAATAAAATATGACAGGCATAATCTTATTGTTTGTCTACATTCTACAAAAGTATTGGTGTTGTTAAATAATATACAAAATAAACAAATCAGTTTCGTATTAACTAGATTTGTTATACTTATTATCATGAATACATTTAAAAAATACTTTACAATCATTAGTTGATGTGAATATTTGAAGGTAAATATTATTTTTATAGTTTGAGATCACATAACTAGTGCTTATGATTTTTATTCAATAATAGAATGAGTTAATCTGATGCTACTGTAACCATTAAAAAGTTACACTAGAATAAGTTAAATATAATTTATGTAAAAGTATTTTTTTTGTCTTTTAAGTGCAATAACTAGAAATAATAAACTATTTAAAACAATGTTAATTACTATAACACTTTTTTTTCATTCACAGATATTCAAGAGATAAATAGCAAAATGAAGGAAGATGAATTAAAATATACTCTCCGCTTATTAGATAATTTAACAGTAGAAATATTTGAGGTAAGCATATTTTTTTTATAAAAATAGAAATGAGTTCTTTATTTGTTTTTATAAAATATTAACTATTTTAGGAAGTGTTACAATTTCTATATGATGTTGAAGAATCCAAGCCAGTAAAAGAGCTCTCTAATGAAGTACTAGACTTTTTAAAACACAATCTTTTGTATAATCCAGTAACAACATCAGTTGTTCTTAAATATATAGAAATTTATGTAAATAGAAAAGATTTGAGTAAAATCCATACACTTTACCTGGATGCTCTAAAAACCCAATTGTCAAATAATTGCCCTGATAAATTTATTACCACATTGTCATTGGCAAGATGGGATGATGATTTACAATCTCAATTTATCAATGATATTTTCAAACATTTCTCTGATGATATATTCAGACAACATAGAAAACAAATCCTGCTCAGTTTAATTCCACATAACAAACCAGAGTTAATAAATATTGCTTATGATTTAATGCACAGAAATGAATTACAAAAACATTTTAAATTGAGGGCTGAATATATGATAGAACTTTGTTACCAATACAAAACACATTGGCTTTTAAAAGCAGTTGAAATATATAAACAACAATTACATGACATGAAAAGTGTGACATTTGAAATTAATAACTTTACAAAACAAATACTCATAATGGTGCTTATTGATCTCACAAACTGTCCTGAGACGTATGATTTGGCCTCGCTTGTGAATCAATTATCAAATATATTTTCAATACTTGATACATACACTACAACAGATGTTAATCTACAGTTCTATATGACTGAAGTGAAAAGAGAATTGACAATTATAAAATTTTGTCTTGAAAACCATTGCAAAATCTTAACTACATCAATATTTTACCAAGTTTTAAATCAAAGTGCTCTAACAGTTTTATCTCAGGTCTGTAGACTCTCTAAAGTAGACCGATATAAGGTATCTCGTTTGCTTAATACTAATAATGAATATATATCCGAAATATTATTGTTAAGTAATAAGAATCACGAAAAATGTGATAAAAACAATGAAAATTGGGATATTTCGACATATAATGGTTACTGTGCAATTGCAAAGACTATAGATACAATATTAAATTCATCTGATGCTAATGATAGTAGCCAAGGTATGAGCACATCTATGGATGACGTTAAACGTCTAGTGTTATCTATTCAACCTTTGCAATATTGTATTGAAATTATTGAAACTATATTTGCATGTTTATTTTTGAGATATGAATATTTCTCATGCTACGAACATAATCAAGAATTTCCATGTGGTACACATTCAGAATGTTCTTATTTTTATTCTAAAAAGCAAGTAAAAAGTCCTAATAATGTCAACTCTTCAAGTACTGGTTTTATATGTAATGCATACACAACACAAATTGTTTTGAATATGCTCAAAATATGTATAGAGTCATTGTGGGAAAGGGCAGAGATTAACAACACCAGAGATGAGGATCCGAGTACCTTGGCCCGTTTGACAACACTGGCTAATGTAGTGAACCATTCGATATGGAAAATGCAATTGGTCTCAACGATATCGCCAGATACAAATCCTCTGCACCTAAAGCTATGTTTGGATTATGTTGAAGTGGATGAAAGTAGTGAAGATGAAGACCGTGAATATGATTTAAAAACTTTTAGAAAGAAGCCCAAAATGCGTAGACGACATACAAATCCCAAACCCGAAGTCGAACATGCCATGCTCACTTCCACATTGTCTGCAACTGATGATGGTAATTATATAATACTTACTTTCTTAATAATATTCATAATGTTTATTAGTTACTTATATAACTATATATGAGGCCCTCGTGATGCAGTGGCACAATCAAAGAGTGCGATAGTAAACGCGAAGATTGTTGACGAGTGTAGGTTCAATTCAGGGGAATGAAATATTTAATATTTTCATTTTCTCGCTCTGCTAACGAAGCAAAGCGCAACTCGGCGGAAAGTGGGGACGTAAGTGTCTTAATGGGAATAGAGTGTCTTAACACTAGGTTCCCAGGTTCCTCATCTGCCTACCCAACTATGTGCGGGACATAGTCCAAAATATTTACTGAACCATTGATAAAACTAGCTTTTGGAAGATCAACATTTTTTTAATAACATATATAATACGATAAAACGTGACGCAGTGTGATAGCGTCTGATTGTGCGCCAGATGGTGATAGGTTCGATTCCCACTGGGAGGAATGAATTATTATTATTTTTAAGCTTTTGACACTAGGTTATCTTTGCCTATTTTACTATTACTTATTTGTACGTAGTACTTATTTGCAGGACAAAGCGTGAAGGTGAGAAAAATAGGCGTAACATAAATAAATAAAAACAAAATGTCTGAAATATAACAAAATTAAAAAAATAACAAAAACATTATTTTCTATAATTTTTAATGCTACTTTTAAAACAAAATAAAACAACGAAAATCAAAGATCTTATTGTTTTACTATTATTTTCAGTTTGCACTTTGAAGAAGAATACAATAGATTTCATTTCAATAATGTTGGCTAAACCAAATTGTCTTGTTGCTTTGGCATTGTACCAAAACGACTTTGCTAAGGCAAATCAGATTTTAGAGGTATGTATTTGTACTAAATTTCAGTAAAAAAATATATAATAATAGTATAAAAATTTTGAACGTAGCTGGACTCGAACTCGCGCCTCCTGGAAACCGACCAGGCGCTATGACCACTAAGCCATACGTTTTCACTACTCACACTTACTACTTTTTATACGTTTTCTAAATAAGTATTTTTCTTTCCTAAGTGTGGGATTAACACTTTAAAAAATGTTTAAAATATCTGTGTGTGTTGTTATCACAAGTTTCGCTATGATACCCATTGATTGATATAATTCTTTAATGAAATTCTAAAAAAAAAGCGATATTAGTTTACTTTTTTTATGAGTTTCGTTAAAGTGTTTTTTTTTTTAATGTTTTTTTGAATCTCCTGAGAGTTCTAAATAAAAGTTTAAATTTGGATGTATAGAAGTACGCGGATTTATATATTATTATTATTATTTTTATAATGAAAAAAAAAACAAATTTCAGTAACTAAAATTAAGACATGTACTACATTATATTGTCCTTATCAAGTGTTCAAATTTTTCATAACAATATTGTTCCTTTGTACTAGGCTCGTAATGTATCAGTATGCCTTTATGAAATAACACTCCAGGTGGATTTAATTCTAGAAATTTCTTAGCTTCCTCTATAGTTTTTTCTGGTTTGAAAATTTTACAAAACAAAAAGCAACAGCACCAACCTGTAACGCAATGTTGAAATGAATTATGTATAGAGATTTTACTATGATTATGATTATGTATTTTTTTTTATTTATTATTATATATATGGGTGTATAACGCTTTCCCATTATTAGGTATATAAAAATTAAAAATATATATAATATAACTGGTTAAAAAGAAATATTTTTATTAAGTTTTTTTTGCGTTATAAATAATTACAAATTAAAATACAGTTCGTGAATGCTTGGATCGATAGTGGGCTAATTGTTTGACAGATTTAAATAGAATCTTATATTTACTGCATAAGTAAGATTTTGCAGAGATTACGTCTTATAAGCATTTTAAGGTTTCAGTCTTATGTAATAGATACATAATCTACGTAAATACATATGCAATTACACTTAAGTATTTAAATGACGTTAAAGAACTAATATGGAAACAGTGAACGCTATATTTTGAAATAATAAAATATATTTGTGGGCAACCCTTTACGGATTCGAATCCCAACTATACTAGCTATGGTTCTATGGTTTCTGTTAAAGATATTCAGTTATTTTTTATGGTATAGGACTTTCCTTCAACACCATTCCCCAGTTTTCGCCGAGTTCTGAAGGCATTGCGTGTTGTGGCGGAACTCAACGCCGCACTTTGCCTCGATACCAGAGCGAGGAAATGAAAATATAAATGTAAATAAATATTGCATTTCCTCGAGTGGGGTTTGAGCCCACAACAAGTCGATTTTACAGTCACTTGGCACCCATTCACCACGACTTTATCGTACATAATGATGAAATAACAAAAAAAATATAATAACTAAATCAATTAAGATTAAAACTAACCTTTGGTACACCACAAAGGGACTGCTATTAATATGTAAATGATAACTAGTGATTTTATTATTTTCTTGTCCTTAAGTATGTAAATTGAATAATTGGAACATTTGTTTAATGTTTCATTGGTACTTTTATTGGACAAATAAATAAAATGAACATATTTATGAGTTGTCGTCTTATCTGCAAATAATAACAAATGATATATAGAATATGTACAGTACGGTCAACCAGTCGTGGTCATCCTGAAATATCTGTAAATGGCTGCCCAAATTTGATTTTATGATTTTTCTTATTTCTGAATATTTCATTAACGAGTGAACGATGCGGAAAGATTAGGAAATTAACTTCTATATGGCCACGACTTGTTGACCGTACTGTAAATACAGGTTATTTCACTATGATTTTCGCGGAGGTACTAAAAATATTATTTTATGTGAATTCTCAATATGCTTACAATGTTTAGTGTGTCAATATCGCTTTGAATAATATAAAACTTGACATCATTGCGAAATATGCATAAAGTCATTATTGGAAAGAGATAAACAATATTAGTTACAAGGTTCCAAGTAGGTACTTTGGCATGGTTGACAACATTTTCTAATAAAGTAAACCATGAAATATGGGGACCATTGGTGACGCAGGGGCACAAGCGTGTGACTGTAAAAGCTACAAGTTGTGGGTTCGATTTCCACTCGAGGAAATGAAATTTAATATTTTCTTTTCTTCGCTCTAATATCGAGGCATAACGCGGCGTTCCGCCACTCAACACGCAATGCCTCCAAAATTCGGCGGAAAGTGAGTAGTGGAGTGTCTTAATGCTAAGGTTCACTCTACCTGAAAAAAATATATGGAAAATGTAATTGATTTCAACACTCGTAACTTACCGCTTTTTTCTATTTGATCATAATGGAGTTTACTATACGATTTATATTTGGTGCCATTATTTGTGATATTCTCTTGTTTCCTTGTGAAGTACTTAGAATTCTGTAAAAATATTTACCATAAAGATTTTTTATAGGAGGTACAGGACGTACTTTAACAATTTGAGATTCTTATCTGTTCTCTTTATTAGAGGCCTGTCGTGGCGCAGGGACACAAGTGTGTAGACTGTAAACGCGCTGGTTTTGGCTTCGATCCCTACGTAAATGAATTAAATATTTTATATCTTCATTTCTTTGCTTTGGTCACGAGACAAAGCGCGCGGCTTAGCACGCAATGTCTGCAGAATTCGACGAAAAATGGAGAACGGAAGCCTTAACACTAGGTTGTCTCAGCCTACCCTGCTGCAGGAGGGATACAGCGTCTAGTAAAAAGAATAATTTATTTCACTTTATACTTTAAAAGATATTCTATGCACTGGCATAGATAGATAGATGCAACATCATCATCAACATAGCTACAGCTATGTTTTCATCCGAAACATCCTTGTTTTTTTTTAATTTTTACTGATGTACTCGTACAGAAGGACGACAGACATAACATATGAAACACCATACTTATATGAAGAAGTATGTGTTTCATAAGTCTGTCGTCCTTGTGATCACATTTCTATCATTAATATTATCTAATATCTCGTTGAAAAGAAAATGTTATATTTTTTTCAAACGAATTTTTTTCCTAACTTGACACATCGCCTGTGAAAAATGTGGCAAAATACGGAGAGAAAAAAAATACGAGGTTCCGTCTAATTAGATGTACGGTTGTGCATTTAACTGCATAACAATAAAAGAAATCCTTAGTGTCGTTTCACCTACATTCGTGAGATTAAATCCAAACCAACATAATTTAAATCAAATATTTTTTGTAGGCGGAAAGTGGGGAACGGAGTGTCTTAACACTAGCCTCTACCTAATCTGCTACATAAGGATACAGCGTGAAGTTGAAATTTTTTTTTTCTTGAAAAACAAAAAAAGAACAAAAAATTGCAATTTCCGTGATTTTATAATACTTTATATTTATCAACACAAAGTCATTAACCCACAAGCCATAATAACTTGTCATATTTAATGATGTTTTGATAACAAAATGTACTTATGCATAAACAACTCGACCCTGAATCATATGCAGGCATATATTGCTATATATAATCTATATACTATAACATCATTATGTTAACAGTTGCTAATTGAATATATTTGATACTGCGAGAGCAATCTATAACTCGTTAGTTATAAATGTCAAATGTTCCGTGTACTTTTAATACCTGCATATACAAGAAATATTAAAAATAAAAAACTGCGTCACGCTGTATCCCGCACACAGCAGGGTAGGCCAGAGATAACCTAGTGTTAACACACTCCGTTTCCCATTTTCCTCTGGATTCTGGCGGCGGCACCCTAGCCTTAAAGGAAGGCACCCTAGCCTTAAGGCGTTGCGTGTTGAGTGGTGGAACTCAACGTCGCGCTTTGTCTAGACATTAAAGCGAAGAAATAAAAATATACATTTTAAATAAATATTTCATTTCCTCGAGTGGGGATCTAACCCACAACCAGTCGTGTTTACAGTCACACACTTGTAGTTCTGCGCCACGACTGGCCACTATAATAATTAAGTAGGTACTTTTACAAAAATTACCATTTGATGGCGCGTTTTATCAGCAAATTGAACAGCGCTTGATATTAGTTGTTCTGGACGTCTATTTATATTTATAGTGTCAATAACATATAACATAACATGTAATATAGAATATCTTAAAAGAATCTTCATAAGAAATTTTGACATAATATGTCAAATTCTAAATAGATAGTCGCTAGACATAAATATTATAGTCAATGTTAGGTGTCAAGTTCTTTAATTTTCACTTATTTAAAAACATTTCGTACGGCGTTTCCGGGCACGTTGCTGTAGTTTATTTAACATTTTTTTTAATCCAATGATTAATCCGCCGTCTAGAAAAAAAAACCATTTTAGAGCAGTAGATAATATAGTGTGCTGGTTAGTAACATAAACATTAGTCTTTATCTAAACAATCCATGTTTATATAATACCTACATTAATTTCTAATTATAAACATTTCTCCGATTAAATTCTAATACAACAAATAACACATGCATTACGACACTTTATAACTTTACCATAACGTGAAATATTTCTACTTTTTCAGATGTTTGATTTATCCGATTCCGAAATCGCTACAGAGGTGACATTTACGGAGCAATTGAGACATTTAGTTGCAAAAATAAAAAATATAATTTGCTATCGAGATTGTTCTCGGTATCCCACAAAAGAACTGTCAGCCCTCTCAGTCGTATCTACTGAGGTTATGGGTCTTGTAGAGGGCTTTTTGGCCTCAAATAGAGCGCCTAATTCATTCGACATTATCGAATTAGGCGCCCGACACCCGCATTTGCAATTGTATAGTCATCAAAATGCACCATTCATAAATGCTGTCGATATCCTGATAAGCAGTGGACTCAATAGAGAAATAACATATGGATTGATAAATGTAGTTGAACGAAAACTTGCAGAAGTTCGTTGCGGTACTGATGTAACAGCTGTAAAAAAAACAAACTACATAAGATTTATTGAAGATATTGCAAGTGTTACTTTCGAAATATTTGGCAACACCGAAAAATCATTTGATTTTGTTGATAATATCTGTGAACTAATTACAGATTGTCGCATCCCGATAAAACATAAAGAATTCTGTAAAATAAATCAACTTTCGAAAGAACTAAGGCAGTGTTGTTTGGACTTAGCTGATGTTGTAACACCAAATCAATCTACTCATTTAGATGAAAATGCGCTACAAAAATACCATCAAATATACATGAACGTTGTTGCTGCTTCTGACAAGGACTTGTGTAATATTGCGGAAGTTTCACGACAAGGTTCAAAAAAATCCAGAGTACACTATTTGAGAAAATGTTATATGTACACAAAATCAGTCTCCCAATTAGAACAGGAGGATAAAAGTAATGAAGCTATTAACGATATTCCCTACTTCCATGTGTTAGATAAACCCCTTCACGATATATTTGGATCTATGATAAATAACAAAGAGTTACCTATTACTTATCTAGAACCTATATGCAAAAAATTAAACATAAACTTAATCCCCAAACTGATTCTTAATTTTTGCCCGTCTATCACTTTAGTTGGTGTTTTGAGAGAAGCAAGTGAGGAAAATTTTAATAACCTTTTACAAGCTGTGTATGATTTTAAAAATGTAGAAGAAAAGTTGTTTCTTGATCCGACTGCTGACATGGCGCCGTTACCGCGTACTCCTGATCCACAATGTCTCACTTACATAGTTTTGCATAATTGGGTTCTGGCACACATTATAAGAAAAATCCATCCAATTCTGATAGAAAGTACTACACAACAGAATATGGATGCGAGGACTAAATATCTTAACAAATACATGGATTTAGATAGATTTGAATTTACTAAAGTCTTATTCGGAGGAAATAAGTGCTTAGCTTCGCTTCATACAGTAATTGATTTGGACAAACTATTTCTTTACATACCTCAATTATTGGAATCCGGAAAGATATTACAGTGTTTAAAGATAATAGATGCGTTATCTGAACGTCAACTCATGTGCAGTGCAAATTTGATGAATTTGCGAGATTTGATTTTATTCAAAATAGCTACAAATCCGAAAATACCACAAAATTGGAAATATTGTCAATATTTAAAGTGTCCAGAATTGAAATTAGACCTTATTCTTAACAATTTATCGTGTTGGCCTGCAGAAGGTGCTCTTGAGGCTATAAATTATTTACGATTTATCTTGGATCGCTCAGTAATGGAAGAGGGTTTATTTGAAAAATGTTCTGAGTGGATTGTAAAAATTCCAATTTATGAACAGGTATCATAATTATTTATTTTCATTTAATTTTAAAATATGAGCCATACCCACACAAAAAAATAATTTTGATATATATTTTATAGATCTGTTCTATCATGGGATTTAATCACTGGTATATTATTTATGAAAAATCTCTGGAGAGTCCTGAAAATATTATTGAAGTCCTTATGGATAGTCAGCAGGTGAGTAAAATAAAAAATCTTATATTATATTTTTTGAGGCATGTAAGTTATATTTTTAATAATAACATTTTGTTACAGTTCAAATTGTGTTTAGAATGGGCAGATGTTCATGATGTGTCAGATCATATGAAAAGCTTAATCGTTATAAACCTCTTGCGTCAGCTATTTGAATACACGAACCAGGCAACTCCATCTTTAATACGTGAGCTATTAGATAGACTATCAAAACCTCAAGCTATGGAACTAGTCGTGGAGGAAATATCAAAAATTCGAAACATTGACATTTTGAAAGTCTGTATTGAATTTATATCTACAAACACGACAGTTTTTCGGACATTTGAAAACATTAAAATTGGCTTTCTAATAATGCTGGAAATAGAACCCAATGCAAGAGGTTTATTCTGGGATTTAATAGAAAAACCTTTGATTATGATTGAACAGATTTTAATGAATGGCAGATTGGAAATGCTAGCGCAAATTATAATGACTATTTCACCTGAACTAAAGAACGATCCTAGCGGAGATAATTTGTACTATAATATAAAATCTATAGATACACTTTTGATTTCACGTAATGCAGTCGATGGGTTATTACGATACTATGCGGAGAAAGCCTTAGACATGAAGAACCCAAGACATGCCTGTCGTACTCCACCAAAACCTTGGGACGACTCACTGTTGCAATCTATAGATTCTATAAACATAGAAGCTGCGTCCAAACCGTTTGTGATGCCTGAAAATGTGCCATTGAAAGATCAATGGGTTGAAGATTACACAACTGATAGGTGCATGCTGTGTAAAATATCAATATTCTCAATGATAATACGGCGACATCACTGTAGGCGATGCGGTAGACTTGTGTGTCATGGCTGCTCGAGAAATAGAATGCAGGTAAAATTCTTATAGTTAACGAAGTTTAAATTTTAAATATTGAAGGATATTAATATTAATTACCTTTTCTATAATAAGTTCTTTGATTTTCACGATTATTACACATTTTAAATGAAACTATTTTAACGACGTTTCGAAGACTCGGGTTTTCAAAAATTTCTATTTTAAATATACGCGATTAATCTGGTTAAAATATTATAGTTTCATAAAAAAACAATTTCTATAGTTTGTTTTTAAAGTACATATATAAGTGTTATATATGTTGTGTAGTGTTATGTAGTGTTGTTATCGTAGAGAGTGTTCTGGAGTATTGTTTGACCTGTTACCTTCCGCCGAAAATTTTAACCGCACAGTACGTCACAAACTTAAGTATCATCCACACCATCTGGATACGTGGCACTCCACTACAACGCTGTTTCGTAGGAACGTCTTTCCACGCGCCACTCAACTGTGGAATGGCGTACCCGCGGCAGTGTTTCCAGGTCGATACGATCTGGGTACTATCAAAAAGCGCGTCTATCTCCACTCCACTCCGGAAACACACCTGTAGCTCCTTTGGTGTTACACGGGGTCGTGGGCGGCGGTGATCACTTACCACCAGGTGACCCGTACGCTCGTTTGCCTTGTCTTTTTCCATAAAAAAAACTTATTTTACTTTATTACGATTTAAATTTATTATTATTTATTATTCAAGGTGCCAACGTATCCCAGCGGTGTTAAGTTTCGCGTTTGCGACGACTGTTATACCCAAACAATGAATAAGAAGTCAACTTCAGATCAAGATAATATGATGCAAAGTAGTAACTCCGATTCCGCCGCAAGCGGAACAGTGTGCCTCGACTGGTGTCTTTCTAATAATGCGAAGAAGAATGAAGCGGTCAGAGCAGAATTTAGTTACGAATTTACGCCTAATGTGACGCTCTGTTTGTCCATCATGAAAATGCATTCTATTAACTTGGATTATCCTAGGTAATATATGAAATTGCTTTATTTATACTTTAATTGCAACAATTGATATATTTTTAACCACTTATAATGACCAAATCATGGCCATTTTTTTATTTATGAAAAGAAAGACTCGGACGTTTTGCAAGAGGAGCGAGTTCAAGTTTCGCTACGTTCAAATTTGTATATGTTTTCTAAAAAGAGTAAGGTTGGTGCGTTCTCAGGGATATTTTTTATTTAGTGTTAGGACAATTCATTGCCCACTTCCCGCGAAATTCTTAAGGTATGACGGGGCTTAACGCAGCGGCTTACCTTTACCAGAGCGAAGAAATAAAAAAAATCGTTTTTTTTAAATTCTATTCTTCCTAGTGGAAATCGAACCCAGTACCGTAGTGTGTACATTTACAGTCGCACCCTTGTGTCCCTCTGCAACGACGATTTCTTATTATTATTATTATTATTTAATAACAATTTTTCCCACTAGATTTCTCCTCGACCGAAGTGACGAGGTGGCACGCGAGCTCGCCAACGGCGGCGACTCCCGCCTGCTGGTGCGCGCGAGACGGTCTCTACTGCTTGCAGCCGCTGAACTTTATTCTAGGGCGCCCAATGAGAGGTCGTAAGTTATGCGTTTACTTTATTATCACTATTTTGTAAATTATTTTAAGATTTTTTTTTCACATTCACTTCACGGTTTATCCATCATAGCAGGATAGCCAGAAGATAGTTAGTGTAATGACACTCCGTTCCCTATCCAATCCGTCTAATTTTATAAACATTGCATGTTGTGTGGTGGAACTCAATGTCCACGGCGTTGAGCTTATTAGAGCAGGGAAATATCAAATATCGAGTAAGTATCAAAGTCTTCATCATGAAGACCTAACAATTTAATATTTAATATGTTTAATATTTGGATGTTTTTTCCATTTGATCAACAAGCTAATTGTATGTTTCATCTGCTAAGAGCGGGCGCGCGCATAGCGGAGACGGGCGCGGCGCACGCGGCGCGCTGCCTGGCGCACGCGGACGCCATGGCCACCCTCGTCAAGCACCAGGTGCACCACCTCGTGCCGCACCAGGGGGCTCATCCTAGTATGTTTGTTACCAACACCACTTATGCTTCTTACGCTTTGTTCGAAAGTAAAAGTCAAATAAATTTATTCAAAATAAGAAGTTACATTTTTTTTTGAACGTCATATAACTTGAAAGCAGTGCAATAACTTAGTTTTAAAAACCCAAGAAAAAACAACGCAAGCACCTCAGCGGAACTTTTTTTTTTAATTAATTAGTTCCGCCATTTAACATTTAATATTTAGAGAATACGGCGGAAAGAGGCGGCCAAAGTCTCTTAAGACTTAGTTCCATTTGCATACTCTGCTATACTCAAGATGCAGCATGAAGCTGAAAAAATTCTCTTTATTATCTTGGAGACCGTCTTGGCGCAGTTCGATTCCTATTTGGGTATATTGATATAATTTCCCCTACCTCATAAAACAAATTGCGGCGCCGAGTTCCGCCTCTCATCACGATATATAATTTATATTTTTCATCATCAAATGCGTTCTAATAACGTTGAGATGTTGTCTGATATCGAAATTATGTTTTACAAAAAGAGATATGTTCTACAAAATATTATTAGATTAGGTTATTTTTTGTTGCACATTTACTGTTTGTTTTTTATAAAATTAAAAGACAACAACAAATATTGACATATACTTCAGCTTCACGCTGAATCCCGCACACAACAAGGTAAGCAAAGGGAACCTAGTTTTACGACCAGCCCCTGCGCCACGATTGTATTCAACATATACATATACTTCTTCTATATATTTTACAAATAATAAATAACCAAATTCAAATTACAGGTCAAATAGTGCGTTCGTTGCTCGAAGCCGAGAAATGGGAGTTGGCGTTGGAAATAGCAACTAAATCGGGAATTCCCCGGACAAGTGTCTTAGCTGCGTGGGGTAAAGCGTGTTTAAAGGCGGGATGTTTCAAAGAAGCACGTAGAAAATTCGGTTTGTGCTTCAAAAACTCACCAAACGTATGTGTTGATGTATCGGATGACTTGGAATATGGTAAAGAGGCATCGGAAACTCATTTTACAAGTAAAAGACTATATAGTTTACGTTCGTCAGATAGAACGTCGTCGGTATCGAGCGTGCAGTCCGACGGCCGCCCGAGAAACAATCCGTTGTTAAATGAAATCATAAGTATGCTTGAAGATATGAATTATCCTGTAAATCAACAGATATTGGATAAAGCGGAAAATATTAGTGTAAGATTTCTTTTTTATTTGTATACATTTTGATATTTCAGCTTGACGACGTCTTCTGTATGTAGCAGGGTAGGCAAAGGGAGTCTAGGGTTTTTCATTTTCTACTGAAAATATTGAATAATTTATTTCCTTGAGCGGAAATCGTACCCACAACCTACACGTGTATAATCGTGTATGCACGAGCTCGGTGGGCACTCCCTTGTGCCATGCTCGTGCCGACTGGCATTAATACATTTTAAGTTAGTACCGAAATAAAATTTGTGCTATGTTCTTTTGTAACTGTATTTGTTTAATATCATTTAATTTAGTTTATCAATTGTTTTCTATGAATTAATTCGTTTCTCAAATTAAAATTTATAAATCATAAAATTACAATTAAGGTGTTAAGATCTCAGTTATTTATAATGTTTCCACAGATTACAAACGAGAAGCTCTCATCAATGAATACGAGCAAAAAGAAAATATCGCTAACCGAACCAGCTCTTAACATCATGCATACTTTAGCCAGCGTGAAGAAAATCAAACAGGGCGACTACAGCGACTTCCAAACGACTCCGGTCCAACAAAAAAAATCTTTAGCCCAAGGACTTTTGCGGAGAAATAACAATAATGAAACAAAAATCGACCACCAAAACAAGAAACTTGACCCGTTTTTCTATCGCGAATGCATTTATTATTTAAGTAATTACGGATCATACGTTTCTAATATAATGTTTTATATGAAGCACAGTACGTTGAGCGAGGTATTGAGGTACTGCTACGATAATATGGTGGACAAGGAAACGTTTACTGATGCTGTGTATATGGAGTGCCTGAAGAGAGATAAAGTGAGTGAACTGTTGAGGGCGATGGGTGAAATGGACACCACTTTTTCTATGTGGTCGGTAAGTGTTCATATGGTTTAGCAGTTGCAATATCTTAATGTAAGTAAATAAATGTTTTAGAATTTGATAATTTGTCATTGACATTTGTAATAAATATTATAAGTTTTGAAATTTTATTGAATTTGTAACTAATTTTACAGAATAGTAAGTTCGCGAAAAATGCAGTGCACTTGTTGAGAGTAGTAGTAATATTATCTAAATTAATTTTATAATTTTTTTAAAAAAATATTTCAAGGGGGTATAATAATTGATATTTTATTATTTTCACTAAGAATCGTTATTCTTAAACATACGATTTTTGTGTATAAACAATATCTTAAATGAAAAAAAATATATATTTTATTATCAAAATAAAAACGTGTCGGGTCAATAGCACAGAGTATGACTATAATGAATTCGAACTCCTCTAATTCCTCACTAAAAAGATCAAATTAAAAAAAACACCCCTATAACACAAGACGTATAAATGTTTCCAGGAGTACATAATGCACATATGCCGCACCCTGGAAGCCGGCAAGAAGCTGGAGGCGCTGTACGCGGTGCAGTGCGGCACGGCGCAGCACGCGCGCGCGGCGGCGTCGTGCGCGCTGCTGTACGCGCGCGCGCTGCCCCCCGCGCCCCNCAGGCATTACCTGATGCGAAACGCAGTGGCATAAAGCCACTACTTCACGCCGGTTTTAAATGCCGGGGGTGGTAATGATCCGGTCGAGTCTGCCCATGCGTGTGCCATTGCTGGCGACGTGACTCTACCACACGTACTTTAGTCGCCTCTTACGACACCACCAGTACCAGGATGATCCTATTCTAGGCCGGGATCACACGGCGAAAAACCCTGCTATATTCGGGATACAGCGTGAACTTGAAAAAAAGTATACGATAACATACCATGCCATACTATAATAATACATAATAAATTATAATGTGAGACAAAAAAATTTTACTTAAAAATTAAACTCACTTTTGACTTTTATTTTTTTATGTTATTAAAATAATACATAAAAAAATAATTGTAACATTTTTGCAACCCTTCATAAATATAAATTAAAATTATAGATTCCAACTATCTGCTAAATAATATTCACATAAAATGTCCAGTTTTTAGTGCCCGATCTAGACATACCTTTTACATTTCTGCTCGAAAAACTAATTATGCCAAAAATTGTTTCTTACTAAGGTCTTGTAGGGCATACAATAACTATTTTAGCAATATAGATATATTTCATAACAATATTAAGCAATTTTCAGACAGAATTATTGAGAAAATTCACCTGAAATGAAAATCTTAACCTTTTCCTTTGTACAATTTAAAAATATATATATTAGTCCAGTAAATCAAACTTAATTCTTAAAAGCAATTTGTTACTTCCTTTATATAATTTATTCTTTTTTGTAATTTTTTTATGTATATACAAAGTTCTTTTCTTTTTGTATTCACTCCATGTTTGATGCATAAATGGAAACTTTATTGGCTAATGTAATGTAGATATGTATTAGCTTCAAGTATTGTAAGCGCTGTTTGTTTCCCAATATAATATAAATAAATAAATAAAATTCAAATCAGCCTCACCTGTATCCCACACACAGCAGGGTAGGCAGAGTGTAGTGTTAAGACACTCCGTTCCCCACTTTCTGCCGAATTCTAGAGGCATTGCGTGTTGAGTGGCAGAACTCAACGCCGCGCTTAGCCTCAACACCAGAGTGAAAAATGGAAATATAAATTTAAGTAAATATTTCATCTCCTCGAGTGGTGATGGAACCTACAACCAATCGATTTTACAGTCACACTTCGTGCCGCTGAGCCACGACTGGCCTCAATATAAAATTTCAATATATTCTTCATACTTAATTTATATCTATATTTATTACTATTAAAATAATAAACATTGAATTAAAATATTCAGTCATCTAACATTAGTAATAAATCTATTTTTCAGAAGTAAATGACCCTAGATCGATACAGTTTAACTTGGATAAATCTACAATAGACAATCTTATGACAACAATTTCTAGACAAATGGAATTAGCTAAATATTTGGCAGCTTGTGAAGCGAATGGGAGATTAACGGAGCAACTAGTCCAAGATATAATTCCACTTCAAAATAGGAGAGAAGAGAGTGACTTGAGACCTTTAACCCTCTTTGGATCGAATACAGATAAAATAAGATTAGTCGCCATTGTGCTAGCAACAGGAGAAACTATAGAAGGCGGTTTTGATTTAGCTTTTAAGTATGTATTATTGTTTTAACTACTCTAATAGAGAATCTAGTTAATACTGGATTAACTAGATTCTCCAGTTAATCTAGTATTAACTAGATTAACTAGAGAATCTAGTTAATCTAGTTAATAGTTTATAGAGCGCGATAGCAACGTTTATAGAGCGTCTTAATAGACGCTCTATAAACGTTGCTCCACTGTTACTTTAATTATTTTTTGTCTGATTTACTTGAAAATTTTAACACTTGAGTTAAAACAAAGTTTCATTATATTGATAAATCGATAAATATTTTTTTTATATTTTATCCAGCAATACAGCAATCAGTTACTATTTTATTATACGTATAGATGTATAATATTTGTTTTAGGATAATTAGGGAACACAAGTTAGATTCAATGAACATATACACACACGTTGCTAAGTATTTGGTAAATGTGGACCGCTTCATGGAGGTGAAGTCTTTGGCCAAATGCATACGGAGTTCAAAGGAGACGGCTGCCAAGTAAGTTTTATATATTACAATCAATACTAATATGTAATACGAAGCTGTCATGGCGCTGGATACAGAGTGAAGCTAAAAAAAAATCATATACTTTAATTATTATTATTAACATACTGATGGTCCCTGGGTAAAGTATTTCACTTTATCGTAATTGTTTTTGTCCTTTGAACTACTAGGATGTGTAGTTTTATTATTATTTATTTTAAAGAAACTAAAAAACTATGCATTATGCGTTTTTAAGATTACCCTTGTTAGTAGTACCTATGGACCGTCGATATATATAAATCTCTAGAATCGTCTGTTTATTAGCGAAAGCCACATTCAAATCTATAGTGTAGGTTGAAAGCTTTTCATTAACACACTGACTTTATTTTATACTTTTAAAAATATTGTAGTTTTTAATGTGACAGAAATTCTTTTTTTTTTATAAAAGGAAACTTATTTATAGAAATGTAAAAAAAACATAAATTTAACTGTCTTTATAAACCCGATAGGCCAGACCAGACCCTGGAAACCAAAGGAGGCGCGGGTTCAAATCTCGCTTCGTTCAAATTTTTATATGTTTTCTAAATAAGTATTTTTCTTTCCTAAGTGTGGTATAACACTTTAAAAACATTTATATACTTTTTTCTTAATGTATCCTCAATTACGTACATAAAACGCTACGAATCATGCTTAGCCTAAGCATCATACGAATGTATATTACGGCCAACAAGTTTTGGCCGCCCTGAAACTATCTCTATATGGCTATGGGATTTTAGGGTTTTTTCTAACTTTTGGTTATTTTCTTTCCGAGTGCACAATGCGTTCAGAAAACTTAACTAAAGTTGGCCTTGACTCATTCACCGTACTGTATCAAAAATATATCTGATTCCATTGTAATGTCTGTATTTATTTATTTTTTTTATAAATTTATACTAAAGATAAAGAATACACCTAACGAAAACAAATTGAATCTGCAATCCTTCTGTTGTTTAAAGGAGTACTACTGAAATATAAATTTAAAAAAGTCAAAATCACAAAAAAACATAAGGACAAAAGAGCAGAAAAGGGCACGGACTACCAAGTCCGTGGTGTGTTTTATATAATAATAAATACTATACACATTATTTAAAAAAATCAACGTTTTAATTGAAACCTCCTTCTCCAATACAAAAGGCAATTACATTTTGATTATATTATGTAATATGTCTACACATATTACATATAATCGAGTATAAAATGACATTGGAGGCTAAGTTTTTTTTTTAAATATTTGTTATTGTTTTAATTTTGTGAAATTAATTATTTCATTCCATTGTATACTGAAATCTTACAACTAATTAACGATCAAAGCAACGAAAAAAAAAACTAATCATGTAAACCTAGTACCAAATCCACCGATAGATGGCGTTGTACAATTTGAAGCGAATCCTGAATCGCGCTGGCAAGATTTTCTCGCGCACAATGACTACCAAAAAATTTTTAGCTAACATTAAGACCTTACTTCATAGGATCATTTCTATAGTAAGCTCTTCACGAGATCCACATAACATGTGAGATCGTGCCAGCCGCGATGAGGAGTCGTGGCGCGGCGCCCTGAGCGTGAGGCGGGCGCGGCTTCGGCCGACAGCCCTCGATGATCGTTCACTCCGCCACTCGTGGTGGGGCGTGGGGCGTTGTCGCTGTCTGAGCGGCTGTTTTTGAACCCTTTTAAACTAATTGATAATAGCGGCTCGCTGGCGACTTCGCCCGCTTAAACTACATGATTGTTGAAGCCAGTCGTGGCGCAGGGGGCACAAAATGTGACTAAAACCTACTGGTTGTGGATTCGATCCCCACTCGAGGAAATGAAATATTCACTTAAATATTTATATTTTCATTTCTTCGCTCTGGTGTCGACTTGTCGAGGTACAGCGCGGCGTTGAGTTCCGCCACTCAACACGCAAATGCTTCCAGAATTCGGTGGAACATGGGCAATTGATTGCTAAACACTAGGTTCCCTCTGCCTACCCTGCTGTCACTGTGTTCGGGATACATCGTGAAGATGATTTTTAACTTTTTTCTAAATATTTTCTGTCCTTAAAGTTAATGGTTCAACTTATCACTACGAACTATTACGTTTTAATTTTTCAATACACGCCCGATTTTAACCTCCATATATATACATACGTAATACGTATTTAATGAGATCAATACCAGACTTGTATGGACCTTATCAACATTTTAGGAGCAAGGTAGAGCTTAGTGCTTAATCACTCCGTTTTCCTACTATATAAAAAACTAATATTATAAATTTCATTTGGACAGTTTAATGAGCGACCAGGTGCTAGAAGCGGGCACTGCAGCCGTCGTGGCGCGGTGCGAGGCGCGCGGCCAGCTCCACGACGAGCAGGCCGAACTTCTCATTGCTGATATCAATAGCGTCGCCATAAAGGTAGGCTTATTTTACTAGGAAACTAGCAACTAGGAACAGCAACATCTTTCAGTATCATATTTGTTTTGCAAAAGCCCATGAATGTGAATGTTTTTAGGAAAATTACATTATTATAGGCTTGGCTTGTATATAATACTATAACTATTATGCTAGATGTATAGTGTGATAAACCTTGGAACCTTAGTTCACCTTTAGAATATTAACGTTCTCGCTTTTGCAATTTTAAAGTTTATTATTTAAAATTAAATATTTTTTCTAGATATATTTCTATACATAATTTACAGATATCTTGCTATCTAGTCTGTCGTAACGTGAGTAACGCGTACATTCTCGCCGCGAGGCACGATCGTACCAACGACCTGCGTAAAGTGCTGCAGGAAGCCGAACGTATTGGCAATGAACAAGTACGGAACGCCTGCCTTAAACGTCTCACATCTAAAAATGTATTATTATAACCAAAAATTATAAGTTTTAATGTATATAAATAATTATTTTTACACACACACAAATATTAATACGGTGAGAATAATGACAAAAGATGGTATTTTGAAATATGGGGTCATTGATAGGTGTAACAAAAAGTAATACATTCTATGTTTAAGTTCTACCATTAGGTATTTTAGCAATTGAATTTTATACAATGTGTAGAAAGATGAAAAGTACATATGACCATTTCTAGTTTTGAATTTTTAACATTAAATTTGTCTTGTGACCAAAGCTGAAGTATTTCAATTAAATATCTTTAATGGTGCTTAATGTTAGAACTTAACAACGATTCAAACACCTATTTTGGAAGTTACCTTAAACTTGTCATATAATACTCAATAATTTTTTACTAATTTATATAAATTATATATTTAGACTCATACATATAATACATTTTTTTTATTATTATATATAATTAAATCACCCTTCAATAAAAATTGTAATACCCTTCAAGTGGCACAATTTTTGTGAAATCTTTCATAAAATATTTTTGTTTTCAACTCTCAAAGTAAAAATGCTCTGTAAGTTATCTTAATTATCGTTAAGTTATATAATTAATTATTCATCATAAAGTTACCTATATTTCGGTGTTTATTTTTTCAATAGTTTTTTAATAAGGTTATTAATACAGATTAATAATATTATTTTGTTAATAATACAGATTTATTTTTAAGATATATTATTTGTAGTCATAAAAAAAATAAAATTGTATATTTTAAAGATTATAAATAAAGCAATCATCAAAATTATGTAAAAGCTTAAAAGTGACACGTAAATATTGAAGTTCACCAATTGTGTGAGATATTCCTGTCAAATTTGTTACAAATCAAATGCAATTTTTATATATATATTTTTTTCTGTCATACATGTTTATTGCTAAAAATATTCTATTGCTTCTATTGTTAAAAAATAGTCAAAAATTTGTTTTAAAATAGGTGTCAATGTTTATGCCAATATAAAATATTTTGATTTAATAGCAGCTATTTAAATAGATCATGTGATATTTTTGTAAATTATTATTGTGGCTTATAATATACTTCTTTTTCATTTGAGACCATCTATAAATTATATCACATGGGGAGAGGAAATGAGTTAGCTAGGAAGTATGACAAGGGGTGGTTATTGGTTTAGTTCTAAATTTTATGATATTTCAAAATATAATTTAGGAAGAACTATATTTTGCAATTTTACAATTGCAAAATATAGTTCAGGTCCTACAAAGTAGAAAACTTGCAAATGTAGCTCAGGTCAGTTAAAACAAGGAGTAGATAAAAAAAATGTGAAATTCATGTGATATAATTTATGATTTTTTGGCCTCAAAATGTAATATTTTGTTGATTACTGTAATATAATGGAAATTGTAGCAAAGTAAATAAATTATATTTTATTTTGTATCTATCTGCATGTTACTGTTTATAATGCAATAAAAATAATCAATTAAGAGATTTTAACTGTGCACTGTGTATATGATTTATTTTCAATTTCAAAATTTTAAGTGGTTTATGTTTGGTTTTGATGGTATCAAGGAAAGTTTACAAAATTGTTAGAATTAATCTTGTTTGAATTTATACTATTTTGCCCTCTGTATAGCTAGTATATATTATAATCTTATATTGGTCTCATAATTATTGTGATAGAAAATAAAATGAGAAATAAATAATGTTATTATTTACGCCTTTCAACATATATTATATTTGGAAAGTAAAATATTAATCTTTTGTTTTATTCACTATTGCCATAAAAAACAAAAGTATAGCACTACTAAAAAAGCTTTACACTTTTGGACATACCATGATAGGAAGAAAGAACCTAATGTTGAGAAACTGTTTCCCACTTTCTGCCCAATTTATGAGATATGGCATGTTCAATTTTAGTATTTAACACTACACTTCATCTACCATAATATTGACTAAAATATTAGTTTGAACAAACAGCATATAAAAAATAAAAAAATCTTAAGATACGAACCAGCATTATTTATTTAATAAATGTAAACTTTTATATATAAATGGGAGAATGGACAAGATGGTCAGTGACTAAAGCACCACAGTCACCAGCCATACAGGCAAGACTCCAACTCTTCTCTCACAGAGAGAAAAGCACAATTCAATGGACCTTTACCAACAGGCCTGGCAGTAAGCAGTGGCACATCCACACAGTTCATTTACACATCACTATAAATTATATTGCTTCAGTCTCTTGTCACACTGTCAAAATATCAATTACTGAGTTGCCATCGCCTTTTTCTTAGGTTTCTTCAAACGTTTGAGCCCATTCACACTAGTTTTAAGTAAATTTGAATAAGCATCAGTAAATTTTTCTACATCCCTTTGCTCTATGACAGTTGAAATCTTTTTGCTTCTAGATTGAGCTCTTACAAGACATTTGTATTCAGGATTTTTGACAACAGGTGTACCATCTCGGGGTACTGGCTTGGTTCTCCCATCATCTGTTATAAAAATAATAAATGGTATTTAATATTGAACGTCTATTTTATATTGAAAAAAGTTGTATGAAACGAAATTCAATTTAAGAATATGCTTAGCGATCTTACATCTTTTCATAGTCATTGTAACTGATCCAGATGCTCGAGCCTTTTGGAACAACTTTGAGAGCTCCATCAAAAACTGAAATAAAAGGGGTTATTAACTATTTACAATGAAAATAAAAAAAATGATATAAATAAGTAAAACAAAACCGGACAAGACCTCAGAAAACTTACTTCATCATTCCCTAACAAAACCATGATCACAATTTTTAACAATAACTTCAGTATATTCTTAGGTATCTAATTGAGTTAAACAAGATGTTTTATATATTTATATACATATTAAAACACAGGCCTTTCTAGCTTGAATTAAAAATCACTATTCGCTCCACGCAAGGCAACTTTGATTTGACAAGAATACACGTTGACGACTTCTTTGTCAATTCTTTGTCAACTGTCAATTGACATAATGACAGTAGTTTCTTCTTTTCCATTTTAAAAGATTGTAGATCTATATTTTACTGAAATAATATTTATTATTTTTAATTTTGTTTTATGATAAAATTAATACTGAGAATTTATTGAAAATATATGTTTCTTAATACATATTCACTTTCAAATGGAACTGAGTACGTAACTTGTGCGTATCACAAATAACATTCATTAAATGAAGTCTCATTAAAAACCTTAACTAATACTCTACACTACAAAATTTATTTTAGTTATTCATTATCAAACCGTTTAATATAAATTAAATTTTAAGATAACATCTAATTTGATTTTTCTGATGTCTATTGTCATTGAAGTTTCTTGGCAGTTCTCCGAATCGCACAAATTTCAATTTTCTTGTGTTTACTCATTAATAGTAAATCATTTTACGAAGATGAATATCACATTAAATACTTAACTAAATAATAAACAAGTAGTCTAGACAAGTTTAATGATTTAGTGTATACAAAAATATATTTTAAGAAAAAACCTTCAAAAGCTTGAATATTTTACGTGGAGATTTGGTGTATGCTTAGCTAATTTCTTTTCAAAAATATCGAGCGAGGTTTTGTTTTAAATATTGCCACGAAAAGACGTTATCTAACGTACTGTTTATTTTGGGTTATAATAATGTTAGCATGCAGAGCTTTATTCTCTTTATTCCTCTCTTCCCTATTTCTCTCTTCTTCGACGCTTTAACAATTCAGAAATAAGTCTTAAATTGCATTCTCCTATTTTTAGCACATCAATCGTCATTGATATTTTTATTTAAGTCTTTTAGATTAAACATATTTCGGACAACAACATTGACATTTTCATTAACATTTTGAACAACATCAGAAACCAGTACATTTTATGTACTTTGAATGAGTTTTTAATAAAATTCCAACGTGTTTTATGTAAAAATATCATTGATTACGACGTCATTGCCAGCCAAATGGTAAAAGTGACTGGTTGAAGACTATTGTCTTCATTATCAGCTTTAAGAGTAGATGAATGGGTCACATTTCAGGCTGTAGTCCTGAATCTCAGACATATTTCTAATAGGTTAATTCACGGATGGGTCATGTGATGAATTTTTAATGTTTAAACCTTAGTTATGACAAAAAATTTACTTAGTACCTAAATTGTGTTCTAGAATTTTTCTCGGATTCTATTCTTTTGAATCTTTTTGCTATATCACTTCCATGGCATTCAGTTTCAGTGTAATGGAAACATTATAAATATTATTACTGTTTTTCGCATACAGAACAGTACAAAAATAAGCTACTTCAACTTAAATTTTAAATTTAGACTTAATATAATATATCTAAAATTTAACGATTTCTATTAATATTCTTTACTTGTTTTTATTTATTTTTTTCATTATTCTTTTTTTTTACATCTCACTTAATCTCTAGCGGGGTAGTCAGAGAGAACGCAGCGCCAAAAGCCCTACTCTTTATATGCTTTACTTTATCCACTATCACCACTCGTCAATCTCTTTGAATGAATTGCATTTGAATGAATGCTATGCGGGTTTTCTTATGTTTTTTCGTTAACTTCCTCCTGTATATATCTTTTCTTCCTAGCGAGGGTTTGTGATTTATAAGATCTGATGTTATGGTTAGGTTTATCCGCTCTTTACCCATACGCAGCTGACTTCGATACATGTCCATTCTTGACATCAGAGATGTGTTCGTTCACCCAATATCGATGGTTCCCCTTTTTTGAACAATGTATGTTAAATCACAGTTACTATCTACTTTTTATAGGTCTATGCACGTCAGAAGAAAATTACGTATCACTGGTCTTAAGAATTAGATTTACTTTCTTGTTAGACTTAAACATAGTTTTAATGAGGATTTAGGACATTTTACACAGCTAATTACGAGGGATTTAATGTTATATATCTTACATTTCTTTCATTCTTCTTCTGCTACACCTACGTTTAATTGCCGTATCAGCGTTGGTCATCAGCATTGCACATTGTACCCAAACGTGCAACTATTCTGTTATTTCACGGTCTCATGAATGCATCTAAGGCACCGTTAATTCTGTTGGTAATACGCCTGTGCGTCTTTTCTTCATTTCTTTCAAATGCAAGAACAAGTTCTGGTCCTTCTTTGAGAGAGAACTTCCCTTGGGAAGGAAATTTTCCCTCGCATGTCACTTTGTGTCACTTCATGCTACCAAGTTGACATGGGGCAACCTTATTTAATACGTGAGACATGCCTTTTCCTTCTCGCACTCAGGCTGAGTGATCTCTATAAACAGACTTTACAACAAGAGAAGCGATTAAAGTATTGTACCAAGGTAGTCTCCCAAAATATCTTATACCCCTGTCAAACATCTTTTCGTATTTTATAAATACTAAAAAAAAAATTGGTTTAGGACCTCCGCCGACCTGCTCACTGCTGAAAAACGTGTGGCAAATTAATAAACAACCTTAGGAATCACTAAAATTTCGTTAGAAATGTTGCTCGTTAATATTTTATTTCTTTCTGTCTCAGAATTTTCACGCTTTATCTTTATCAGTACTTTCGTTTGGTGCCTTTGTAGCTTATCCTTTTTTTTTTTAAAAAAGATTTATCTGAGGCCTTATGATCCTAAAGAGCTTTTTTTCTTTACAGTGTCTTTCACTTTATCATCAATGGGATGGCCATTTATTGTGCTTTTTACTAAAACCTCGTTTTCATTTACCATATATTTCTGTATTATATATTTTTTAAATATATATTCCACATATTTCTCATATAATTCTTAAATATAATGGCAGAGTATACTTCAACATTTCCGTTTTCTGTTTCAAAGATGTCTAATATTTTGGAAGCACTTATTCCTCTTTGATCGATGGATCTTAAAACATCCAGCTTCTTATGTGATAATTCGACTCCAAGTTTGGACGTCTCGTACCTCAAAATGAAACAGACTCTTTATTCTAGCAACGACTATATATTGGTCTGTTCCCAGGTGAGTTCCCAGTTCTCAGTAAGCATTTGTGTGTCCACAACTTAACCTTAAATATATTGATCCGCTAGGAATAAGTCAATCATACTTTTCACGGTGAGAATCTAGAAGAACTTGCAAATAGATTGATGATGAAGGAATATTATAAAAGATTAATGAAGAAAAAGTGAGCGGTAACAAAGCTAGGGGGAGACCTCGGTTGACCTTCGAAAATACAGTATCAAAGATACTCAAGCAGGAAAATCACGTAAAAAGCATGAGGACTCTCCAGATGGCATGTATTAAAAGTTGATGATAGTGGACGACGTGAAAGAGGTGTATAGAGACCGTAGCGTTTGGCGTTCCGTTCTCTCTGACTTTCCCACTTCTGTTGTAAAGAATCATTGTTGGTACCACAGCATCATCCTTCAGTTGATTATCATTATTTTACACTAATTGTCATTGTCCGTATTAACACATTTTTTACAAATTTCATTTTTAAAATAAATAGGGGTTGTTCATAGATGCCACTTCAATAAACGTGCATTATAATGTCCAAGCTTATATCTCACAACAAAATTACAGCTTTAAACTCTGGTTTTAATAAAGACATAATTTTTGGTTAAAAATAACAATTTTAGGAGAACTGCCATGATGTCTATTGTCATTGAAGTTTCTGCTCTTTTGACAGTAATATTTTAAATAAAAAGTTTCAATTGGCTCGTTCGAAGCTAATAAATTAAGAACTGAACTGAAATAAAAAGTTGTCCTATTTGACTTATTACTAGCGAATATCCTTACCTACCTAAGTTGTTTTTAAATTCTAAAATAGATACTTTAAATATTTCAATTATTACATTTCAAATTTCATGCGTAAACTGAAACAAAATTAACTGATATGCATATTACAAATTACGTAAAATCAACATTTTAATTTTACACTTTATAATTAATTTGTCAAAATGGATGGCAAAATAATTACTTATCATAAATGGTTATTATAAATGCTTCCCATTTACATCATCTTTAAGTACTTGCTTCAGACGAAAACAATGAATTATTAATATTTATTTACCTTCTTTCTAATAACACAAAAATAAGACAAATTCTATATTGGTAACAATTATAGAATTTAATACGTATATTGAGCTGCCAACGTCTTGATAGAGGTGCAGTTTTTATCTTGTAATTTATTTATATAAATGTCATCAGTTATCATTGAACACTGCTGACTGCTGAGTGTCGACGAAAATTAATGATAGATCTATATTTGCTTTAAAAATGCCTTTTCAAGGTAAGTTTTTAGAAGAAAAAATATTATAATCATGAACTTTGGCCGTGTACTTGTTTTCTAATGAATTATTCGTAACGGGATTTTAATAGGAGCACTATTAAAACTATAATGTACCTACCTATATAATAATAATAAAATAAATTTAATATGATAATATATTTACTTAAAAAAAAAATTTCAACTAATATTTTTATGTTTCATTTAATCACTCTTTGGCTTTGTTTGTATGTTTAATTATATAATTATGTATTCATATATCACTATTTGTGTTAACTAAGTACCTACCTAATGGAGATATGTACGAAGTGTTGAATTGTTTTTTTAATGTTATCGTGCTGCTGTTAATAAAATAATATTATAGATCAGTTTAAATCTATCAAGTTATTTTGACTATCTGTTTTAGTTATTTACTTTTTCAATTTATTTGGACAAAAGTTTAAAATATAATAGTAAAACAGTGTGATTATACATATAGAACATTTAAAATTATCTTATTTTAAAAACTAAATTCGTGCATATTTTTTTCTACCAGCCATGTACATATATACGTAAGTATGTATGTATATATATAAGCTTTATCTGACAGTTGTAATCCTTTTATCTCTAAAAGTTTAAATACTTTAGCTTCTGTTTAGAAAATGGATTTTTATTATATATACTATTGAATCTTTATCAGGTTCTGGTCTAACTGCAGCAGTCGCGACCGCGGGCGTCGTCGGTGGAGCGTACTGCGCTTATCACATTTATAAGGAATTTCAAAAGCCAAAACTACCGACAGAATGGACACAAGTTGGGACTTTACAAGATATTTACGCATATCCAATTAAATCTTGTGGTCCTATAATACTGACTAAAGCCGAATGTACCACTTTAGGTCTGAGAGATGGGTGGTTGAGAGACCGGTACGTACATACATAAAAACGCAACGGGTCATGGCCGCCCTGAAGTTAGCTGCAAATGGCTGCGCAAATTTGATTTTAGAATTATTTCTTACTTTTGATTATTTTCTTTCCGACTGTACAATTCACAAAAGTTTAACAACAACTTCTTCGGGTGGTCACGAATTGTCGACACAATTATTTTAATTATTTTCCTTTCCCGGAGTGAACAGTACGCAAAAGTTGATAAATTTTAGACGGCCACGACTCGTCGATCGTACTGTGAGTTATTGAATTTTTTTAGGCCTTGTCCCTCACATTTACATCTGTAGTTAATGTGCAATTATTTATTTATAATATATTCATTTCACACAGAATAGACAGAGGGAACCTAGTGTTAAGACACTCTGTTCTCCACTTTCCGCCAAATTCTGGAGGCATTGCGTGCTGAGTGATGGATATCAGTGGCTTTAGCCTCGACACCAGAGCGAAGAAATGGAAATATAAATTTAAATAAATATTTCATTTCCTCGAGTGATGATTGAACCTACAACCAATTGCGTTTACAGTCACACTTTGCGTCTCTGCGCCACGACTGGCCTCGAAAATGAAATGTTATATATAAGTATCAATTTTAAATATGAATATTATAGGTAATATTCATATTTAAAATTGATACTTATATATAACATTTCATTACCAGAACGAGAACAATGGTAGGACCATTGTCCTCGTTCTGGTACCATGGCTAAGAGCGACGTTTAGTTCCGCCACTCAACACGCAATGCTTCAAAAAATCAGCGGAAAGTGGGGGAACGGAAGTGTTTATCGGGAACAGAGTGTCTTAACACTAGATTCCCTAGTTCCCTCTGCCTGCCCTGGTATATGTGGGATGCAGCGTGAAGCCAAAAAAAATATAGATATATTTATTATAAATACCTACATTATATTGACAAAAATTGTAATAAATTAAAAGTTTTCACATTATTTTTAGAACTTTGATGGTTGTTGATGATAAAAACAACTTTATCACAGCGCGGGGGTACCCGGATCTCCTCTTGATACAGCCGACAGTTCGGAATTCTGTTCTCACCGTGAAGCACGTGGACATGGAACCAATGAGTGTTAATTTGGCAGAGGTTTGCTGAAGCAATATGTATTTCTATAATAGCTACTAATATTATATAATATAATGTACATACTTTTTTGAACATAAATAAATTATTAAAAAATATATTAATAAGTATTTGAGGCCAGGCGTGGCGCAGCGGCACAAAGTGTGATTGTAAAACCGACTGGTTGTGGGTTCAATCGCCATTCGAGGAGATGAAATATTTACTTAAATTTATATTTCCATTTCTTCACTCTGGTGTCGAGGCAAAGCGCGGCATTGAGTTCTGCCACTTAACACGCAATGCCTCCAGAATTCGGCAGAACGAGGGGAACGGAGTGTCTTACACTAGATTCCCTCTGCCTACCCTGCTGGTTGTAGGATACAGCGTGAAGCTGAAAAAAAAATAATAATAACAATACAACAAACAAATGTCTTCCAGCCAGCGTCAAGTTGACTTGAGTCAAGATTAAGATCCTCAAGGTCGTCGAGTATTTTTAAAAATTTAGAATTAAAAAAATATTTTTTCATATAATAAACATAACGTATTTCACGAATGCTGGTTGATACCTTTGACACAGTGCGTATTTTGATCCGTCGCTAAGTTACGGGTTCAATTCGATCAAATATTTTTATTGTAATTGCCAATGTTTTAGTTTTGTTAATAATAAATAGCGAAAAAAATTCGGTAATTATATTTTTTTCTCTTTTACAAGAAAAAATATATTATTTAATTTTCACAAATATGTTTTCAATTGATATGCAGATATTCTTTCTTTTTTCAGATTGTTGTTTCACAAAAACCCAAAACAGCAAAGGTATGGGGAGTCACAGTACCGGTATACGACTGTGGCGGGGAAGCCAGCGAATGGTTTTCTAGGTATTTATATTATATATATCCCACCTTTAGAATTATAGTGACCTAATCAAAAAAACCATGATTTTGAGTTTTTGTCAGAAATTGACCTTGTTCTCCGCTTTCCGCCGAACTTTGGAGGCGGAAAGCGGGGAACAACCAAATGTCTTAATTCTAAGTTCTCTCTGCCTACCCTGGTGTGTACAGCGTCGTTTTAGGTCGATTTCTGACAAAAGGTCACTATAATTCTAAAGGTGCGATATGTTTTATTGCATTGTTTTATTAAAAATGCTTTTTCTAAAGGTTGTAGGTTCCGATGTTCAATTAAAAATGTTATCATGTTGTTGTTGACGACCTAATTTCCCAACTAATCATCAACTTATCAGTTGTATCCACTTGTTAAGAAAATTATACTAAACGTAAAGAATTTAAATATGTATCAGGAATTTAAATTTGAACTTTCAATATGATTTCAATTTAAATTGTGAACAACTTTAAACTTTTTGAAAACTGAGAAGGATTAGTGATCTTATGTAATAATTTTTAAAGTGTTATTCCACACTTAGGAAAGAAATATGCGCGGGTTCGAGTCCTGCTGCGTTCAAATTTTTATACGTTTTCTAAATAAGTATTTAAGTAAACAATATTATATAAACAAAAAAAAATCAGCTTCACGCTGTATCCCGCACACAGCAGGGTAGGCAGAGAGAACCTAGTGTTAAGACACTCCGTTCCGCACTTTCTGCCGAATTCTGGAGGCATTGCGTGTTGAGAGGCAGAACTCAACGCCGCGCTTAACCTCGATACCAGAGCGAAGAAATGGAAATATAAATTTAAGTAAATATTTAATCTCCTCAAGTGGGGATCGAACCCACAACCAGTCGATTTTACAGTCACACCTCGTGCCGCTGCGCCACGACTGGCCTCAATATATAATAATCATAATATTTACATTTATTATATATTCCAGATTGCTCGACCGATCATCAAATAACTATAGACTCGTGTACTATGCGTCTCAGAACAGCCGCATGTTCAGACCAAATGCCAGCAAATACTACAAATTTACTAAAAACGACACGGTATCGATATTTTGGACTTTTAAAATACACATAAGTTAATATTTAGAAAGTGTATATTAGTAATTTATGATTTCTTTTAAAGGGAGCACTTCCAGACGAAGTTCCATTCAATTTGATAAACCTTGCATCTGTAGAGGATTTGAACACTAGACTGAATGAATGTCGTGTCACTCCACGCAATTTCAGACCAAACTTGGTTCTCGCCGGGGCAAAGGCCTACGACGAGGATAACTGGAAATATCTTAAAGTCGGAGAGACCATTTTCGAAATTATCAAACCGTGTGGCAGGTATGTTCTTTGTAAAACGACAGTCGTGGCCAAGACGTGGCCGCTCTGAAGTTAGCTGTAGATGGCGCGCAAATTTTATTTTTTCTTACTTTTATTTTCTTTCCGAATGTACATTGCGCAAAAATTCTAAAAGCTTACTTCAAGACGGTTATGATTGAAAATAAAAACAAAGTGGTTAAAAGTATTACGATCGTTATGAATGTAACTTGAGGCCAGTCGTGGCGCAGGGGCACAAAGTGTGGCTGTAAAATCGACTGGTTGTGGGTTCGATCCCCACTCGAGGAAATGAAATATTTATTTACATTTATATTTTCATTTCTTCGCTCTGGTGTCGAGGCAAAGCGCGGAGTTGAGTTCCGCCACTTAACACGCAATGCCTCCAGAACTCGGCGGAAAATAGGGAACGGAGTGTTTTAACATTAGATTCCCTCTGCCTACTCTGCTGTGTGCGGGACACAGCTGCTGAAGCTGATTTTAATAGAAATGTAACTTATTTAATATATTTATAAGGTGTGTTATGACCACCATTGATCCTGAGACCGGAGTCCGCAATGCCAAGACAGAGCCATTGGAGACATTGAGATCGTAAGTCACTATAGTCAATAAATATACTAACTAAACTAAATAAATATACTAATTCAAAGGTCCATGTTTAAAAATCGCTCTCAAGTCTTAGATCGATCTTGATATGCCGTTTTCATCCTTATATATATATGTAATATATGGAAACTAGTTCCAACATAAAAAATTAAATCCGCTTCACGCTGTATCCCGCACACAGGAGGGTAGGGAGAGGGAACCTAGTGTTAAGACACATCGTTCTCCACTTTCTGCCAACATACTCTTATTGCAATATAATTTAAAAATAATTGATAAAATTAGAAAATTGTATTTTGTTAATAATAAACCACCTATACCTAAACCAGAGGTTGGTTGTTATTAATTAGTATTAGACAATCATAAACTTGTGGTAGAGTCACGTCGCCAGCAATAGCAACACGCATGGGCAGACTCGACCGGATCATTACCACCCCCGGCATTTAAAACCGGCGCCAAGTAGTGGCTTTATGCCACTGCGTGTCGCATCAGGTAACGCCGGGCTCCGGCGCCCAACACACCTTGTCGGCCGGCAACGCACCTGTAGCTCCTCTGGTGCTGCACGGGGTCGTGGGCGGCGGTGATCACTTACCATCAGGTGACCCGAACGCTCGTTTGCCTTGTCTTTTCCATAAAAGAAACTTATTAAAGCTAACTCTCAGGTACCGCCAAATCGAGGACCCGGTGGAGCGTCGGGCCGCGGGCTCCGCGCCCAGGATGGGTGTGCAGATGTCACTCCGCTCCGGCCCCGGGGAGATTGCTATCAACGATCCCATTTACGTAGCTTAAATATTTTTTATTATAATCAGTATATAACCTAATATATACTTACATCAATCAAGCATTTATAATATTTTAGTTTTTTTTATATAATTTAAGTGCTTTAACAAAAAATGAGGGAAAAGTAGGGAACAGTGTACAGTGTGTGAACACTATGTTCCTATATAAGGGAAAAAGAATTAAGTTATATTAACTATTTCTAAGTTCTACAAGGTTCAATATCTTCTTAATGGGATTTAAACATAAGAAAGCCAAAATGTTTATATTACAGTTTATTATATATGGTTTTAATAATAAAGTTGTTTACATTAAATGTTGTTTGATTATATCCTAAGAATTTGAGCAGCAACGGCGTCGACCGTCACTAGTACGCGGGAGAAGGTTCCACCGCCAGCGCCTTTGGTTAGATGCTCAGGGTTTATCACCATACATCCGTCGACTGACTGTAAAAGAAAATATTAAATATTATCTTTTATTATGAATAGAGATAAGAAAGCGTAGCAATTTCTTTTTATTACTTTAAGAAAAATATGAAAAAGGGAGATTTAATTCTTTTAATTTTTTTTTTGTATTTTCATTATTTTTATTACATGAATAAATGTATATGTACTACATGATGTGTATTTATGTACTACTGTACCGTAACAGTTACTAGTGTTCAAAAATAAGTCTTGAAACAAGTACTACAATAATAAATTTACGCGCAATATAATTCTACATTTACCTAAAAAAAAGATATGGCCGTTTATACCGCAAAAACATATATTTCGACACTATAAATTGAATCAAAATTAATAGCTAGCGTCTACACGTATTACTAGTTCAGAAAAAAAATCAGAAAACTATACTACATATATTTGTGGTTAATCCTAAAAAATAATGGCCTTAAAAAGGGGGGCAAAATTTGGTAAAAGCTAGTTCAAGTGAGGTATCAGATGAAAGGGCTCTGGCTAAGCTAAGTTTGAATTTCAGAAAAATTTTGAAATATAAAATATTTAATTTGATCGAGTGGAAGTTGAACCCACAACTTGTCGCGTTTACATTTTGGCGTGAAGCAAGGGCGTTTGTGCCCTTGCTTCACGATTGGCTTCAATCTAGATATTTTTAAAACAAAGCATTTTAAGTGTGTTAGTGTAATTTAGACTCTTTTTTACCGCTCAAACTCATATGTCATCCATTCAAAGTGACATTGGCCGAAATTAGAGAACAGAACAATCTGTTAAAAAAAGCCAGTCTATTTAAAAAAAAGCATAAACTGAAAAAAACTAACACCAATATTATAACGAATACAAACCTTAACAAAATATCTAAAGTTAGACGGCACAACCAGTACATGTGGCGTGGCGGGTAGTTGCGCGTGCGCCGCCCACGACGCCGTGTCCACCGTCACCTGCGACGGCCACAGCGGGTGGTAGCTCTGCTGCTGGATCACATGTCTGGAGAGACGCGCTAGCTTGTCTCCGCCTACACCTCTGAAAACACAAAGTTATATTAATATATAATAGCTTTTATCTACGGCTTCGACCGCGTGAAGTTGTGTATGAAGCCATACAGGTTTGAAGTGACTGACTTCAGGTGCTTTGGGTTGTATCAAAACAATTAACGTTATAGCTTATAGCTTTTCTCGATAAATTGCAACAGACCCTATTGCCGAGAACACACTCAATGTGGTGAAAATAAATATTGAGTTGCGTTTTCTTACGGGAGTGGGGATATGATGTATAAAAAAAAATAGAAGTAATTATAGTGGACAATGAAGTGTCTTAACACTAGGTTCCCTCTGCGTACTCTGCTATACGCAAGAAAAAACGTGAAGCTGATTTAACATTTACAAATGCAAATCAAAAATTATTTTTAATGTCCAACACTAGATCTTTCTTATTCACTACTATATGAAGACGCTTTCTATTAAAACCATAAGATCAAATATAGCTCAGCACGAACTTTATGAATTATCAAAGGTACGCTCGGACAGTTGTGCTTAATGCGTACTGTAGATACGCACCACAACGCCGCGGACCCGATCACAGCGCTAAAGTGCATCAAGACGCGACGCTAAGTATCATTTATTGCAAAAAAAAAATCTGAAATCCGTATATCGAATATTATGCACACGACTGTACTCATGGCTGTGTTCACAAAATTCATAAACTGAAACTGTGTGTGTGACTGAAACGCAACGGTTCTTACGGTATTATTTCTTAATATTTTCATTTTCTTCGCTCTGGGACCAAGTCAAAAGTCCGGCGTTGAGTTCCGTCACTTAACATGCTCTTGCATGCCTCGAAAAATTCGGCGGAAAGTGGTGAACGGAATGTCCTATCATAGTGATAGTAGTTCCCTCTGCCTACACTACTGTGTGCAGGATACAGCGTGAAGCTGATTTAATTTAATTTTAATTTTTAACATCAAAAATTAAAAACAAAAATACTCACAAAGATATTTCCTCTTGACTTATACTCATTATCACGTCAGTGCTGGTGATACCCACAAGGACGCCATTTATATTAAGAGTACTGGGATCTGGTAGAAAATGAATATTTGTATGTTTCTTTCTAGTGTTGTATGGCGGCGTGGGATATATGGGCACGTTGAACGCATCTTTACTACTTGACACTATGTATATTTGTGTGTAGGGGCTGAAATTAAAAAAAAATATAAAAAAAATATCATCAAAAGCGGTTTACCCAGTCAAAAGTTTTGAGGTAACAAACATAAAGAAAAACAATATTTTTTTATCGTTGATAATTTTAAGTAATAAGAAAAAAAAATATTTTAATTTAAATTTCAAAAACAAGTAATAGTTCTTGTTTATCAAATAGATTTAAGACTATGTTTACCTAATTTTATTTTTTTATTTATTTTTATTTATTTTATTATGAATATTTTATTACAAAAAATATAATATTTTAAAATTTTACATTAACAACATTTTAATATTTCCACATTTTATTTCTTACATTCGAAGTTAATACAAGAAAACGATAAAATCAGATGGAGGAATGAATTATTTCTTATCTCTACAGACGAGGCAAAGCGCAGTGATAAGTTCCACCAGTCAACATGCTCTGTCTCGGAAACAGTACAGTGTGGGAAGTGGAATGTCCTAAGTCTTGGTTCCCTCTACTTACCCGTTTGCGGAATACAGCGTAAAGATAAGAATAATAATAAGCTACCATAAACTGACCTTGTATTACTTATTTCTGTTAAACTATCGAGCAATTTCTCAAAAAAGGATCTATAAGTTTCGGCCATTGTGTTATCTTTTATTTTGGAGTGTTCGGAGTCCATAAAAGGGCCTGTCATTATAACTATGTGAGGTTTGTGAGTGCCAATGTATGTAATAAAATCTTTTAAAGGTTCGTACGCCATGTTGTTTGATGTGGTGTAGGGGCCGGCCACTACTACCATGGATAGTGTTCCTATAAAACAAAATTAAAATATAATTTCATCAGTTTCGCGCTGTTTCCCGCATATAGCATGGTAGGCAGAGGGAACCTAGTGTTAAGACATTCTGTTTCCCACTTTCTGCCAAATTTTTCAAGGTATTGCGTGTTGAGTGGCGGAACTTAACTTCGGGCTTTTGCCTTGGTGCAGGAGAGAAGAATAAAAATATTAATAAATATAAATAATTGATTCCCCCGAGTGGGGATCGAATTCACAACCGTCGCGTTATAGTGACCCTGCGCCAACAAAATAAATTAGTGATAAGACTTTTTCAATGATTATAATTCACAGCTTAAAACTTAAAAAAAAAAGTAAAAGTTAATGTCAATGCTATTTGGCACGCAGAAGTAATTCTCCATCTAATACGTAGTTTTTAATGAGGGATAAAGAAAGAGAATCATGTGATAACATTCATTATCTTCTTATTTATTCTACTTTTCGACGATTTTGACCTTCTAGTTGAGATCGAACCCACAGCCGTTCTGATTTATTCTGTGCCTAAATAAAATGTACATATATAAACATATAAAAATATATTGATATCATGGAAAAGTGAGCGGTAAGAGAGGTAAGGTCAGTTGACCTTCGAAAACACAGTATCAAAGATACTGGAGGAAGGTCATGTAAAAAGCATGAGGACCCCCGGAGGGCATGTATGAAGAGGTTGATGACAGTGGACGAGGCGAAAGAGATATGTAGAGACCGTAGCGTTTGGCGCTCTGTTCCCTCTGACTACCCCGCAAGGGATAAAGCGTGATACTAAGTTAAGTTAAGTTAAAAATATATTAACAAGAAGCAATATTTACCTTTCAATGTGTTCATCATATCAGCCTTTATGTCTGGTATGGGGCGTGCCGCGTCCGTATACACTTGGTGGGCTATGAACGTGTTACCTCGCGGGTTGATTCCGCGTATCACCACCACTTGCCCGGGAAACAATGAATATTCCTTCACACTGTTGAATTGTTTGGTATTTTAAATATTATTTTTTAGAATAATTTATATACTCGCGATTGCTTTGCGTTTTACCATTCAACACCCAAACCTCCTTTCCTCCTCCATCTGCGGAAAGTGCGAAACGGTAGTGTCTTAACACCAGGCTCCCAGGTTCCCTCTGCCTACCCTGCTTTGTGTGGGATACAGCGTGAAGCGAAAAATATTTTTTTCTTTTTTTCGTTTATTTTTTTTGTGATTGTTTAAATTGGTTATTTTTTTATGATTGGTTATATATATAACTCACTGGGGTACCGTTCACTCATCAGTTCTACTGCTTGAATAGTAAAAGAAACTAAATAATACTAAAATTAATAATACACACGTTGCGGGGTTGAGATCCGCCACTCAACACGCAATGCCTCCAGAAATTGGCGGAAAATGGGGAACGGAGTGTCTTAACACTAAGTTTTCTCTGCCTACCTTGCTGTGTGCGGGATACAACGTGAAGCTGAAAAAAATAATAATAATACACACTTGTCCAAGTCCACTGGCACAGCCTGACTAAGAGACTCCTCCCATGTCCCTTGTAAAATAACACTCTTAGAGTTAAGTCTTGCGTCTGCATCACATTCTATTCGTCCAGCAACATACACCTCTGTCTGTCAATATATTTTTACTTCATATTATAATTTTAAGACATTTTGTGGTCCAGTGAAACAGTTTCGCATTGTAAATAATATTTGGGAAAAATGTTAATTATTCACCACCCAACCAACACGCAATGTTGCGAAAATTGAAGTGGAAGTGGGTAACACTACACTACACTAGGTTCCTTTTGCCTACTCTGCTATGTGAGAAATATCGTGAAGCAACATTTTTAATGTAAGGTAATTTTTTACTTGATCTCGATAATAAAGTAAAAGATGGAAAAGGTTAGCAAGGTTCTTTTTTTATGGGTCACATAAAAAAAGAATAAATAAATCTTATAAATGTTTATTTTTATGATTCATTCTTTCTATATTTTCGTGGGAAACATTTTTTTCTAAGATTGTTTTTTTTTCAGCTTCACGTACCTCACATAACATATCACTAGGTTCCCTCTGCGTACCAGCAAGGTAACCTAGTGATAAGACATTTCGCTCTTCACTTTACGCTGAATTTTGGTGGCATTGAGTGTCGATTGGCGAAACTCATTTTTTGTAACTATTACATAAATCATTACATATTACTTTTTTAGACCTGACCTTTAAACCTTACACATTACTTTAAAAATATTCAAAATATGAATATAGAACCTTTTTTTTTTACCTGTGTTTTATATCTGACTGAAGCTAATTCAGTAATACCGTTCTTTTTCATTATACACTGCGATATATACCGGATGTGATTATCAAATATACCAGCTTTTTCGTGAAGTAATTCGAAACCAAACCTGAAGGCAGAATAAATTTAACTGGTTTTATAATAAAAAAATACTGTTAAATAATTTTAAAAATGTGTTCAATAATTTACGATTTATTAAAAAAAACACAAATATGTTTGTTTTCCATTGAAAATGAAAAAAAAAATATATTTTTTTGATTTAATTGGATTATAATATTTGAGCATTTGTCCCTTTAATTTTAAAATTTAAAAAAAAATACTTACATCGCTTTGGAATACAAGTCTCCATCGTCATTAGGTATTTGTGTAATATTCAAGTCAAGAACGTCATTCACTCCTGTGGGCGTAGTGATAGCACTTAACAGTTTCTCATCTCCATACGAATGCACTACTGAGCCTTGGTTGATACGCGCGTTGTACTTGCTCGAATTGTCACTATAAAATGTATTTTATAATAATAGAACGTATAAGGGTATATTATTATACGTATAAAGAGGCCGCCGTTGCACAGAGGTGAGACTGTGATGCGACGGTGTGGGTTCGATCCCCACTCGTAGGAATGAATTATTATTTATTAATATTTTCATTGCTTCACTCTTGCGCCAAGGCAATAGCCCAACGTTGAGATCCGCCACTCAACATACAATGCCTCGAAAAATTCGACAGAAAGTGGGGAACTAGGTTCCGTCAGTCAACCCTGCGGGATACAGCGTAAAGCTCATTTTTTTTTATTTAATAAGTATATAATAAAAGCAGGATCATGAAATTTTTCACGTAGCAGGGTAAGCAGAGAGAAATTAGTGTTAAGACACTCCGTTCCCCATTTTCTACAGTATGGTCAACAAATATTAGCTGCCTTAAAGTAATTTTCTGAACTTTTGCGCATTGTTCACTTGATAAGAAAATTAACAGATGTAAGAAAAAGTGTAAAATCGCAGCCATTTACAGCAAACTTCAAGGTGGCCACGTCCCGTTGATCATAATAATTTTCGAGACATTACGTGTTGAGTGGCGGAACTCAACGCCGCGTTTTATTTATAATATAAATATCCCTAGAGTGGAGGTCGAAGATAGAATCCACAAACATCACGATTACAGCTTTACCACTGCGTCACGACGGCATCAATAATTCATTATAAGAGTTTGCCTTTAGGTCTTACTGATTTTATCTATACACAGAAAGTCTATGTAGCTTCGCATGTAGTGCTACAAAACTACAGTCAACAACTAGTGGCCGCCCTGAAGTTAGCTGAAGACGGCTGTGCAAACTAATTTTGGATTTTTCTTACTTTTTAATATTTTCTTCTCGAGTGAACAACGCGCATAAGTTCAGAAAACCTAACTTCAGGGCGGCCACAACTTATTGACCGTACTTTAATTTTTTTTTCATATTTAGGAATACTTTCTCAGCATTGAATGCGTTACAAGGAAACGAATTCTGACGCCAGTCATTAAGGATGTACACGCGTGGTTGCGGGTTCAATATTCATTTGTTTAATTGTTTATATTTAAGCTATATACTTTAATGCCACAAGTTTCATAAAAGAAAGCGCGGGGTTCCCCTTCCTAACAAATAATGGACGAAAAGAGGATAACGACTTCGCCATCCTCTGTCTGTCAACAGTTTCAACTTAATTTGGATTATTGAACTTTTACTAACATTTATTATTTCAAAAATATTTTTTATTTTACACTTATTCTTTTTTTTTTATTTGGAACCGATTTAAAAAAGCAAGTGGAAATCTTTTCTATAACAACATTACGAACGTATATTATTCATTTTAATATTCATAATTAACCTGTTCATTGTATAAGATTTATAATTATATTTAAATGAACATATGTAGAAGAAAAACAACAAAAAAACGTAAATGCAGTAATAGTTCATGGTAATTTTAATGACGTAAGCCCCGCCTACTCCGCTCACAGTATAATTTAACTTACTACTAGAGTACTAAGTTACGTAACCGTCGTCTCTTGACGTACATATTATAAAAGGACGTAAGACATCTAATGTCTTATATTTTATCAAATTATCAATATTTTTTTTATTTTTATGGTTTTTACATTCAGTATATTTATTATGTGGCTTATGTATCGTGTGAAGGTCCCGATTTAGTGCTATACTTAAATTAGATTATAAATATAAATTTGCCTAAAATTAAAAGACAAGATAAATAAACTCGACTCAAATGATAGAAAAGAAAATAATTAGAAATAAATAATAACTTGAATATACATCTATATTTTTTGCTTTACGCTGTATTCCGCACAAGCAGAGTAGGCAGGGGAGAACGTATGAACCCAGTGGTAAGACACTGTGTGCCCATTAAGACACTTGTGTTCCTCACTTTCTGTCGCATTCTGGAGCCGCATTGAAATCACAATCTGCCGCGTTCACATACGCATAGACCGAGGTCCCAGGGCCGCCAGACCTACGTCATTTTACTATTAGTCTAGTGTGTATATAAGACAGTATGCGTATTCACTAACTTGACAATGGCGCCCTTTCAGAGGTAGCGGCAACTTAAGGTACACTATATAGGCAACTAAGGTACACGCTCACCTACGTTATGTTTTTAAAAATAATGTAAAAAAATTATATTTATTATTGCCAGACCCTTTAAGTAGACCTTTTCTCGTCTCAAACGTCTTAAAGGTTGCTTAAAATTGGGGCAAAATACGTTATTCTAGCAAGCTTTAATTTTACATAATATATTATTTACGGACTATTTCAAGACTCCTTATTAGCACTCAACCGATTCAGATCGCCATCATCTTTCCAGACAAAGATGGTATATCTTTACCTATATTTGGCGCTAGCTCTGAAGGCCCTACTTTTAAGCTAGTGCGTGCGCATACTGTCCTAACTATGTAGATATAATATTAGACTAATAGTCTTCAAAGTTTCAGGTTTGCTAAAATTACGTAGACCTGGGGATCCTGGGATCCCCAGGTCTACGTAATTTTACACTTGAGCCCCTGCGCCACGACTGGCCTCAAAGTTCTTTACTAGAGTACTAGATATTTACATACAGTTATTTTTACTATAAAATGTTATTATTTTATGGTAAAAATAGTAAATGTTCTCTTAACTCTCATGTAAATAAAAAAAAAATTATAACCTACAGTTGATTAAGTTTACTTACAATATACTAACTTCACATATAATTGACTTAAAAAAACACAAACATTAAAAGGAAATAATAATAATATTAGAATTAGGATAAAAACCAGTTGTAGTAAACAAAAACAGATAATTTATTTGCACAGCTCAAAATTATATTGCTGTATTTTAAGTACCATTTTCAGTTTTTTTTTCTTTATGCATCTTTTCATATATACTAAGTTAGGCAGAGAAAAGCTAGTGTCAAGACACTGAATGTTCTTTGCTTCTCACGCAAACACCACATATATTTACCAGTGCAACTAAATGAACATAATATTCAAATAATTTACATGTGCCACAATGATCTTTTCATTAAAATAAGTCTCTAATTAACTCTATTGGCTTTTACACACTCTTGTATACTTACATGTTTGGTGAATATGTAGCTGGGTGTAGTTCATTATTTTGAATTTTATTGGGCTCTGTAAGTTCAACTTTTACCCTCTGAAACATTATCCACAGTAAGAACTTTGTAGAAACATCTAGATAAAAATCAATTAAGATTCATGTCACATATGTACATAAATCACATATTTTTCACAATATATTGCAAATATTATATGTATGTAATAAATATTAATGTACTTGATGTAATACAAAATAATTTCTGTACAACAATTATATATTATATGCAATCTCTGAACATTGTTAATAATTTTTTACAACACTTAACTCATGAACATTACTAGTAACAATTACAACTTACCAAGGCAGTATGTTATTTTATTTATTATATTTTGCTATTGAATTAATGTTGATTGAGTTGATGGCTGCAGACGAGTATGGATCTAGTCATGATGTTAATTTAACATGAACCAGAAGCAAACTCGCCCACAAAGATCATCAAGTCAAATCTACCTATACTATTATAATATAAAGCTGGAGAATTTGTTGGACTGAATGCATTAATCTCAGAAACTACTAATTCAATGCAACCCATTTAGAATTTATCGTGTCTACACAACTCTTAGTTGTTGTCATTTGACCATTGGGCAATATAATACTGTTTTTAAGCATTCACTGTAAACTAAATAATGATATACAGACCAAAATAATGATAAACTAAATAATGATAAAAAAAATATACAGACAAGCTTAAAGTATTATGTAAATTAAATGGTGTTATAATAAGCAATAATGATTAAAAAATAAACAAAGACAAATATGTATATTGTTATTAACATAGTGAAATAAAAATATATACAAAAAGTTTTTTATTTACTTAATTAAACAGCATATTATATTTTACTATAATTATTTTTGTAGATTTGTTTGCAAGCAATCAATGAGTGTAGATCTAGTCACAAATGTGTACTGTGATACTAGATGTATACCCATTAACTGATAGCAACATTTTTCCAATAATCTTGAAGTTGTTTTATTTATAAGTTTCAAAAGTTAAATAAATTAACATCACCATAAAAAAATAAACGCTTAAAAATCTGTAAAAAGATGAATTGATTATAAATAAAAAACTTATCTTCAACAAGTTTACTTACTTTTGGAGTGCCAGTCATGTAATTTGAAAGCACTTCATTATCTGACCTAATATTTAAGAAATATTACTTTATAAAAAAAATATAAAATATTAAAAGCTATTAGCTATGTAACCGGAACAACATAACAACAAAAAAAAACTAAAAGTAACAAAAACACGTGGAAATGACGAAAAGGATACTGATTAGCGTCGGATATTCCATAAACAGTCAAACTTTTACCGGTACTTGAAAGTGCAACTTCTTTAGCGCTATGTCGACTTGCCGAACGTTTGGAAAATTCCCTCTTCGCAAGTAATTCCAAGTTTTCTAAAGTTGGCGGTGCACCGTTTAATGTCGTTAAACTAAATGCCATCCATTGTTCAATAAATGTTTCGGCATCTACACTATGTTCTGTGCATAAACTTACACCTAAAAAGAAATTAATAACAGTACAACCTTGAACGTTACTTCTTAGCGTTATAACTTTACTAACAACAACTAAGTTTAAAACTTTAAACTGAAGAAGAAGTTAACAAGAAGGGTGGGTGTCAGGGAAAATAACTTAAGATTACTTATTGCTTACTTACATTTACTTAAAACTTCTTTTGGTACTTCTATTCCTAAAAATTGAAACTGCTCAGTCACCAATTCTTCGGTAGCCATTTTCTGTAAAATTGAAAGAGCGGAGCGAATGAAGGAAGCACGAAGTAAAAGAGCGCCAATCAAAAAGTATGCGTCAGAAAGTTTTGAACATAGACTACGTTACAATTTTTAATTTTAACAATAATTTATGGTTTTCTACTTGTGTCATTATAATAGACAAAAAATTGTAGAGTATTAAGTATAATCGGTCTTTGTATAGACTATAGATTAATATTAAACTGCAGAATTTTATAATTTATAGAATTTGATATTTTAATATTCAATTACTAACTTAACAAATATAAATATAAAAAAAAAATCAATTAATCGATTCTTGTTTTTACCTAATAACTTGTTTCAAAAAGCTTTTAAGGATGAAAAATTTTATACAAATAATTATTAGCATTCTAAAAGTAGTTCATTTTGATTTGAAATACCTAATTAAGGATTTTTATTGTAGACTTCTTACTTTCTTTTATTCCAGCCGTGGCGCAGCGGCAAGCAATCAATGAGTGTAAAACCGACTGGTTGTGGGTTCGATCCCCACTCGAGGAGTTGAAATATTTACTTAAATTTATGTTTCCATTTCTTCGCTCGGGTGTCGAGGCTAAGCGCGGCGTTGAGTTCTGCCACTCAACACGCAATGCCTCCAGAATTCGGCAGAAAGTGGGGAACGGAATGTCTTAACTTTAGGTTCCCTCTGCCTACCCTGCTGTATGCGGGATACAGCGTGAAGCTGATTTATTTTTTTATTGTAGACTTCTAATAATATGTTCTTCGCGTGAATTTTTAAAGTTACTGTAGAAAAAGTCGTCTTTTGACCAACCCTTCCCATATTTATTTTATTGCCGACTCCTAAGTAAAATATTTAATATTCTTTATTACTTCATGTCTCCAGAACCACTGAACTGATTTACACAATTGAAGTATCGTTAGTTTGTCAGTAACTCAAGTGTTCATAGGTGACGATAAAAAATCTAATTTGGCGGCTGTTCAACGTCATGGTAATTAGTGATTTTTTTTTTTAATACTACAATGTGGGTATCAAATTAAAGGGCTGTACACAAGAATTTCAACAAGGTATATCATGATTATTGTTACCGTAATACAAATAATAATAATAATACAAAAACATTTTTTTTTAATTTGGATACTCGGGGATAGTAGTAATCATAGCTTACTCTTGTGAAAGCGGGTTTAAATCCTCACAATGAAATAATAAGATTGCAAAAACTTTCGTTTTATAATCCTAGTGTAACTTAATAAAAAGGTAAAAATAAAAAATAATTTAAAAAAAACAAAAACCCTCGATTGTATAAAACTAAATAGAAAAAATAAGCCCAATAGTTTATTAAGATTCGGGAACAGTCGGGACTAATAAGTAATTCTTCAACAAATTAAAGCTTTATCAGGAACCCCGCAAAATTTAAAGGGGTCCCGACTGTTAATCCTAATAAACTATTGGGCTTGTTCTTTTCTTTTTAGTTTTATGCAGTTGGGATTTTTGTTTTTTAAATTATTTTTTATCGATATATAAATTGAAATATTAAAATTACCGGTCGTGGCGCAAGCTGGGTGTGTTCAATTCTCACTCGAGGAAAAGAATATGGAATGTTTTCATTTCCTCGGTATGGTAATGAGATAAAGCGGCGTTGAGTCCCGCCATGCAAGAAGTAATGCCTCTAGAATTTGGCAGAAAGTGGAAACGGAAGTGTCTTAGTGGGATCGGAGTGTCTCAACACTAGATTAGCAGGTTCCCTCTGCATACTCTGCTATGTGAGGGATAAAAGAGTAAAGTTAAAAAAATATTGGAGATAATAAATAAATAAATAAATCAGCTTCACGCTGTATCCCGCTCACAGTAGGGTAGGCAGAGGGGACCTAGTGTTAACACACTACGTTCCCCACTTTACTTACTTTACTTTAAGTATTATAAACTAAATAAATAAAAATAAAAGCAATATTATTTAGCTTAACTTGTTTTTTTTTAATCGTTTAATTATTAATTGTTGATATTAGAGCTAGTCACGTAAGTAATAATTAACTTTGCTTTTTAAAATACGTATAAAATGTTTAATGTAGCGGGATTTGAAACCGCGCCTAGCGGAAACCGTCGACTATACCGTAATACGTTCTCAATGGCAACTTTTCATCAAGCTACGTTAAGATTGCTTAGAATTATAATTCGACAATATAGTATGTTATTTATTAAAAATTATTAACATTTTGATAGTGTTATAATCTTGTAAAAAAAAATAAAAATCCGCTACTTAATTTTTTTATACGTCCTAGAGGAGGAAAAAGTATTTTTCTTCCTTTCGAGTAACACTTTAAAAATGTAAAAAAATATTAACTTTACTACACTTTACATACTTTTTACTGATATTTTATAAAAGTGGCACAATCATTGTCTAATTTTAAACATTTAAAAATAAAACAGACAGCAATAGTTTGTAATTCATTTCATACAGCTGTAACGTGTTCATGAGATCGTCGTAGTTTTAATAAAATGATTCCATTTATAAGAGTAAGTTAATAACTTTATAATTATTCTATGATAATTCTATTTACATACGTTTATCACATTTAAACCTGCCCTGTCGATCTGATCGAAATCTTAATCCTTTTCGAAATATTTTTTTCTTTCTCATTTTTACTGGTAGAGACAAGTAAATCAAAAAGACGATATGGTGATATCATAGGTACATTTTTTCGAAGGATGCTTAAGCTTTGAAGGTAATATATACCTTCTGCTAATATCATAACCATCCAGTATCTATTTTTTAACAGTTTTAAAGTGTTATTCCACACTTAGGAAAGAAAAGTACTTATTTAGAAAACGTATAAAAATTTGAACGCAGCGGGACTCGAACCCGCGCCNAGAGCGCCTGGTCGGTTTCCAGGAGGCGCGGGTTCGAGTCCCACTGCGTTCAAATTTTTATACGTTTTCTAAATAAGTATCCAGTATCTAATTTTTACCCGGCGGCGCGATGCAAACGACGGTAGTAGCAGTGATCCTATTATCCTCGTCTAATAAGGGACCTATTTTTCAACATTTATATCTTCACAAAGACCCCTGTAAAGTTTTTTACTTTTTAGTTTTCAGTCAGGTTTTTCGTTTAATTATTATTTTTTTATTTCATGATCAACCAGTGTCCTTGTTATTTTTTTATCACTAAACATTTATCATTCATTTAACATATCCAACGAAAAAACTCATGTCAATATTATCTTTTTTTTTCTTCGTCTTTATTTTAGAAAATGCCATTCAGAGCAACAAACTTCAATCGAGGGTCTAGTTCACTAGCTCAATTTAAAAAACGTCAAGCAGATTTTCAAGTAAGTTATGATAATAATGTTATAAAGTAGTTAATAAATAAATAAGAATAAATAACTAACATTGTAATAATGTATAAAAATATAAACTTTATAACTGACTTGACTACTGACACTTCAGAATATTGTTTATATTTATTTAATACTAGAGTTCACCTTCTTGCTCTACACAAGGAAATGCAATTTTGGATTATGATATAGTAATTAGTAACCAGGTTTACGAAAGTTGAAACAGATCCTTTATTGAATATATATTAACATGTCTGACTAACTCTTAAGAGATATTCCATCAAATTAAAACTTAATCATACAAAATATGGTATACTCTGTATTGATAGTGTTATACATAGATTCTGATTTAAGAAAATTAAATGTTTTTTTTTAAATAGTAACAACTTTATTAATAAACATATTCATCAATTTCCAGTGTGATAATGGTCAACCAATTTGGCTAAAAGGTGGTTTATGTGACAGGATTCTGTATGGGTCTACAATTGTGGCATGTTATATTGGGATTCTCATGACATTAGGTACTATTTATGATAATGCTAAGCCTGCTTCATGGAAAACACCTTCTTGTTAGATTACAATATTGATGAAAGCATAATGAAGAAAATTCATTTGTAATATATAATTTTACAATATTTATTATAACTATGACATAGGATATAAATTATGAAAATCATAAAATTAAAAAAATTATGTTCTTTGGACATGTATGTGAAATTTGCAAGATGGCATAGTCTGAACTTCTGCTGTCACAATACTATTGATGCAAAGGTTGGCAAGACCGCCTCTAATTAGACCACAGGTGTAAGCAACATACTGTAAACAAAAAATATTACTTTAAGTCCTTAAATTACTTGTGTATTAAAAGGAGTTCTACTATGAAATAATTGTATTATTGTTTGTTGTAAGTAATATTACTATTATTCTAATGTAGAGTATATTTATACACCTGAACGGTGATATTATAACAAAAAATATTATTAAAAGATCTCACCCGTGGTGCATACTCCAAATATTGCTGACCATTTGAAAAATTTGTCAGAAATCTGAATGCATTATCTTGAAGCACATAGACCCCTTGGTGATTAGTCCTTAAGTTGTCTATTTGTTTTTTATAAATGCATGTCCAAAAATCTGTGCATATGAATTTCATTGTATCCAATTCATCTTTAAATCGAGGCCATTCTCGTGTTAATCGCTCCATGATTTTGTAGCCAGCAGCAAAACCAATATACTCCACAACAGACAAGTCAACCTCCTGAATAAATGTATACAATAGTAATAATCAATAAATTATATAATAACATATTACAATCACAAATGTATCGCATCAATGTAATTTTTATGTTTTAAATATTGAATTTTATAAAAAAAAGACAATTTACCTTACTGCCATTACTAGTTTTGCTTTGCTCTAAAGTATAGTTGATTATTTCTGAATGTAATAATTCGAAAACAATATCTTCCGCCATATTTTAGGTCAGAATACCTACCTATATTGGTGCATAAGATATATTAAATTAAAGTATGATATATTTTCAAATATAAAAAATTGTATTAATTTCCCTTATGTTTATTGTCAACTTCTTGACAGATGTCAAGCTGGAATGCCATATATTTTGATTTTGTCAACATAAATTTATATTGGCTACACAGCTAATTAGCTTACGTCCATTAAAAATCAAAATGGTTACCATATCTTTATTATAGATAAATATAGTTCATATTGATTATTGGTAGATTACCAATATGGCTTAATTTTTTTAAAGTAGAAGTAATCAATTCCGTCAATATGTTGTAGTAAAAATTGTCCTATGAGATCCAAATGAACTTAAATATCTTCTTTTTTATTACTTTTAATTTAAACCTCCCATATTACACAGTTTTCTTGGTTTGGTACGAAAAACCCTTTAGGATCGGAGACACGATGCATCTCTCATAATCAAAAAAAAAATAGTAATTTTTTCTCATAGTCAATTTTTATTAAAATTTTTGGTTACCGGATCACCGGATACCCAGTTATTATTTTTTAAATAACATATTTTTATTTATTATGTATTAAAGATAAAAGCAACGAAACCAATAATTACACAATATAACTTTATTAATTATAGGTCGGTGATATCAAAAGCACGACACAAACGAGATTCCAGATACATCGAGATTTCTGGTAAAAATTATACTAGATAATTGTACATCTTGATACGCAACAAAATAACTCCAGTATGGCGTCGCTTTTCCATTCACCTCGCCCGATGCGTCACTGTTCTCACTTATTAGGAACAATCTATATATTCCTTGATTCTTTAGCTCTCCAGTCGTATAATTTTATTTTTGACGTATAGGATAGACTCTACATTACAAGGCCAAGCTCTATCTTCTGATTTTGTTATAATTAGATCTTTTTTTGGCTCCCGTATGGTGGTAGCAAATTTATAGACGTATTCACGTCAAAAATATTGGAGTTTGACCCCGGGACGCGATGATTGTATATAGTGGTGCAGGCCATGAGGTTCAATAAACAAATCACTCAGGATGTTCAAAAGCAAAAAAACCAGGACCAAGGTTTGGCATTGAAATTCAACTTAGCAAATGCAAAACCTACAAATATAATAAAACTATTAAAACGTGTCACTTCTATTCATTCAATAAAATAAAAAGAAGGTTTATATTTCACCACCTATCTGTTTTTGCGAAATAATAATTATAAAGTTTATTTAGCAAAAGTTAGTCTAAATAGCATAAAAAACGAAAATCTGGTGTGGAACCTTAGCCTAGGCCTAAAAAAGTTGTTCTGCTATACGAGTATTTTTATAATCAGGTCAGAACTCTTGATGTAAAACTCCAAAACCTCGAAGGAATAATCCAAAACCTCTAAATATTCTAATACCTACGTATTAACATTTATTACGATAAAACGATTACATATATATTTTTTGGAACTACTTTTGCAAAATGCATGGTAAAGAATGGTGGCATGGCAAGAGTGATCAATCAAGTTTATGAAAACGAGGATGCGGCATCAGTAAGATAGTACTAAGACATTTATTAATTTCTTTAAGTCGAAATTAATCGAAATAAAAGTTATTTCATAAAAGTAATAGACAGCATCAGAAGTCAATGATATGCTTCAAATGATAAGAGCTCCGATATGTATATTATTTTACATGGCAAACTTGGTTTATCTAGGGTAACACTTACTAAAGTAGGTTTACAAAAGGAGTCCGATACCAATAGTAGCGCATAAAATAAATATGGCGAAAGTAGAGATGTCGTGTCTAGCTCGGATCCTGATAAATACTAAAGACTTGTTATTGTTGATTATTTTGGGTTAGTAAATTAAAGTGCAAGTGTCAGTTTTATTATCACAATATTTTAGTTATAGTGTTGTGTATATTTTTTATTTTAATAAAATGGATGATAATAACATATCAGCAATAAAAGATGGCGACCCAACCCGATCTCTTGTGTTAGTTGAAGCGCCATCTATATTGGAAGTGCCAAAACATACAGTGGAAGGAAGTGTTAAAAAGAAGAGGAGGCGCGGAAAAACAAAAAGAAAAGTCTTGAAACCTTTTTCTAAGATGCCTTGGCAAGACAGGCGCAAACTTGATAATACCAAACGAAATAACCGTTTTCGAAAAATAGTTTTATCGAAAACACAGGCTCCTTTTAATAATAATCAATTCTTAATGGAAATTCATAAGCCAGAGCCAGAAAATAATTTTCATCTTTTCAGAACACCCTCAGCTCGGACAAGAGATTCAAGTTTTAGTGTTGATTCCGAAGAAAATTACTTTTTCTCCCTCCCAGAAGACGAAGAAGAGTACTTGACTAAAGAGTTTTCAAGTGTATATGAAGATGCTCAAAGCGAACGTCTGTCTAATATGTCTAAAAATGAATTAATACAAGAATACCTTTTGCTCGAAGCTAAATATGATAATCTTATTAAGAGAAATGAGCGTAATAAAATAAAAGATTATGATGACGATAAAAATTCTACTGGCAAAGATATATCTCTAAACGACAAGGATGAAATGTCAACTGACAAAGATACTTCCGGTATTTCTATTGTATCTGGATTTATTGAAGAACCTTCTTTGTCGGATATAATGTTACGATTAAAGGAACAAGAACAGCAAATTGCAGAACTTCAACTAGCCAATGAAAAACTTTTACTTGAAAATAACCATTTAAGGACAAGAAATCAGGGCTCAAGTGAAGATTCTGAGAGTGATAGTTCATCTACTTCAGACAGCTGCAGTAGTTCTAGTTGTTCTAGTCCAGAACATGAATCAATAATGGTAAATGGAAATATTTCTGATCCTGCAATTGTGAATGGTGATTGTCACAGTGAAAATGGACCCCAACCCCTAGTTAACGGGTTCCACAGCCCAAAGGAATAAATAAAATTGTGATTAAATGTGTTTCTGAAAATGGACAAATTTGTTGAGTTATCTTGTTAAATGACATAGTATTCTAACATGTAATAAGACAATGTATTTCTTGCCTCTGGTTTGTGTTTATTTATATTCCATGATATGACTTGGGAGACTGTAAGAATGTAATTGTGAGATCTCACTTTAGGTTTAGTGGACCAACTGTGATATCCATGTGGATATTTTGTAATGAAATTGAAAATTTTACTCTTTTAGGTAGTCAAATTTAATAAAAGCATGAGTTATATATTTAAAATTATGGTTGTTACTAATCAAATTGCTGTTACAGTATATTTTAATAAGAGTAGTGTTAATACATGTTACTTCTGAATGTAAATCGATGAAAATATAATTTTAATATAAATTATTTGTATATTTCAGTTTGACTAAATGTTTAAATGCATACATATATTGATTGCATGATTTCTAAGTTATTTTGTTTTCATACTACAATCTATATCCATAGGATGGATCTGATCTCACTTTTATATTTATACAGTGTGATAAAGATAAGAATACTGCAGTAAAGTTATTAATATATTATTTGATTTAAATATTAAATATTGTTGTAGTATTATATTCACTGATAAGTTAAACTGTGTCAAGTATCCATATAAGATAATAACCTATGCACCCAGGGTTTAATTTATAATTATTATTTCTTAATTTTCTTTACAAAACATTGCACATACATTATTCTTAATTGCTTTATATATATTAAAATAGGAAATATAAATGTATTCTCAGTGTGTATAGATATTGATCGCAGCACAAAGTAATGAATTTACATTTATATGATGATATGAGTAATTGTTGCCTTTTATTGTGCAAAAATACAAATACTATTTCATAATATTTTATAACAGTTAAAAATTAGAATTAATTTTATTATATTACTTTAAATTATGTTTAAAGTAAAACAGTAATATTATTTTAGTTTATATAGTATATAAAATCAAATAGAGCAATCTCCATTCAAGTTGATATTTGGCAAATTAAAACATATTTTCTTAATAATTCCTGTACCTTTCGAACAGAAATTATTAGACAATAACCAACATATTATAACACATGTGTAATATTAAAAAATAAAACATTCAGGTAATTAAAAAAAAAAGGACACTGTTGTTTACTTTTTTAAAACCATTTGATATTGCTTTATTTGTTTTTATAAACTTTATATATAATTAATAATCAATATTACATAAAATATTTTAATCCATGAGGGTGCACATGATAGCATAAAACAGTAACTAAATAGTTTAAAGATCTAAAGTATGGAGGTTAAATGTTTAAGATTTAAATTAAATATCTGAAATGCATGCTTATTAAGTTTGTCTCTCTTTAAAGGTAAAATAAAAATATTATATATAGGTATTTATTTGTTTTATTTTTTTTTGTTTCTGTCTGTAATATAAAAAAATATATGGTATTATAATGTCTTAATCTAACGTGAAAATCACAACTTTAATTATTTCTGTAAACATTTCTTTTTTACTTTTGTTTCAGGGGCATTGGGATTAGTTCCTTTATAAAATAATTTAAGCATAGACATAGCTTTATCAGCTAATAAATTCCCTTTAATACTATAACAATTATCATAATATTTACATACATCTAACACTGTTTTCCCACCAAATCTGTCATTAGCACATCCATAAATAACTTTTTTAACTTGTAAATCATTTAAAGCTGCAGCACACATAATGCATGGTTCAACTGTTACATACACAATAACATTTTTAAAATAACTTTTATAATTCATCTCATTTTTCTCGCAATAAATTAATAAAGCATCAATACAGTTCATTTCAGCATGTCTAGTTGGGTTGTGTGTAATGTTTACAGTATTTCGTGACTCTGCTACTACTTCTCCGTTAATAGTAAAAACACAACCAACAGGTACTTCCTTTGCCTCTAATGCTTCTGAAGCCAAGTCAAGAGCTCTTTCCATTAATCGCTTTTCTTCAAGCGACGGATCCATTTCTATGACCTTTTATAATCCATATATTATAATACTTCTTGATTTAACCGAATATTTACAAAGTTTATTTTTGAATATATAATTTAAAGAATACTTAGACACTATTTCCACGGTTTTTCAATAGTACATACTTATCTGTTTTTTTAGGTTAGTCAATGTTTAGTTCAGTTTTTTATTACGGTGTTTCGAGTTTGCCAATTGAGCACAAAATCACTTCGGTTGTACAGTAAAAAGGAGATAAATTACACAATAAGAAAGTGTTTGTTTAAAATTCCTCCAATGTTTATGTTTTAGGTTAACAACACTTTCAACTTTGACAATAGACCAGTGCTGCCACTTGCCAGCATCCTAATTGTAAAATAATAAAAAATACGCTTAATTCGAAATTATTTTATACTCGATTCACGAAGGCATGAGATAAAAGGTAAACATGTCAAAAAAAGGTCCTTTTACATAACAGGTTTGATGGAGTTATTATATTAATTAAAAAATATATATTTTAAGAATTAATACGCTGATAACACTGTAAATAGCTATAAAATGTATTATAATATTATCTTATAATTGAAATAGAATACCAGTAAAGCGGGGAGATTTTTTTATTTACAAAATTCTCAATTTTTTCTATCCTATAATAAAGATTATTTTCGTAATTCCAATTATATTCGTTAGTAAATTCTGAACGTAACCGTTCAGAATTTACTAACGAATAAAGGAAAGGAAAGGTAAAATAAATGCCAAACGTATGTCACATTTGAATGTCGTCGGTTGAATTGTATTAATTTGTAGTATAGAAAAGTCAAATATTTTTTATAATATAAACATAGTATTCAGTGATTAATTAGAATTAAGTTATAAGTATTAATTAATAAAATTGCTATTTATTAATTAATACTTATAACTTAATTCTAATATTAGTGGACATCAATGAAATAATTTTTATATTTATATTTTCAAATTTTATAAAATTGCACACGAAAACGAAAAGTAGTAAGTAAAAAGAACAATAATAAAAAATAAAGATTATTTTCATATTTAAAGCCAGGATTATTTTAACTTAAAATTTAAAAATGTTAGTATGCACCCGGTTTTTTTATTTTCAATAATATTTTTTAAATATGTCATGTACATGTAAAAACACCTAAAAGTCGACTTCTTCTCAAACTTCAGACACATTTTAATATTATAAAAATAAATTAATATTTATATTAGAACATTATTGTTCTAATATTATTAATATTAGAACATTTTGTCATCCGTCAGATTATATCCACCATTTTCAGTTATTTTCATGATTCCGTTGTTATTTTTATTTTTGTTGTTTTTTTTAAGTAAGGAACTTAAAAGTTTTGTTAAGTTTAAAATTATTTTCTGGTTGTTCTGTTTTTGTTATATTTTTAAGCAATGTCCAATGAATTCATTGGAAAAAGTGACTGTTATTAATTAATGTGCTGAAACACGTAGAAGAAACGTGGCCGAAAAAATTGTATCCATATAAATGCGATATTATCTATAAAACTGCTGAAATTATGGGATTATCACGAGCCACTGTAAATAAAATTATAAAGGAAAAGAAAACAACAGGGCTTTTGAGATCACCTCCATTACCATCGCCATCGATTTCTAATAAATAATTGAATAATACATATATTAAATTTTATTATCCTTGCAGTTATTTTTGGTAAAACTTGTACATTTAAATTTTTTTGCTATTCTTATATTATACAAAGATATTTTATATATAACATTCAATTATATATAATATAACATTCAAGCATAACAAGCAATAATGCTGTATATAGAAAACTCCACGTTAAATAAATTACGACATAGAGGTTTTTGCTGAATTCGCAAGAAATTGGTATTTTGAAATTGATTGCGTGGACATTGGACAAACAAGGAACATATATATTCCAGTCAGTGATTGGTTAACACGATCAAATTTTATCTATACTTATAATAAAACCGTAACGGATCGTTGTCTGTACTTGGAATATATTTAAGAAAAAAATATTTTGGGGACCTTTATTAATGTAGTAGAACACAAAATAAAAAAAAATCAGAATTAGCTAAACCGATTCTGGCAATCTTTCGTTAACATTATAGTGTTACATTAATTTATTACAATCGGTAAAAAAAATAAAAAGTTATAAAAATAAATAAAAAGTTATATCATTTTACTCAAGTACTTCGTTCGACAAATTTGCTAATTGCTATAACAGTTATTTCATACAACTGTTTTAATGAATCATATATATAAGCTTTTAATTTGTATGATGATAAAAACACCGAGATTTCAAGATTTAGGACCGGACCGGAGTTTATGCGGGATAAACTGCGCTTGCCGTGCACGCGTACTTACCGTACCTAAATACCGTATAGCTAAACATTTTTCTTTAAATACAATTAATTTTGGGGACAAAATCAAATTAATTCCCAAAAGACTTAAATTATTTAATGAGGCCGGCAGTGGCACAAACGTATGGTATTAAATACGACAGTCGTGGGTTCAGTCCCCACTTGAGGAAATGAATTATAATTTATTAATATATTGAGGCCAGTCGTTGCGCAGGGACACAAAGTGTGACTGCCGAACGCGACTGGTTATAGATACAATCCCTACTCGAGAAGAAATATAATATTTTTTATTAAAATTTATATTTTCATTTTCTTCGCTCTAGTGTCGAGCCAAAGCGCGGCGTTGAAATCTGCCAATCAACGCGCAATGCTTCTAAAATTCGGCGGAAAGTGAGTCATAACATTAAGTTCCCTCTGCTTACCCTGCTGTGTGCGGGATACCTACAGCGCGATTTCTTCGCTTTAGCAACAAGTCAAAGCGTGGCGTTGAGTTCCGTCACTCAATACGCAATAACTCAAAAATTGCGCGGAAAGTGGGAAAACAGTGTCCTAACATTAGATTCCGTCTGCATCTTCTGCTATATGCGAGATATTAGGGATAGCGTAAAGCTAAAAAAACTTAAATTATTGTTTACCTATCTATATATCTCCTAGACTGCTGGAGCTTTGAACACAAAATTTGTGACTGTGATTATAGATTGGTCTTTTTAAAAACTGTTAATTCAAACCAAAAAATATATATATAGGGGAGAGGGGGGCACATTCGAACGATTTTTAAACTTTATGTCATATCTAAAAATTCTACAATTTTTAACTTCTTTAGTATTTCACAATGCTTAGTCCAACTATTGTGCCACAAAATCGTAGCATCATATGTGGAAAAATATATAAGTTAAAGGTGCAATATCAACTTTAATAGCAGTAGTCAAATGTTCAAAGCTGCCTCCCTTTCGGGGTAGCTTTGAATATATATGGGGCAGTTTTGAACTATCATCGAATTCAATGAAATTAAAAGGCTTGTCAAACTNATATAATAATATTCAAAACTGCCCCCTTTATTTTGTTCAAAGCTGCCTCAGTGGTAATTGAAATATTACAAACGTTTTTTTTTCAAGTAAATGTTTAAAAATTGTGGTAATTTCTAGTTTATTGCATGGTATATGAAACATTCTAACTAAAAGAAGAAAAAATAAAACCATATACCTTGAATTGGATCCCTGCGATCCTTACGCGTTTATTTAAAAATGCATAAAATTTTACTCAAAATCAAACACTCCTCGTAACTCAACAACTGGCTCTTATATATCATCGGTGACAAGTGACAAGTGTGCAGGTTAGTGCTCCCACTACTCAAAAAAAATCTACCAAAATTTCTTTTTAAAATAGCTCTGTTAACCCATATTTTCAAAGGTGCCCCTGTTCTAAGCTACCCCCCTCTCCTCTACTATAGATCCTAATATAATTATGTTCACAATACAATTATAATAGACACAATGTGACAAAAACCCATCAATCTCACTGTGGAAAATATATAAGGTCGAAGTTTGGAGGCATAAATTTTTAAGTTTATCATTCAATCGGTAGAACATGCTATATAAATTATCTACAAACATTCGTGACACCTACCTAGGTCATACCTATCTATTGGATTGCAAAGATTAGATGACAACAAGAAAAAATGTCATATAATACATATCTTTTGATCAGTGGGCTGAGCGGCTATAGATTTTCGAAAAATTAAAAAAAAACTTGCACTGACGTATTCGAGCGCGGCAAATTTTCTAATTTACGTGGATGTTAAGTAAAAAAAATAAAATAAATCAGCTTCACACTCCCCCGCACTTCCCCGCACACAGCAGGGTAGGCAAAGGGTACTTAGTGTTAAGACACTCCGTTCCCCACTTTCTGCCGAAATCTGGAGCCATTGCGTGTTGAGTGGCAGAACTCAACACCGCGCTTGTCCTCGACACCAGAGCAAAGAAATGGAAATATAAATTTAAGTAAATATTTAATACTTACTATTAAATATAATATTTAATTTAATATTTTATATCTCCTCGAGTGGAGATCGAACTCACAACCAGTCGGTTTTACAGTCACACTTTGCCACGACTGGCCTCAATTAATTAATTATAATATATTAATCTCATAAGAAATGAGGTACTTGGTACTAGGATGAGGAGAGCATCGCTATGGTGGAGGATTTGACTACTTTGTTCCAGTCTTTCACGGCCATTTTTAAGATTTACTAGCTATTGCCAATGCTTCTCGTGGCTGCTCTTTTTACCACCCATCCTCGCTGTAGTACGTGCAGCTATTAGTGTGTTGCGAAATTACCACGACCGTGTGGGGGACATTATCGTGCAACTGTAATTTAACCAGTCGCTTTTTACTATTGCGACAATCGACTGTTCCGACCTTGTGGCCTGGGATCGTTACTACCTTGGAGTGCGATTCTTTTCCCTATTCGGGTTGATAAGGCTCGACGGTCGATAAGACTCTTTCCCTTGTGTAAAAGTGAGGTAAAAGATGTCTTTCACGTCCCTTGATACTGGTGTCACATTGCTGTTTTTAACAAAAAGGGAATGTACTGTATTTTGCGAACAGTTTGGAAATGTCGGCACCATTTCAAATGAAACCATAGTTTTAAGTACTCCATAAAAGCCTAATACAATCAAAAAAAATATATTATATATTTTTTCCCAAAAACGAAAGAGTAATTTTTTTTAAAACAAAATAAATAATAAAATTATCGTTTTAAAATAAAACGCTACTTATCAAGAACGACGCACGCACCATAAATCTATCATAGGGATACCGCCGCATACGCCTCATTCCGAAATCGAGTCGTAGGTATTGGCAGCAAAGTTCAAAGTTGTTTACCCTTAGTAGTATTTTTGTAGTAGTTTGTATTTACGTTGTTCGCATCTTTGCGTAACTGCGTCTCACGAAATACAGGTATGGATAAACATCGTGAAATGAAAAAAAATCCTACGTCTAAACTGTTCAGTTATCTTGATTAATTTCTTTAGCTATGGGTTTGAAATATTTTACCCTATATGCTGTCTCCGAAAAAGGAGCGCCGCCTCTTCCACTTTGTATTTCGGGGTATCTCTCGTAGGACGTGACGTGACTTTTTTGAGTATACAACAAGTTCCGGCTGATGCAGAAAACCTGAGGCGGTCTGCAATAGAACATTTCGAAGAGGTTCTCTCGATCTGTATAGGAGAACTGGTTCATATCCATTAAAATAATTTCGTTTGCTCCGGATATTCTGGCTATGCCAACTGCTTCTGTTGTATAACCCTGTCAACATCCAAATCAAACTGTTCCACTACCCATGTCGTTTTACCACATCTGAACTCAAGCTCATAAGCAATAATGCAGTTGGGTAGAAATATCGTAGGATAGAATTATATCATAATAATAGGTTGTCTGATAAAGTGTTAAGTAAATTAGAATAATTTTATAAATAAAATATCAAAATAAATTATACTTATTTTTTTCTTATTTTAAGATACAAATATTTTTTACTTAATACCTATGTGATATTATGTAAGAATTGTACAGATAACATTGTACTTATAAAAGTATTTTCTTAATCTCAATCAATTTTTTTTTTAATATAAGTTTTTTTTTTTTTAATTTTTCTCATAATATTTTAGCAAATCATGGTCTCTTAACTGTTGCAAAGCCTTGTTTTCCCAGTCAGTGTTGTTAACAGTTCTAGGGCTTGGATGAGATAAGTAAAAAACCTATGGAAATGTTATAAATCAAATTATTTATTATATTTATGAAAAGAAATTGTCTATTGTTTAAAATTTGTAGGAAATAAGTGCTTATTTCCAACGTAGCACAGGGGTGCAAGTGTGTGACTGTAAACAAACAGTTGTGGGTTCAATTTCCACTTGGGGAAATGACATATTTAATATTTTCATTTCCTCGCTCTGGTAATGATAAAAAGTGCAGATTTGAGTTTTATACCCCAACACACAATGTCTCAAGAACTTGGCTGAAAATAGTGAATAGATGTGTATTAATCAGGAAGAGAGTGTATACATTAGGTTACCAGGTTTCCTTCTGCCTATCGTGGTATGTTAGGTATATGCATGAAGCTAAACTTAGTGTACTTTAAATTACCAAAATAATATAAAATAACTAAGACGTAAATCTAAACATATTTAATAATTATTATGTTCATACCTTAATGTTATTTGCCGGTATGTATTTTTTTAATGCCTTCCGAGCTCTTGTTTCACAAAATTTTCCTATAGCTACTATAATTTCTACTTCATAAAGTTTTAAAATTTGAATGAAAATAGGATCACAAATATTATATAGGGGTTCCATTTCGGATACCTAAAATTCAATACATACCATGCATATCATATATACTGCTTAGAACAAAATATTATCAGATTGTATTGAGCAGCGGCATAGCATCTGATTCAAAATCCATTTTTTGATAGAATTGTTAGTTTAATTCCTGTGGGGGAGTGAATTATTTCATTTTCTCGCTCTGGTATCTAGATACACTGTGGCATTGAGTTCTATTACTTAACCGAATGTCTCAAAAATTGTGCAGTGTTTGGGGAATAGAGTACTTTAATACTAGCTTCTGTCTGCCTAACCTACTACATGCAGGTTACAGCATAAAGCTAAAGGGTAATTAATATTATATTCATCAGTTTTAGTTCTAAGCCTAGTTTAAATAGCAAATAAAGAGAATACAGCTATAGCTAATAATTTTGGAAAAATTGAGAAAATATACACACTATTTGTATATTGTTTAATAAAAATAAATAAAATATATATATATNTATATATATATATTTATTCATTAGTAGTCCTTACTTTAAAATCACCTGGAGTGAGATTGCAACCATTACTTTTCATCCATTGCTGATTTATATAATTATACACAAAACTGGTTTTAAAAAATGTATTCGGTGTTCCACAAATACTTTTAATTAAGCCCCAAAATCTCTTTCCACTTATCTAAAAATATAAAGTGTATTATTGAATTAAATATTTAATATAATGTTTATAAACTCAGTTTTACAAAAATTAATAGCTGACCTCAGTTCTAGTGCAATTAAAGCCATTAACAGGTCTTTCTCTAATCTCATTTGGAGGCTTGTCGACAGGACCTTCAATTTCCAGCCAATTTTTTACTGCTGAAACTTCCCCAAATGGAACCTTTAATTGATGTATTTTTATTTTAATAGATTTATGATCTTTTTTATCTAAAATGAAAAATTTTAAGTGTATTTAGTATTACCTACCCCAGTCTGTGACATTCCCCATGGCCCAGGATTCATTCCAAAATATAAGATTTTTTTCTTTGTACTACAATATTTTTTTATATACATTTCAAAAGTATATCTAGCATATATACTTGGATTGTATACGCATTTTACTGATGCAGGTAAATTAAGTTCATCGAGTTTTCTATTAAGATCGTCAATTAATTCAAGTGCATCATCAGAAATGTTAGTCTTTGAATTTTCTGAACTTGATATGAAACTTGCCGACGTAAAAAATGATGACTTTACTTCTAAATCCATTATTTGAAGCTATTTTAGCCATAAAATAAAATAGCTTTATTTTTTTTAATAATTACGAAAAATTGTGTATCGTTACAATATCGTTCAATAAGTAGCTCCCACATTAATACAATTTATAATATTTTTTCCGATTCCGATTTTCAATTTCCGACTCGAAAATTGCTATATAAAATTTATTTAACAAAAAAATATTCTTATTAAGATATTTTAATGCTTTTTGGATATATTCATATTTTAAATACTTGGTAACAAATACAATACAAATTTCTGTTTTCCTATTGGTTGACAATATATTATTTGAAGTTTATTAGATAACATTTGGTATAGATAAATAATACATTTAAAAATGACAGATCATCAAAGCTGTTATATATCGAAAAACGTATTTAATAAAATCAGCTTCACGCTGATTTTATTAAATACGTTTTTCACTTCATGCTTCCCGCACACAGCAGGGTAGGCAGAGGGAACTATGCGTTGGAGGCATTGCGTGTTGAGTGGCAGAACTCAACGCCGCACTTTGCCTCGACACCAGAGCGAAAAAATGAGGATATAAATTTAAATAAATATTTAATTTCTTCGAGTGGGGATCACTCAACACGCAATGTTTACAGATTTTAGTGGGAAGTGAGGAGTGGAGTTTCTTAAAACTAAGTCTCTTCTCCCTTCCCATCTACGTGAAATGAGATAATGTATTCTTAGAAATCGGAAGCAGTTAACGTTTTAAATGATTCGGAAAAAGATATTACGTAATTGCAACAGGTGAAAATTATCATCCAATAACGATACACGCCGCCAATTCCAATAAGCGCCGTTGCCTACAAGCAACTGCCTCACAATTCCATTGTTTTTTATACTTTTTTTTTCCACCTACATCTTCTTTTTTTATACGAGTTTGCTAACAGTATTTTAAATTTTTATCTTTTTTTTTCAATATTTCTTATTGATTTATCGATATTCATTAAACTATAATCCTCAAGTCAAAAGAAAACAGCAACACTAAGGTCTATACATATGTCATAATTCATATGTCATATAATACATTTTGACATTTCTCATATGTGAAATGTGAATTATGAACAGAAATGTGAACACATTGGATTGGATCAGTATTCAGAAAGCAAATAAGCACGACAGTCTTAATACTACTAGTTTTACTAGTTTGTACATTTTTATTTCTTAGTTCATACTGGTAGAGTACTCAAAAAGTCTGTTTCTTCATAAATGTAAAATAAATAACTATAAATATTTCACTGTCGTTTATGTTTATATTTGACAATAAATTAGGATGTAAATATTTATTTTTTCTTATAATTTAACTAAAATTTTGGTGATCGTCATGAATCCCTCGTGTAAGGAAGATTTGATTCGGAAATGCATTGAGAAATCTTCGTTGCCTATAGTATTTCGAAAATCTATTGATTGGCCAATATGTTATTGGAGTAAAGAAAAATGGTCCACGACATTTGGTGACCGCGAAATACCTTTTAGATGCCTAAAGAAAAATGTTATTTCTGATGAACCTTGTTGGGAAAGACGTTGTAATGTAAAGAATATGACTTTTACGGATTTCCTTAATAATTTGACGACTAGTGAGGAATGGATGTATTTTGACTACAAATATCTTCATCAGTGGTTTTCTACTGACAATGAAATAACTAAGGTACAAATAATTACCTGAATGTGAGAATAATTGTTTTTGTATATGTCATTCTTTAAAATTAATTTTATTCATTTCATAGAACATATCATGGAAACAGTTTGGCTACCCTGATAAAGGAACAACAGACACAACTTTTTGGGTAGGCAGTAAAGGAGCTCATACCCCAGCTCATAAAGACACATATGGTTATAATATAGTGGCCCAAGTTCATGGCAAGTGAGTAAGTCAAATATATTAGTTTAATTTTATATTATCTAAATGCTATTTAATAAATAAATTATAGACATAAAATAAATATTGTTGCTCACATTCTTGTATATAGCAGGGTGATGGGTCTTGATAAGTGGGGGATCACGATGCATTATGTCTTATTCTCTGAGAAAAGAAATGAAAATAATTCATATCCCTGAATGGAATCGAACCCACATCTATTGTATTAGACATTTTCTGATGGATTCAATGGTAAAATGATATAAAAATACACATTTGGCTACATGTCAATTGTGTATTTTTATTTGTGTTAATATTTTTTTAGAAAACGTTGGATTCTTTTCCCACCTGAGACTGGAGGTTTAAAACCAACTAGAGTTCCATATGAAGAATCAAGTGTATATAGCGAGTTGAATTTTTATTGCCCAAGTGAATTGGATGATTTTATTGGTAAGTTTTTATTTAATTTCACACTGTATCCTGTAAATATAATATATAGTAGTCTTTCTTTTGTACTTTTCATTTATTATGTAAAAATTGTTTTAAATAAAAGGGTTGACTGGAGCCCGCATGGTTGAAGTGTCTGCTGGGGATGCCCTGATAGTACCTCAGGGATGGTGGCACTATGTACAAAATATAGATGATCTCAATATTACTTTCAATACTTGGGTTCCACATGTATGTTTTATATATTTTTTTATTAATTATTATTTATGACATAAAATGATACATATATTGATTTTTGATTCGGCAGAAAGTGGGGAACGGTGTGACTTAACACTAGGTTCCCTCTGCCTACCCTGCTGTTTGCGGGATACAGCGTGAAGCTGATTTTTTTTTTATATAATTTCCAAATATTTTTTATCATAGCATATTTATCATAAAATTTTATTAAATTGTAATTTTTTTTAAAGGAAAAAGATAATTCTACGCAAGTATCAGAAGCACTTATAAAAATATTAGTAGCTCAAATTTGTAAAGATCTGCCACAGGAGACTGCTAGACTGCTTGTAAATCCCAATGAGGTAAGGTTTTATATCTTCAATATTTTATTTTAACTTGCTATTCTTTTGGCAGTTAAGACCACTATCTGTTATCCTCACAAAGTCGAGACAGAATTTAACTTAGTGTACGCGAGTTTTATCGAAGCGGACTTTGAAAATAATTTCGAATTTATATAAAAATTCCCGCAATTGGGGTCCGAAACGACAACCATTTTACAGTCAGACACTGTCCAACTGCGCCAATATGATCTTTTGATAAACACTTATTTTTTTATTTACTCGAGTTTCTTATAAGTGACGAAAACCTCAAATAAGCCTAGATACACAATTGAAAATTATTCAAAGAGTATTTTTTTTACTACAAACTTTGGTTTTGCTAATATTACGAAAATAATTAATATTAAAGTTCTACTTTAACAAATAGAAAAAAAATTGTAGGTATTAGTAGTAAGTATTTAAATTATGAAGACAATCGATATTTAAAAATAAAATACTATTTTATTCTATATTCTCAAAAATAATACGTGACTAATGTCACGTGAACATTGAATTGACCTTGCGTTTTTTTTTAGAATGAACGGTAATTTAATTATTTAATCTTGATGATAATCATACTTAAAAATGATTGTTCGTACCATGGTGTAGACCAGCGTTGCCAGATTTTTTCTAGATGAAAAGCGGGATTTTTGAAGATTTTTAGTAAAAAAATGAGACTCTTCCGCCAAAAGCGGGACAAAAGAATGAAACAAAAAAAGATTTTAATTTATTATTTATCCATTTATTAAAGTTTTAAATAAACCCTCGAATGGTGATAGATATCAATAAAAAAGGTTTCTTAATAGAATAATTTCACAACGCTTAAAAACGATATTATTTTGCTTTACCATATGTAAGGCAGTTAATTCTTCAGAATAATTATACATAACTTACGAGTATAATTATTTGTATTTTTATTAAATTATTAGTAACTAATTAAAACTTTAAAGTAATAAAAATAGATTTTTCATAGTACGTGGAATAATCCGTGAAAAGCGGGACAATACCCGTCCCGATTGGGACATTTAATTTTTGGTCTAAAAATCGGGACGTCCCGCCAAAACGGGGCGTCTGGCAACGGTGGTGCAGACGCAAATAAAGGAAGTATTTATTTTCAGTTGATCGTATGAGTCGGAAAAGGTATTCAAAGTGTTAAAAATCAATACATTGTTTCTTTTTCATGTCTTTTGAAGCACACTATTTATGCCATAGGCTTAATTCACATTTATTTTTCTACAATAATTCTAAAAGAAATATAAGGCAAAGATGGTTGAATTTTGAAGTTAACAGTTATTTCCGGAGCTCAAAAGGTAAAAACGGAACCCTTATAGGATCACTTTGTTGTCCGTCTGTCCCTTTATCTCGATGGCGCATAGAGGTATCAAGTTGAAATTAATATCCAACAGCCAAGTCTATGGTCCCTTAAAGCACAGAAAAAAAATCAATCGCTAAGTCAACGCTATCAAAAGATATGGGCATTTATATAATACATCATTTTTGCTGAATTTTGTATGAAAATCAATAACTTTTAGGGACGTGAAATTTGGGACGATGTGAGAATACAAATAAAAGAAAAAATCCCAAAAGTGAAAATTTATTCGTATTGCATAGAAAAAAATAATTACTAACTTATATTTGTAGTTCATTCATACAAGTTAATTCAAAATAATAATCACAAAAACGATTAAGCATAAGATCGCAATATAAGCAATATAAGTGTGTCCAATTATATAAGTTGTATTTCCCGTTGACTACAATCCTGAAATTGGTATAGAAGCCTCGATGAGCGAATCCGACTCCCCAGTTTCTTTAATTCAATAACTTCATTGTAAAACTGTCAATATTAAAATTAAAAGGTTGACCTAGTGGTAGAGCCTCAGTCGAGTTGACATCGCCTTCTAGAATTCTATATTGTTCACTAGATTGTGCGGAACAAATTCTAACAATTTCTAAAATAAAAAAAAATCAAACACGTTATAACTTGATTTAAAAATGACGTTCTCGATTTGGATGAACGAGCTGACTTATAGTATAGATACATACAGGAAACATGACATAAGAACATTATGTGATATTGACTCATATCCTGAGAACAATATTGACATCGTACTATTCGCTAAGCGGTGAATTCATTTCTATTAAAAACCTGCTTTATTTTTATGTTTTGTACATTCATACTGTATATCTTGATTTTATGGAGGCGTTGCGTGTTGAGTACTTAGTGCCGCTCTTTGCTTCGACACCAAAAACTGAAAAATTAAATATTTCATTTTCTAGAGTGGGTATCGAACCTACAACCTGTCGCGCTTACAGTTCTCGCTTATGTCCTGGCGCCACGGCTGGTCTGTTAAATAGGTCACGTTGTTTACTTTATACGTACCTACACAGAGTGTTTTTGTTTAAATGAAACCCCATTTTTAACTACTCTATAAAAGCATATTAAAAATTATGTTTTTTTCCCAAAAATGAAAAAGTGATTTTATTCGAACAAATAAACATTTAAACATAAACATTTAATTTACTTTTATAATCTATGCTATTCAGTTAATAATAATAATGACAATATATTTATTCATCAAATTAAATTTAACAAATTGCCTCTTAAACCAATAAATAATAAAATTATCGTTGTAAGATAAAACGGCATTTGTCAAGAAGCACGCAGACATAAACTTATCAAAGTTCCCTTTACCGCCGCATACTCATCATTCCGAAATCGAATCGTAGGTATTGGCGGCAAAGTTATTTATCCTTTAGTAGTATTTTTGTAGTAGTATGTGTCTACTTTATTGGTATCTATGCGTAACTGCGTCACACGAAATACAGGTATGGATAAACATAGTGAAATGAAAAATAATCCTACATCTAAACTGTTGAGATATCTTGATTAATTTCTTTAGGTATGGGTTTAAAATATTTTACCCTATATGCTGTTCCCATAAAAGGAGCGCTGACGCTTCCAATAAAAAAAAACTACAGACTAAAAAAAACACTTACAGACAGTAGGTTACTTTGAGGAAAGATTTGTTTTCTCTGATGATCGATAGACGATGCCCGCTGTCAGGGGCTCAAATTTTTTTTTATGAAGAAATTCAGCCTTTGTCTTCCCACTGCGTGAATTTCTTTAATATGACTTAAAATAAAAAGATCTGATTCATTAATTAGAATACAATATGCTGAGATTCGAGTAAACTTATATTAGAAATATTTTAATTAAGGCAGCTATTAATTTATCGAATACTAGCGGCCAGCCCGCAGCTTCGCCAGCTTAAACTATATGATTTTTGATTTAATAAGCAGAATTGATTGACAACTATAATGACTCCTAATATGATTTTTTATCACTTAATCTGTAATATTCTAATATTATTTTTTTTAACTATTATACATTATCGTAATTTCTATTAGAATTTTTGATGGTTTTGAACTAAAAAATATGACCAATGTTGATATTTGATTTTCATAAAATATACATAAAGCTAATTATTTATTATATATTTTTGTAACATTACATTCTCTTTACATACGTTTTATATACGTTTTTATGTTACGTTTTTTAAAACTCTGTTAAATGTGCTGATATCACCGAATAATTTAATTTACTGCTTCAGAATTAGCCTTAAATGTTAAATTATTGATTTGGGTAAGGATTCATAATATTCTTTGTAAAATAACTAATGTTTGCATATTAACTCCTGTACAGTTTTTAAAATAGTTACATATATTATTAGCTAAATGTACAATTGGTAAATATGTAGTTATTACAGTGTACACGTTGAAAGGATGTTTTTGGGCATTTTTGTATAGATTTATTTTAAACAAACGAACGAACCAAAAAATCTATGTATTTACTTGAAATTTCTTTGAAGATCAAATCGTTCTTCATCTCTGTGTTGAATTAATTACGGCTTAAAATTAACTGTTATGATTTATGAAGGTAATCTCCACTAACAATTCAATTTTGTTTACTTTATTGTATACCAAGACGTTTCGAATGCCATTCTTTAGCCAGGAATCTTACCAGCGCGATTGCTATATAATATTCGCAGGCAAACTAATACCTTGAGTTTATTCAAATGACGATAACTTTTTTTTAATAAACTGATTTTGATGAACCCAGCGTGACCATACGTATAGACAGACAGACACACAAGAAATTAAAAAAAAAAATGTTTTCTATATTATTATTCTTTTTAAGTCTCCCTCTATCCATTTCAGTCAAAATTACTAAATGTACACACAAAATATTTTTACTGTCTTATTCGATGTCTAAAATATAAATACTTAGATCTATCTATAGTTATTATTAGGTACATAGATTCTGGGCTTATAGTATGGTGTGCCAACACGATCATTGCGTTCTCAATGCGAACCCATTAATCACTTTATAATTGATTTGGCATTTAATATATGGTATGCATAAAATGCCGTACATCATTTATAGATGAATAATAGATTTTGAGGTGATTCAGTTTGTCCTCTTGGCGCAGAGGCACAGACGTGACGGTTGTTGGTTCGATTCCCATTTATGAATAGAGTATTTTAATATTATAACGTGGCACAGTGGGTTTCGCAACTCAACACACAATGCCTCCAGAAATCTTGTAAAGCTAAAAAAGAATAATACTTGAGTAAACTATATTTTGTTTAATGTTTTAAACGTACATTTTTAGGATGATGTGTCTGACACACCACTTGCAATTCTTCCTACAATTAGACACTGTATTGAAGACCTATTTGGATAAAAAGCGAAAAATACGACGAGTTAAACGACAAAGGACAACAGACGAACACACACAAGAAGAAAATAAAGAGGAAATAGATATAAAGTCTGTTTTAGATGCAAATAAGTTTGAAACAGTGCCTACAATAAGTAATATTGATCTCATTGATATAATAAAAGGTAATTTAAAGGAGTTTGCTAGTGATGTGCCGTCTGATGAAGACGAAGTCGAGGGTGTCACTAGTAGTTTGTGTTTGACGAAGGCTGTAATCGACGCGTTTAGCCAAAGCAATGTTATCGATCTCGTAAAACACAATCTTGTCGCTAAGTTAAGCTAAAGTAACTTTTTTTTATAGTTAAATGTTATAAGTATTTAATCTATTAGGACCAATGTCGGGAAAGTGTTAATTTGGAGTACTTTCGGTTGTTTCTTAAATATTTTTTTTACATATAATGTAAGACATAGAATGTCAATTTTTAATTACAATAATTTTAAATGTTATTTAATAGAATTGAAAATAACAAATTATTACAAGCGCTCACTTCGCCACGTTATGTATAATTATTTAATTAATATTTGTTTTTATTTTATTTCAATTGACTTAAAATTGTCACAATATCATTTTAAACCGTTTTCTTTTGTTTTCGAAATAATATAAAACTCTCAAAAAATTTCATAGTGATTTATAGAATATATACACAAAATTTATTTACCAATTTGAAATAGTCGATTTATGTTATAATACATATTTCTTAAAGTGTTCAATTTTGTGCCTTAGTCATCGCTGCCTCGAGCCAGGGATGTTATATAGCTCTATAAGGCTAAACTTATATTATTGTATAAGTTTACGGATATAGAGACAATCAATGGTATACGGTTAATATATACTATATTCGGTTAATATTATACGGTTAATATTATACTATATTAACCGTATACTATTGGTTGTCTCTATAACCGTAAACTGTTGTCCGGAATTAAAAAAACATCCGTAAATGTAATATAATCCGTTACACATTCGTTACGTTTCGGATAATTTCGAATATGTTCAGAAACTAAATGAGGCTTGTTATGCCAGGTTTCTATTTTTTATTTTTCATTTTCTATTTTTTTTTTCTACAATATGATTTGCGTAACCGGAACTTTTGGAAAAGTAACGTATAATCCGTAGCCATTTTATTTCCATAGCAGAAGCCGATATAGTATTCTTCTTATTCATCCGTAACATCCCTGCTTCGAGTATTTTAATATAGTATTTTAATATTGATATATTTTGTGATAATTTACAAAAGACATATTTTATAATTTATGTATTGACTTTTTCTGCTAAAAAGGAAATATTTTTTTAATTATTAATATGAAGAAGAAAGCTATTGAATCTCAAAAAAATTATGAACAATTTTTTTGTCAGTCATTTTTCGTGATAGCTCCTGGGTAATTAGTATCAAAGTCTGCAAGATTTAATTTATAATATTGAAAGAAATCTTTTATAGCTTAAAGAGTGAATATATATAATAGTAGTTTTTAGTATTTTCGAAATACTATGACTTGCAATATAGTAAATATTATACATATATTTGCATATAGAGTTGTTTTATTTACCTAGTTGTTTTAAATATAAATAATTACATTGAAAGAAGCACCTCAAAATTAATTAATTTAATTAGGTACAATACCAAACATACAATCTTTAAAGGTATGCTACTTTTGAAAGATTAATTAAAAAATTCAACGAATAAAGATCTAAAAATAAAAATTCTAAAATATCATAATAAATGTAGTGATTTGTGTTATTAAGTGTATATGAGGCCAGTCGTGGCGCAACGGCACAAAGTGTGACTGTAAAACCGACTGGTTGTGGGTTCGATCCCCACTCGAGGAGATAAAATATTTACTTAAATTTATATTTCCATTTCTGAGTGCGTGTTGAGTTCTGCCACTCAACACGCAATGCCTCTAGGTTCCCTCTGCCTACCCTGCAGTGTGCGGGATACAGCGTGAAGCTGAAGTGTATCATATGATTAGGTATTAACCATAATTTGGAAAAGGGAGTCGAACCCACAATCATCACGTGCACAGTGCACTAACCCACAATAATCTCTCACGAAAGTAAAGTTGTTATAAAAAAAATAAAGAACTAATAAAACAAAACTATTTAAGCGATTATAATAGGTACTCCAAGATTCATATCTCAAATTACTGTACGTCTTTTACCGTCTATATCAATTGATGGTATAATAGTCACTTTTACCGATAATGTAAAAAAAATTGATATTAGTTTTAATCAATACCTATCTTTAAAAAAATTAAATCAGTTTCACGCTGTATCCGGCACACAGCAGGGTAGGCAGAGGGAACCTAGTGTTAAGACACTCCGTTCCCCACTTTCTGCCGAATTCTGGAGGCATTGCGTGTTGAGTGGCAAAAGTCAACGCCGCGCTTAATCTCGACACCAGAGCGAAGAAATGGAATTATAAATTAAAGTAAATATTTCATCTCCTCGAGTGGGAATCGGACCCAAAACCAGTCGGTTTTACAGTCACACTTCGTCCCGCTGCGCCACGACTGGCCTCTGGTGAACCGATTATAATTTTTTGCACTCTCACTGGGTGAACCGGTTATCATTTTTTTTAAAGCTAGTGCTTCCCGCGTATTTTAATTTAGACCATTCCTGACAACGCTATCTATGAGAAAATCACATAGGACTTAAATTTGCATTAAGTATATGCGCAAATGGAGGAATAACTCAATAACCCGCTAACCCATTTCGATGAATCTCTTTTTATTGGAGAGAATATACTTCAAGGATAGTTTGATGAGAGTTTGGTTAGGTTCTGATTGTAAGATCCGGTTCAAGTCGTTTTTTTCCGTTAAAAATTATTTCTTTACTTTATTTATTTTGTTGCAGTTTTACACGAATAAATAATTTACTACTAAATAAAATTTATTTAATTATGTTTTATTTTCTTCGGTTGAGACTTGATATAAGTACTGTAGTAGAAGTCACCGAATAGAATGACTATGAATAGATTTTGTGGTATCAGAATGTACGCAGGATGTCGCGGGAACGTACACTCCGGGGCTAGTGCTAGCGTTATGAAGTGCAAAAGCAGTATCGTAAATTGTACCTGTAATTAAAATAATATTTATAAGTTATGATGCAGTGCAGCCCTGTTCATGTCTTGGGTTTTTATTTTTAGACTTAACTTTATGTAACAAAATATCTGAGGAGGGTACCAGACCACACGGGCACGAACCACCTCTCACTTCTATTCCCACGCCAATGGAGTTGTGGCTTCGATTCCGATTCGAAGGAATTAATTATTTTCATTTGCTTTCCTCTCTTTTTATATTCTTTTATTATATTGCTATATTGCTCTCCTCCTCCAAGAAGACAAAGCTCGGCGTTGCGTTGTTCTGCTACTCAACATGCAATGTCTCCAAATTTGGGCGGAAAGTGAAGAATGCAATCTTAACCACAGGTAAGATATCACATCTCAACTGTCTCAAGAATGTACCTAATTATAGTGCAAAATTTAAAAAAAAACATCTTTTTCATTGCAACATTTTCAGTTATCTTCTTTTTCCCGACTACTAATTAAGGGTTATGTTTTTCGCGCGTATCTTGTAAGTATGTAATGTAAAGGATATTATTACATATCTCTAGAACCGTTGAACGGATTTACATAATTGAGGTATCATCAGATTCCTCTTAGTAGCACAAGTGTTCTTAGATAGGTGACGTTAAAAAAAACAAACAAGGCGGATGTGAGGCGCCATTCGATTAAGAGATTTTTTTATTAAGAATACTAAAATATGGATATCAAAAAAAAATATGGAATTCAAAAGGTTTATAGGACCTATAGTTCTCAGCCCAGTAAAATTTAAATGGGTTGCGACTGTTAATGAACTATTAGTTGGTTTTTTTCTTTTTAGTTTTATACAGGATTTTTTTTATTTTTGATGAAAAAATTTTATCATTAACATCAACAAAAGTACGACATAATATGAATAAGATAAGCAAACTTACGAGTTGTATTTGAGTGACATGTTTTTTCCACCACAAAGATTGTTTATATTTTTCATCCCACGTTGTGAGCAGATAGTAGGAATACATAATGATATGGACGAATGAGTTGACTACCACCATCGAAGTGGCGTGGCCGCCTGTAAATTATACAATCAAATTAATCAGCTTCACTCGACACCAGAGCAAAGAAATGGAAATATAAATTTCAGTAAATATTTCATCTCCTCTAATGGGGATCGAACCCACAACCAGTCGATTTTACAGTCACAAATAGTAAAGTAAATTATACAATAATATACATTTATAGTACCCATCCATTTGATTTCGGCATACCTATTTATAATTGTATTCTAAAATTCTACGATACTTGTATATCGTCGAAATAGCTCTGGTTACAATATTAGATTTAATTCAGTTCGAATGTTATATTAATTAAATATGCTGGAAGTGATATTTTTGTAAGCGTCTATTTAAGTATCTATGAAACGTTATTTGTAAATTTTGAAGTCTACGAATGACAGTAACAATATGTTATATTAATAAACAAAACATGATTTCAAAATCACCTTCACGCTGCCGCATACAGCAGGGTAGGCAAATAACACACTAGTGTTAAGACACTCTGTTCCCCACTTTCTGCCGAATTCTGGAGGCATTGCGTGTTAAGTGGCAGAACTCAACGCCGCGCTTATCCTCGATACCAGAGCGGAGAAATGGAATTATAAATTTTAGTAAATATTTCATCTCCTCGAGTGGGGATCGAACCCACAATCAGTCGGTTTTGCAGTCACACCTCGTGCCGCTGCGCCACGACTGGCCTTAACAATTATCAAAATAAATAAATTAAATAGATTATTATATAGTATACGAACCCGGGACCCACTTCACCATCGACCAAGCGACTAAAACCATTCCAAAATGATGATAAACATGAAGAAAGGATACTTGATTCTGTTTCTTTCTTAATACAAAGAATATCTGAAAATTTTGAAAATTTAACGAAGTGTTTTAAAAACTTTTATAATTATAAATAATTAAATTTACTTCACGTCATTAGATATTTCTGACTATGAAAGAAGATATTGTAATTTAACCAGTGGCGTAGCTAGGGTATTTGCTGCCTGGTGCAGCTTAGAACTTGATGCCCTTTAAAATGGTCAAAATAATTTCAGATTTCAAAACACAGTAGAGTAGATATATATTTTTTTATTGTTTCAAAACTATAATAACTGTGCCGTGTGATCCCGGCATAGAATAGAATCATCCTGGTACTGGCGGCGTCGTAAGAGGCGAATAAAGTACGTGTGGTAGAGTCACGTCACCAGCAATGACAACACGCACGGGCAGACTCGACCAGATCATTACCACCCCCGGCATTTAAAACCAGCGGTACGTAGTGGCTTTATGCCACTGCATTTCGCATCAGGTAATGCCGGGCTCCGGAGCCCAACTCTCACCCCTCCCTGGAATATGATAGCGGCACTCAAAGGGAAACTACCCCAGGAGGGTACCAGTACCTCCAGTGCTGAAGAATCCCTCCCTGAGTCTCTGAACTCAGGCCGCCCTTCGAAATCTGGAGAGGGCATAGTTCCGCGCTATAGACAAAGCAAACGAGATGTACAACGCTCAACGTGGATTTTGCAACATCAGGGGTCTACATTCCAACCTAAATGCCGTCCACCACCATCTCGAGACGGCACGGTCGGCCTTGACGCAGACTCAAATTACCCGACCGAGCGACACAGCCTATCTTCAATATCCCGGCTACAAAATACAATATAACTTTATGCCTCATGCCGGGGTCGCTGTGTTCGTAAGGGAGGACCTAAGTTTCCGTCATCTTGCCCATTTTGAAGGTCGGGACCTATCTACTATCTGGCTCCGTGTTGACTCGGACGATCGTGCCCGAGTCTACGCACGCCTTTACAGGTCCCCCAGTGGCAATGCAGAAACGGATCGGCTCATGGAGCACATTTAATCGACTATCGACGATATGCTCTCACAGATCCCCTCCGCTGAGGTCATGATACTTGGCGATTTTAATGAGCACAATGCCAGTTGGCTTGGATCTCGCACCACCGACCACGCAGGAAGGGCTGCATTTGACCTTGCTATGGCGAACGGATTGTCCCAATTGGTCGAGTCGCATACGCGACTCCCGGACGTGGGCAACCACAATGCCTCTTTATTGGACCTTCTGCTGACTTGCCCGGAACGGTACCAGGTTGTCGTCGATGCCCCTTTGGGGTCTTCTGACCACTGCCTGGTACGGAGTATCGTGCCCGTTGAGCGCGGTAGCTGCAGAACATCCGCAACTCGTCGCGTCTGGCACTACAAGTCAGCAGATTCGGATGGGATGCGTACATTTTACTCATCTTATCCCTGGGGGCCGGTTTGCTTCTCTTCTGATGATCCTAGTACCTGTGCCGCTACTGTTGCCGACGTGGTTCTACAGGGCATGGAACTTGATATTCCTAGCACTGTAGTGCCAATAGGTGGCAAGTCACAGCTTTGGTTTGATACGTCTTGCAAGCTTGCTGCCTCTAACAAACGCGAGGCATATCAAATCTGGACCGAGACACTGGTTACTAAGAATCCGGAGGTGAAAACCTCTAGGTTCTTTAAGCGGCAAATTACCAGAGCATATCGCCAAAATTGGCGAGAAGCTTGAGAGCTACCCGTCCGGAACTCATCAGTTCTGGGCGCTTTCATAGGCGGCACTTGGCAACTTTAGCCAGCCTTCGCTTCCGCCATTACGCACAAAAAATGACATCATGGTCCACAAGGCAAAGGAGAAAGCCGATCTCCTGGGCACTCTCTTTGCCTCGAACTCGACTTTGGATGAGCAAGGAACGCCGCCGACCATCCCGTGATGCCAGAGCTCAATGCCTAACCTCAGGCAAGTTCAACCTATCAGCTGTTAGGCGAGCTCTGTCCCCTTTGGACATCCACAAGTCGAGCGGGCCAGATGGCAATATCTCATTTCTCATCAGCTCTTGGTTTATCTAGAGGATCACCGATTGATTAATGACCGACAATATGGCTTCCGCCATGGTCGCTCAACCGATGATCTTCTGGTTTACCTTACCCACCGCTGGGCTGCGGCTATTGAAAGCAAGGAAGAGGGCCTGGCAGTCAGTTTGGACATGGCGAAGGCCTTTGATCGAGTGTGGCATGGGGCGCTCCTTGCTAAACTTCCATCCTATGCTTCCCGAGAATTTATGCAAGTGGATCGCCAGTTTCCTCACTGGGCGCAGGATGCTGCATCAAGGTCGCTGTCGACGGTTTTTGCTCCAAACATATGCCTGTGAACGCTGGCGTTCCCCAAAGCTGCGTGCTGTCCCCTACGCTGTTTCTTTTGCATGTCAATGACATGTTGGAGGATTCTAGCATTCATTGCTATGCAGATAATAGCACAGTAGACGCTGTTTATTCCGGCCGAGGAAGTCTTTCTCGGGAAAACGTTGAACAGTGCCGAAATAAACTTGTGTCGTCTGTTGAGGCATCCCTCGACAATGTCTCCTCATGGGGTGAAAGGAACTTAGTTCAGATTAACCCCCCGCAGACACAAGTTTGCGCGTTAACCACTAAAATATCTCATTTATCGTATCCCCAGTCTTTCAAAACACTCCACTTACAGCCGCACCCAGTATCAGTATCGCGATCATCTGGAAAGCAAGGCCAAGTTGGCCTCGAAGAAAATGGTGGTCTTCAACAGAGCGAGACGGTACTTCACGCCAAAACACCGTTTGGCGGGCCCAGGTTCGGCCTCATATGGAGTACTGTTCTCATATCTGGGCTGGTGCACCACAGTATCAGCTTGAACCATTTGATCGCATACAACGTAGAGCCATTCGAATTCGAGGCTTGATACTTTGGCTTTGTTTAGAGACGTCTCCTCGCTGTGCGTTTTCTATCGCATTTATCATGGGGAGTGTTCTGAAGAACTGTTTGACCTGTTGCCTGCCGTCGAATTTTCTAACCGCACAGTACGTCATAAGCTAAAATATCATCCACATCACCTGGATACGTGGCAATCCACTACTGTGCGGTTTCGTAGGAACTTCCTTCTACGCGCTACGGAACTGTGGAATGGCCTACCCGCGGCAGTGTTTCCAGGTCAATATGACATAGGTACCTTCAATAAGCGCGTCTATCTCCACCTTAAAAGCCGACAACGCACCTGTAGCTCGTGGGCGGCGGTAATCACTTACCATCAAGTGACCCGGACGCTCGTTTGCTTTGTCCTTTTCCATAAAAAAAGTAACTATATATGTTATAACATTACATTTTGATAAAAAATATTGCAAAAATTTAAATACGGACCATTCGCGTTTTTTGACTAGCAAAGTCATTAGTATCGACTAGTTCATGTTCGATTGACATGATAGTGAGATTGTATTTTTCATTTTCATTCACTCATTTTTCTTGAACATTTGAAAAAAATGATCATAGACTTTGATGCCCCTTTCCTTTTGATGCCCGGTGCGACTGCACCGCTCGCACCCCCACAGCTACGCCACTGAATTTAACAAATCTACATTTAATGATCAATCAAATATAACCACCTATAAGGATATTTTTTTCTTTATTTTAACTTCACGCTGTATCCTGCTCATATCAAGGTAGGCGTATCTAAGAACCTAGTGTTTTTTTTTAATTCTAATTTAAGGGCTTTGTCGCTTGTGCGAATATGTCGCCCTGGTAAGTAAGAACCTAGTGTTAAGCCATTCCGTTCCCATTAAGACGCTTCCGTTCCCTACTCTTTGCCGAATTCTGAAAGCATTGCGTGTTACGTGGCGGAACTCGTTGTGCCTCATTACCAAAATGAAGAAATGATAATATTAATTATTCCATTTCCCCAATTGCGAATCGGACGGATTTCAACGCCGGGCTTTGCCTTGTTACCACAGCGAAGAACTGAAAAACTTAACTTCACTCTTTATCTCTAGCGGGGTAGTCAGAGAGAACAGAGCGCCAAACGCTATGGTCTCTACATACCTCTTTCGCCTCGCCCACTGTCATCAACCTCTTCATACATGCCCTCCGAGGGGTCCTCATGCTTTTTACGTGACCTTCATCCAGTATCTTTGATACTGTTTTTTTCGAAAGTCAACTGAGGTCTCCCCCTAACCGAGGTCTCCCCTAAATATAAAATATTTCATTTCCCCGAGTGGGAATCGAACCAACAACCGTCGCGTTTACAGTTGCACACTGCCTGCCCTACGCCACGACGATTTCAATAACAAATTTGTTCTTTGCTTTTGATTTGAGAAAACATTACCATTATTAAGTATTTATATGCACACATTAAAAACCAAATATTCGTAAGCATACCGTATCGAAAAGGTCGATCAATTTGATAACGAAGTAGAAATAACACACTTTCCACGCATACTCCATAGCCAAAGGTCCTTCATCGAGAGGCTGACATATTAACTTATAATGATTTAACCAACCCAATTTCAGGCTCTGAAAAATAATAGATTGAAATCAGCACACAGCAAGGTAGGCAGAGGGAACCAGTGTTAAGACACTCCGTTCCATTTTCCGCCGAATTCTGAAGGCATTGTGCCAATTGGTCCATGATGAGTGGCGGAACTCAACGCCAGAGCTTCTACGACATATACAGAGTGTTTTGTAAGCACCACTTTAAATGAAACCACAGTTTTCATTACTCTATAAAATCCTAATATAATTATTTTTTATTCTCCAAAAATGAAAAAGTGATTTTTTCAAGCAAAATAAATAATAAAATTATCGTTGTTAAATAAAACGCCATTAGTCGAGAACGACGCACGCAGACCGCACCTATCAAAGAGAAAACGCTGCATACGCCTCATTNAATCAGCACACAGCAAGGTAGGCAGAGGGAACCAGTGTTAAGACACTCCGTTCCATTTTCCGCCGAATTCTGAAGGCATTGTGCCAATTGGTCCATGATGAGTGGCGGAACTCAACGCCAGAGCTTCTACGACATATACAGAGTGTTTTGTAAGCACCACTTTAAATGAAACCACAGTTTTCATTACTCTATAAAATCCTAATATAATTATTTTTTATTCTCCAAAAATGAAAAAGTGATTTTTTCAAGCAAAATAAATAATAAAATTATCGTTGTAAAATAAAACGCCATTAGTCGAGAACGACGCACGCAGACCGCACCTATCAAAGAGAAAACGCCGCATACGCCTCATTGCGAAATCGAGTCGTAGGTATTGGCGGCAAAGTTCAAAGTCACTTAACTGTTGAGGTATCTTGATTAATTTCTTTAGGTGTGGGTTTAAAATATTTTACCCTATATGCTGCTCCCGTAAAAGGAGCGCTGATGCTTCCATCCTGTATATACAACAATTTTTAGCTATCCAGATTCAACTATAATAAATATACGTATGTATACCTGATAAAGAATATATGTGCAACATGCAACCTGGACCGCATTATATACGGCGATCAGCTTGCGAAGGTCGTAAGGTGGACGGTTCTCCATGTAGTTTGGAAGCCATTTTAGTACTGTTATTAAATACAGTAACATTATAAAGAGACCAGTCCAGGGGGTGCGCATCAACGGCCAGTTTTCAGTCCTGTGATCTAATAATATATATATATATGTATATATATNATATATATATTTTTTTTTTTTTTGAATAATTATCTGTGTCCAAATATTTTTATATTTATTGTGCCTCATGCAAATAGTGAACATTCACAAAATTCAGGTATATTTTATCAATTAATCTATAATATAAAATACTGTTCCTTAATAATTTTACAGGAAATATTAAAATATCAAAATGTTTAAGTATAGTCTATACCTACAAATAAAAAAAAGCAATAATTTACATTTTTGGTAAATTTTACAGTGGCTTAAAGCTAATAAAGCTTTAATTTTATGTTAAAGTATTGTTAATTTTGTAAGTATTGTTATTATAATTTTGAAATTAATTTTGTATTTAATATAATATAATAAGTAAATATGTAAGAGCGACTTTAAAAATTGCCTCACCTGCAATCTCCTCGTTCAGATAATAATAAAGATCCACTGCTCCCTTCAGTACGACTGCCATTTTCACGTCTTATTTTTTTATACATAAAAACAGTTACATTAATTATAAAAATTAAACGTGATCACTTTTATTCCAGGGCGCGTCCTCCTTTCATGCTAAGCTATAAAGTACTGAAAAAGGTTAATGAAACTTCACCAAAAAACATAATACAGTCAACAATACATCCAACCGTATTTATGTATATGCGTACTGCGGCCATATTATTTTTTTTGGTTTATTGGTTTATTTTTTTGGTATATCAACAATCTGAAATAATCTCCACCATGTATAATTTTTACTCTTAAATCTTAGTATTGTGTATGTTCTCATTAATGCGACGATAGTAGGCCTAAGTCATTTTATTTACAAAAAAATGCTCTCTGGGTGTTTAAATCGATAATTAAAATTGTTAAGTACATTATTATATTCATAATATTATTGTCGTCCGCGTCTACAATGTCTGCGACTCTAAAAATCCTAAAATATCTCTTTACAAACATTTTTTTAAAATTTTAAAGACATTTCGCCAAATGGCACTCGAACCCCAATTACGCCTCGAGTGTTTTAATAATATTTTTAATATTATACTTCACAATAAATATTAATTGGTATGTTTTATATCACTGATTTATGATGTTTACGTGTCACGGCATAATGTCACATATAGGTACTTATTATGCAATGCAAAATCATCGGTGAAAGGTCAAAATGTTTTGAATTGTAAATAGGTTAACATATCCACGTATAAAAAGTTTCATAGGAAATATAATTAAATATTAATTAATGTACATTAACGCAATCCTAAAATTTAACATAAAATAACTATTTGATTGTGACACATATGGCACATGTTTAATTTGGGTGTTTTGAAATCGCGAGATGAAGTAAATATTTTAGATGCATTATAAAGAATTTGCTCACATTCTTGTTAGGCTTGCATATGGTTTTTATGGAAGCTCTTCTTAAGATGTTACCAATCCTGTCTGTAACCCCCTTCACATATGGTAGAAGTGCTGGCTGTCTTTCTATTGTGAAGATGATGTGAAGAACGTAATTACGGGAAATTATTAGCCGGGTACAATGTGAGCGTACCCTTGCCGCAGGCTGCAAAGTCTTTTTACAGAGATCACTCAGCCTGGGTGCGAGTATGAGATGGCATGTTGCCTTGGGTTGACATCCAATCGGGTGTTAAACAAAGATTGGCGAATGTCAGCTCGGTTGTTCAATTTGTATTTGGATAGCTGTCTATAAGGAGTGAAACAAAGTGACATGGGAGTAAAAGTAGTTGACTTGAACATCATCAGAATGTGAGTTGCATGCCTTAGTCACCACTATGAAAAAAAATGTGAAATCAATGGTCTAAGCCTGAATACGAGTAAGACAAAGGTTCTGGTAATTGAAAGAAAATAAGGAAAGACAAAATACAAGATCAGTGTAAATGGTAAGATATTAGAACAAGTGAATAAAGTGGAGGTGAAATGTATATTTGGGAAGTATGTTCAGTATAGTTGGAAAATATAAGATGGATGCGGAAAGGCGTATTGCCTCCGGTAACAGGGCTAACGGTGCCTTGGATGCATTGATGAGACGGCGAAACGTCAGCACAGCTGCACGTTTGGCTGTTCACAATGCAGTGTTGGTACCGATACTGTTATAGCGTTTGGCGCTGTGTCTTCTCTGTCTACCCACTCGGGATACAGTGTGAAGCTAGTATAGTATAGTATAAATAGTTTAATTTAAAAATAATAAATAAATAATAGTACAAAAATAGTAGTAAGATGCCAGTCGCGGCACAGGGGCACAAAGTGTGACTGTAATGTGGCTGGTTGTGGCTTCGAAATATTTATATTTTCATTTCTTCGCTCTGGTGTCGAGGTTGAGCGCGGCGTTGAGTTCTGCCACTCAACACGCAATGCCTCCAGAATTCGGCAGAAAGTGAGGAACGGAGTGTCTTTACAAAAGGTTCCCTCTGCCTACCCTGCTGTGTGCGGGATACAGCGTGAAGTTGATTTATTATAATTTAATTTTAATTTAATAATGATATATAATGTTTTCACAAACTGTCTTCTTTTAACTATTATTTTTAAATGTGTTTATTTTCATAGATCTTTTTTTAATATATAGAGAGTGTTAGCTATAGATATGTAAATCAAGGTACACTTTGTTGGGGAGATGACTTCTATAAGCGATGAAAGTTCTTATAAAAATCAAGTAAAGTAAATCTAAATGAATGATGAAAAATTGAGCAAAGAAACAACAATTGTAACTTAAAATCTAACTAATAAAAACTCAAAGAATTAATGAATTAGTAGATTGTAAGTTATTTATTTTTTTTAGCTTCACGCTGCATCCCGTAGCGTAGAGGGAACCTGGAGCCAAGACACCGTTCCTCATTTTGCACCGAATTCTGGAAGCATTGCGTGTTGAGTGGCGGAACTCTACGCTGCATTTGGCTTCCTCTTTTTATGTTTAAGTATTATTAATTTCTTATAATCTTTTGCTAAAAAAAACCATAATGTGATTTTGAAAAGTCTAGAAGTATTTAGGAAGAGTAATTTTTGTACTATCAAAAATATTTTGTGATTGTTAAATAATTACCAAAAGAGGGAGACTGCACTGTGCAATTAAGTTTTTTATTATTTTATTGTTATTATTTCGTTGTTTTTCATAAACGTTTCCTTGGGATCAAGAGAAAAAAAAACATTAAGAGATAACTACCTTATACACCTTGTTACCAAAGCGAGAAAATGTAAAATATTTATNGCGGCACGAGGTGTGACTGCAAAACCGACTGGTTGTGGGTTCGATCCCCACTCGAGGAGATGAAATATTTACTTAAATTTATATTTCCATTTCTTCGCTCTGGTGTCGAGGTTGAGCGCGGCGTTGAGTTCTGCCACTCAACACGCAATGCCTCCAGAATTCGGCAGAAGGTGAGGAACGGAGTGTCTTAACACTAGGTTCCCTCTGTCTACCCTGCTGTGTGCGGGATACAGCGTGAAGTTGATTTATTATAATTTAATTTTAATTTAATAATGATGATATTTAATGTTTTCACAAAATGTCTTCTTTTAACTATTATTTTTAAATGTGTTTATTTTCATAGGTCTTTTTTTTATTATACAGATTGTTAGCTATAGATATGTAAATCAAGGTACACTTTGTTGGGGAGATGACTTCTATAAGCGATGATAGTTCTTATAAAAGTCAAGTAAAGTAAATGTAAATGAATGATGAAAAATTGAGCAAAGAAACAACAATTGTAACTTAAAATAGAACTTATAAAAACTCAAAGAATTAATGAATTAGTAGATTGTAAGTTATTTATTTTTTTTAGCTTTACGCTGCATCCCGCAGCGTAGAGGGAACCTAGAGCCAAGACAACGTTCCTCATTTTGCACCGAATGCTGGAACCATTGCGTGTTGAGTGGCGGGACTCTACGCTGCATTTTGCCTCGACACCAGAGCGAAGAAATGAACTATGGAAAAGTTCCTAAAGTTAATAATGAAGGTTCAACATTCAAGAATGGCTTCCTCTTTTTATGTTTAAGTATTATTAATTTCTTATAATCTTTTGCTAAAAAAAACCATAATGTGATTTTGAAAAGTCTAGAGGTATTTAGGAAGAGTAATTTTTATACTATCAACTACTATTTTGTTGTTATTATTTCGTTGTTTTTCATAAATGTTTCCTTAGAATCAAGAGAAAAAAAACATTAAGGGATAACTACATTATACACCAAACTAAAACAAAAAAAAAACTAAATAAATATTATATGGCATATTGAATGGCATATTGAACACATTGCCGCGCTTTGCCTTGTTACCAAAGCGATAAAATGAAAAAAAAAATATACATATATATATATATATATATATATNATAAATAATAATTCATTCCCCCCGAGTACGAATCGAACCCACTTTTCGTCGTATTTACAGTCACTACAATTTAATTTTTGTTTAGATTTGTTCATACAAGTATACTTTTTAAGTAGGTTTAATTTTTATATATTTGAATTTAAGATTGCACTTATTATTATACTTAAAACAAAAACTTAGGTTACTTTTATATTAGGTTAAGCGCTACTACTGATTTTAACACCTATTATTATTATATTATATGTTATTGTAATAATGCGAGAGCTTTTGGTGTATCATTAAAATCATATAGTTCAATAATGTAATTTTATCATTCAAATACCAATATCGTGGTACCACGAGCAGCAGTACCGATTGATATCACATTCATTTCGATATAATATCAAGAAAGGTTCTTCTTTTTTAAACGTAATAAACATATTTTTTTGGGGCTCCGTACTTCAATAGAAAATAGGATCCTTATAGAATGTCCTTCTGCTTGTATGTCTGTCGGTCCGTGTGTCTAGTGTAAAGCAGCACTAGCAAGACTATATGGAATATTTTTATTTATTATCGTATACTAATTTTAGTACATTAAAAGAGTATGTTATTATCAATTTAATTATACATAATAGTAATGACACTAATTTATAAATTAAGTAGATTCAGTAACTTTATGTGTTTTATGAGTTTAACATATTAAAAGTACTGTTAAATATCACTAGCAACACTGTATACAATTATTCTATTTTCTATTGCATAACTTTTATTTTAAGACCTATAAACAATATGTTGTTCTCAATTCAATTACAGCTAATAATTAATGTCACATTGATATGTAAATAATATATAGACAAATACATTTAATTTAATGATTGTATAAATTTAACGTATAAAAGTTGCTCATTTGACAGGAAGTCGAAACATTTATAAATAGACAGTTTGGTTAGCCATGACGTAAGCCTCAACGACTTAAAGGTTAATTCCAATTTGATACCACCACACGATCTTGAGAAAAAATATCTATTGTTACAGTAGTGGTTTGAATATGGGAATAATAAAACGAGCATCGTCACGTTCTATTTATTTTGTTCGACTGGTCATGGCCACAGAACACATATACCCAAAGGGTATACCAAACCACTATTGGAACACTAGAAACAAGATCGTGCGGGTCACCTGATGGTAAGTGATCACCGCCGCCCACGACCCCGTGCAACACCACAGGAGCTACAGGTGCGTTGCCTGCCTGTAAGGTGTATTGGGCGCTAGAGCCCGGCATTACCTGATGCAAAACGCAGTGGCATAAAACCACTACTTAACGCCGGTTTTACATGCCGGGGGTGGTAATGATCCGGTCGAGTCTGCCCATGCGTGTTGCCATTGCTGGCGACGTGACTCTACCACACGTACTTTAGTCGCCTCTTATGACACCACCAGTACCAGGATGATCCTATTCTAGGCCGGGATCACACAGCACAAATTGGAATTAATATTATAAGTATAAACAGGTCTATCGTGAAATAAAAAAAATCCTACGTCTAGACTGTTGAGGTATCTTCATTAATTTCTTTAGGTATGGGTTTAAAATATTTTACCTATATGTTGTTCAGGTAAAAGGAGCGCTGACGCTTCCACCCTGTTTTATTTAATTATTATTTATTATAAATTTTCTAAAAGTGTATGTAGTTTATTTTACAGAAAATGAGTGCATTCACTCGCAAAGTTAAATGTTTCAACTTTTATAAGTTGTACTTCCCGTCGACTTACAATCCAAGGAATCTTCGGCGGGCGAGTCTTACTCGCACTTCACCAATTTTTATTTACCTTTTTTGGATGTAAAAACACAAGGCACGCAAGCGTACGGGCCACCTGGTTGTAAGTGATCACCGCCGCCCCCGAACCGCGTAGTATCTATAGCTACAGGTGCGTTGCCGCTTTTCGAAGGATTTACCTACGTAGCTAACCTACGTAGGTAAATCCTTCGCTTAATAAAATTTGTCTTCCAATTTCTTGACTAAATTATAATAGAATGGTTAAAAAGATCGTGTGGTAAAAAATAAAACTTCAAAGTTATTTATAATATATTAATATTATTAAACAGACATAGCACATATATGTCATAATTATATTTGTTACTTTTCGACTTATAACAGTTGAAATAGGAACTTATATAAGTTTGTTATTTTTTGAATGGGTACTCCGAGTGTCTTGTGACGTCACCAAAAAATAAGAAATCGCATATCCTGCCATCCTCGCCTCTGTCCAAGGAAGTTAGTTCTTGCATTTCCTTTTCACTTAGTTCAAAGTCCCATAGAGAGATGTTCTGAAAAGTAAATTATTTGACCATATTAAAAATATATACTTAACATATAGGTACCTTTTTTCTTTTTATTCTTAATAAATTTAAATTAACCTGTGAAATGATCACGCTCAATTCTAGAAAATGGAGCGAGTAATAATAAAATATTAAACTGTAAGGAAGGAAGGAGAACATGTAGACTTATTTTACTTAAAGAGTCCTTTTCGACTAAGCATTCATTGCTCTTTTCCAGTGTTAACCGGACTTTAGAACTTAGACATAGTGTCTGTATGTGCTTAGTAATTTCAATGATGTGTTTGTTAATTTTAAAAATGTATATGTAATGTGATAAATTTATCAATTTAGGAGGTTTTATTAAATCTCCTGCGAAAGAATTTTACAATATATACATACCTATATATATATATATATATATATATATATATATATATATATATATATATATATAATTTTAAGATATGTTTATTTTACCTGTTTAATTCTGACTGGATTAGTGCTCTTAGGGATCACAGCCACACCTTTTTGAAGTAGGAATCGTAGTAAGATTTGTGCCGGTGTCCGAGCATGCGTCTTGGCAATTTTCTCGACTTCGGGTAGTTCCAATAAACTTGGATATGAACGCCTGTAAGAAGATTGAACATTTGATTCATATATGAACAAAAACTTTATTCGCATTATGAGAGAGGCTTAAGATATCAAAAAAATAATTTAATATATAAAATATATTTTTAAAATATCAATATTCAATTTACCTACCCATTAGCAGCGCTAAGAGAATCTGTAAGTGCTTTGGAGCCCAAAGGTGAATAGGCTACTATTGGTATTCCCAATTTGTTCGCAGCTGCTACTAGGGGGCCTTGTTGCAGGAGAACATGCATTTCAACTTGCAGGCACGCTGGTTTTGCTATACCGTTTAGACGCTTGATCTGCTCCTCGTTCATATTAGAAACTCCTACGTGACGTACTCGGCCAGATTCCTTTAATTTAAGGACAGCCTGCAAATGTTTAATAAGACATTAGATGTATAATCATATAACATATCATATTTCAATAAAGTTAAGTTAAAAAGTAGTATACATACATACATACATACACACACACACATATATATATATATATATATATATATATATATATATATATATATATATATATATTTATTTACAATAAGACTGGTGCGGTGATAGTAATTAGTAATTAAAATATCGTATATCGTTATTTCTTATAGCGATGAAAAACTAAACAAATACCTAGCTATATTTTTTTTCATCCATTACATCCATTATGGCTGTAAATAAGATTCTGAGAAGACATTTTTATTATTTGATAAATCGTTGTATTCGAATATCAATATATATAAAAAAAACAAAGAAATACGAAGTATATTCTTTTTATTTCATTTACGTTCCATGAGCAAAAACAAATAAATCTCAAAATTACTACATATTAGTAACTGTAAGTATCAAAAAAGAGAAATCAAATAAATATATAGAAATATCAATCTATCCATCTTTTTTTTTCTAAAATTTTATTTTCATATTAGATTTTTTTGTATTTTATATTATAAAGTATTAAATCTTATTTTTTTCCATTTACTTATCGTCAATGCTAAATATAATCTGTTAAATTATGCGTAGGAAAACCAGTACGTATAAGTAGGAAGTTATTGACTGTGTTGTTAAGTGCTATGCATAAGTTTCAAGGCATCTACTCGCATAATATTGTCGAGTTTATTAATTCAGACGTGGTTTTGCTAGGGTCGTGGTTTCTTTTAAAAAGAAAAGCATATAAAAATTGTTTCCATGTATTGCGCAATACTGTTCTAATCATTTTAGCATAAAATTCAGCCATTTTATGTTTGGAATTCCTTTGCAAATAAATCATGCTCAATAAAGAAGCATCTATATTAAGTGAAAAATCGGTGGCGGAATTTGGCTTTAGATCAATGGTTTCATAGGAATTACTATTAGCACTTTTATTGGTATATGGCATTCTAGACTCTTCTATACAATCATCGCCTCCGCTGCAACATGGGCACAGGAATTTTGGTAATATTTTAGAACACACTGGTTTTTTCCTTTTTGGGCTTACAAATGATATTGTTGATGTTTGGGCAGTGATTTTAATAGCATTTTCTCTATTTTCTTTATCATGACCAATGGGACTTAAGTCACTCAACATATTTGTGTTAGATGTTGGTTCATTTAGTTGTAATTTATCATGACAGTATCGTCTCGGTACTGGAGACCGATAAATCTTAGTCCATGAGAACTTGTCGTAGCGTTCATTAATTAAACTTGGATTTACAGGAAACTGTGAAATTTGAGCATCTTTAGATAAAGGTTTGTCGCATGTGCACTTAGGATAGCTACATTCTTTGTAAATAGCATCATTTCGTTGGATTTCGTTGTTATTTTCTTTAGTTATGTCATTTTTATCTTTTTCGTTATCGGAATATTCATTGTTTTTAAGAAACGATACACCCATTTGAATTTTAACAACCAAAAAGATAAGCAAGTAAAAAAATTGGTAATTATTATTTAGGACTTTCAGTATATTTGACAATGTGTTTTATTGACATTTTCTTTTTTATAAATAGCATATGTAGCAGAATGCCATAAACAAAGAATAGAACAGAATAAATTAAACATTCTTATATTATAAAAAACTAAACTATCCATCTCGGCTATGGATATATTTTTTTAATAAACTTAATTTTTTTTCATTAGTAATATAATAACTGTAAACAAATCTCCACAGGAGATTCCTACTGAAAATAACAAAATTTAAGCTCATTTTAATTTATGTAGGTATATCCATATCAAAATTACACAATGCCTCCAGAATTCGGAAGTACTTATTATGAATAAATTCTCGCTGTTTGTTTTTGTTTAAAAAAAATAATTTAAAAGATAATGCTTACAATGACATTACTCAAAGTATTGTCCATCATTAGAGACCACTTTCTCCCATCTCTCTGGTAGCAATTGAATCCCCCGTCGGAAAACCGACTCATCTTTCGAGGCAATCCAGGAATGAAGCCATTTTTCGGCTTCTTCAAAAGCATGGAAGCGCTGCTCGCTTAAACCGTGCGCTACCGACCGAAACAAGTGGTAATCGCAGGGGGCTATGTCCGGTGAATACGGCGGGTGGGGTAGAACTTCCTATTGAAGTGTTTCCAGGTAAGTTTTGACTGGTTTTGCCACATGTGGCCGAGCATTATCATGTAATAAAATCACTTTGTCGTGTCTCTGCTCGTATAGTGGCCGCTTTTCTTTCAGAGCGCGACTCAAACGCATCAACTGAAGTCGATAGCGAGCTCCCGTGATAGTTTCATTAGGTTTAAGCAGCTCATAATAAATTACGCCCTGCTGATCCCACCAAATGCAGAGAAGAAGCTTAGAACCATGGATATTTGGTTTTGGCGACGATGTTGATGCGTGACCCGGCATGCCCCACGATTTTTTTCGCTTTGGATTGTCGTAGTGAATCCACTTTTCATCCCCAGTGACGATACGGTGCAGAAAACCTTTTCTCTTTTGCCGTTGAAGCAACAATTCACACATGAGAAAACGTCGTTCTACGTCTCTCGGCTTCAACTCATACGGCACCCAATGCCCTTGCTTTTGGATCATTCCTAACGCTTTTAAACGTTTTGAAACTGTTGACGCATCTACTTGTAACGTTTTCCCGAGCTCTACTAACGTCTGACATGGATCTTCTTCAAGCAATGCCTCCAATTCTTTATCTTCAAATTTTGTCGGTGCTCCAAAACGCTCTTTGTCTTCAAGGTCAAAATCATTACTTTTGAAGCGCCTAAACTAGTCTCTGCACGTTTTATACGACAAAGCATTGTCACCATATGTCTCAACGAGAATTCTGTGTGCTTTTGCTGCAGATTTCTTCTGAATAAAGCAGTGCAATAAAATTCCCCGCAAAAACACTTTATTTGGCACAAAAGTACACATTTTCACAAAGGGAAAATAAATATGTAGTTGACACTGTAGTAAACACTATTCTACTATAATTTGAGGTTACATATAGTAGTACTCTACTTTGGTGATTCGTTACCGTACGAAATTCCATGCACAGAGTGCCGCAACGCCATCTTTCAAAAAACATCACTTATTCAAGGTCCTAATAATTAAATAACATACAAATTGTTAATTAATTTTCTTTTTAATACAATGAAATTCAGTAAAATGTATGTTTTAATAAATAACCATTGCAGAATTAAAAAGCAAGCAATGCGCAGATTTGGCTTTGTTGTATACTTACTTTCCATACAGCTTCGATGTCAGTATTATATTCAATTTTCATGGTACCATCTGGATTTTTTGGATGTAGTTCCCCTGGAACGTGCTCAAAACCAAACGGCACGTGAATGAGGTAAAGATCAATATATTCTAGACCCAACTCACGAAAAGAAGCATTAAAGTATTGTTCAACTAAGTCAGGCTTGTTACCTGAAATAAATAATAATTATCATAGCATATACTTACGGTTAAGAAATTATTTAAAAAAAAATCAGCTTCACGCTGTATCCCGCATACAACAGGGTAGGCAGAGGGAACCTAGTATTAAGACACTCTGTTCCCCACTTTCTGCCGAATTCTGGAGGCATTGGGTGTTGAGTGGCAGAACTCAACGCCCCGCTTAACCTCGACACCAGAGCGAAGAAATGGAAATATAAATTTAAGTAATTATTTCATCTCCTCGAGTGGGGATCGAATCCACAACCAGTCGATTTTACAGTCACACCTTGTGCCGCTGCGCCACGACTGGACTGGAAATTATTTTTATAAAAAAAAAATTAATCTCTCCCACCTCCAGGTGCCAGTTTAGTGACTACAAATAATTCTTTCCTTTTGTTTGGGTCACCAGCGATCCAGCGGTTAAGTGCGCGGCCTAAGGCACCTTCATTTTCATAGGCTTGAGCCGAGTCAAAATGTCTATATCCTGCCGCTAAAGCTGCATCCACAGATTTTTCCAAAATGTCGGGAGGTGCCTGTTGAAAAATAAAAAAAATACTTTAATTAAAGGTGTCTTGTATTTATATAAATTATGTACATTGAATAGTTGAAATGTGTATGTTATATCAGTACCTAATCAGAGTCAAATTGGAGGATGTCCTTCCTTTTGTAAATTTTGTAATAACTTACGTAATCTATGTCTATATGTAAATAAATATATTATAAATATCATTAAAATAAGTATTAATAATACTAATTAATTAAATATATTATAAATCATTGTTATTAATAAAATAACAATAAACTGGCCTTGTATTCTTTCAATAGAACTAATTTCTTGTTGTGCTAGAACAACTCAAGGTCGAAGTGTTACCACTGACGCGTAGTTGATTATATTCGTTATCAATATTAGAAACATTTTCTTTTCTTTTGTCCTTTTAAGCCAAAAGGTTACTTACCGCCGCTTTGTTAAACAGTGACGTTTATTTAATATATAAGAAATACGATGTATTCAAAATGTCATTCAACAAAAAATATAAATAAGACTTAAAAGTTGTCTTAACCGAAATATATATAAAAAAATCAATGCCTTAGCTAAAAAATACTATAGGACATGTCGTTTGAAAATGTTACTTCGGGCGTCGTTGTAAATATGCATGAACAATGTATAGAGCAATGGTCTCACGAGAGCGCGTGTCCCGCAACCACTTCCAGGGCTCTATCTCCATCTAGTGGGGACCACGACGACAGTGAAACCTATTCTTTTTGCAGTAGAAAATGTTCGTGCTGTTCAACATATCGTTACGTTTACGGATGCCGTGAGAAACCTTTGGCCATTGTTGACTCCACTTCCAAGCTTAACAAGTCAAAGTGGCATACTTTCAAAAAATATTTAAAACGTCGTATTAAAACGAAACGAAATAACGTGAAAAAAGAAACCGTGGAGAAGCAACACAACGGTGTGTATGATAGTAAATCGTAACAAGTAACCCGTAGGATGAATTGTTTCAAATCATGATTAAATATGAATGTTGTGTATGCTTATTGTTTGTTGTTATATATTAAAATATTATTTAATAATATTTTTATTGAAAAAACCTCGTCAGTTTATCTTTATTTGGCCAATTTTAGCAGTATATTGATTCTTAACATTATATATTTTTGAACGACTTTATCTCTATATATAATAAAAGGATAGAAAAGTCAATTCTGTACATGAAAGATATAAAAAAAATAAAAATGAAGTCAGTTTATATGTCGATTATAGAACCTAAAAAACCACTCAGCTGAATTCTTGTCTGTCTGTCTGTCTGTCTGTCTGTCTGTCTGTCTGTCTGTCTGTCTGTCTGTCTGTCTGTCTGTCTGTCTGTCTGTCTGTCTGTCTGTCTGTCTGTCTGTCTGTCTGTCTGTCTGTCTGTCTGTCTGTCTGTCTGTCTGTCTGTCTGTCTGTCTGTCTGTCTGTCTGTCTGTCTGTCTGTCTGTCTGTCTGTCTGTCTGTCTGTCTGTCTGTCTGTCTGTCTGTCTGTCTGTCTGTCTGTCTGTCTGTCTGTCTGTCTGTCTGTCTGTCTGTCTGTCTGTCTGTCTGTCTGTCTGTCTGTCTGTCTGTCTGTCTGTCTGTCTGTCTGTCTGTCTGTCTGTCTGTCTGTCTGTCTGTCTGTCTGTCTGTCTGTCTGTCTGTCTGTCTGTCTGTCTNCAGTTTCTGAGATTATCGTGAAGAAACGCACAGACAAACAGACCAACTGACCAAGTTTTATTACATTGTTAATTGTAATATCTTCTATGTACAGACACCGATGAGTTAGGATTTTATTGTAAGTATCGACAACTGTTTTTATTTCAAACATTCAATTGAAGATTCTTATGGGAGGTACAAAAATGCGACCTAAAGTTTTAATAACTTTCTTATAAAAAATCTTCATTGCGCTGCAAACATACATAATAGGTATATCAAAACACGAACATAATTCAGTGTGTTAAGTAAATAATTCCTATGGTATAAGCGGGCGAAGCCGCGAGCGGGTCGCTAGTATAGTATATAAAGTAAGCATCTCTCTGTCTAGTGTTAAATAACTCCGTCCTCCGTTAACTGTTAAAATATATGGAAAAAAAACAACACAGGATAGACACCAAATATTTTTTTTATTCTCTGGCTATATATGGTCTATAGAAAATTAATCCTACAAGATATTGGCATTATACAAAAGTAACATAATACGTAGCTAACTAAAACTCATTGAATCGTTTAATCAATTGACCTCAAATCTCAAACACTATAAATTATTATATTTGTATTGTCATATTTGTAAAAAAGTGACCAATAAAGCAAAACGCACTCAGGTAGAGCTGCGACGGACCATTTCCTAAAGATAATCTTTTGACTGTTCCGCATATATTTTTTTTTAAATATTGGAAATGTTATTTTAAATGTTGTTTTGGTTCTCGATTCCTATCTACATTTAAGCCAGGCCAGTCGTGGCGTAGTAATGTAAGCGGCGACAGGGTGCGGGTACGATTTCCACTCGAGGAAATAAAATGAATGAATGAATTTAGGATTTTGAGGCCAGTCGTGGCGCAGGGGCACAAAGTGTGCCTGCAAAATCGATTGGTTGTGGGTTCGATCCCCACTCGAGGAGATGAAATATTTATTTACATTAATATTTTTATTTTTTCGCTCTGGTGTCGAGGCAAAGCACGGCGTTGAGATCCGCCACTCAACACGCAATGCCTCCAGAACTTGGCGGATAGTGGGAAATAGTGTCTTAACACTAGGTTTTTGCCTACCCTGCTGTGTGCGGGATACAGCGTGAAGCTGATTTAATTTGATTCTTAATTTAATACGAGTATTTTATGTGCGATACGCTATGTGTGAGATCAGTGTGAAGTTAAAAAACTTACATTTTATACAATGCTAATAGGCAATGTGATTATTATACAGTTTCTTATCATTTATTTCCCACGTATACTTTCACATTGCAATTAAAAATATTAAAGAATAGACATTGTTATAAAAAATACTTGCGTGTAGAATTATTTTGGTCACTTACAACGTAGAAACCCAAAATCTAATTATATGTATAATACCTAAATAATTATATAAAATAAATGGCCGCGCGCAGCTATGCCCGCTTATTTGCACCTTAGGGGATGAATTCTAAAAAAACCACGAAACACGTGTTCAATAAAATATTTTGAACAGTCTGCATTTAATTTTTTATAAAAATCGGTGGCGATTTAAAGATTTTTCCACATAAATTTCAACCCCTTATTTTAACCCTTAGGGGTGAATTCTAAAAAACCATGAAATACGTATTCAATGAAATACTTTTAAGAGTCTGAATTTCAAATTTTATAAAAATCGGTGCCGATTTAAATTTTTTTCCATACAAACTTTCAACCCCTATTTCTTCCCTTTAGGGTTAACATTTTTCAAAATCCCTTCTTAATGAATGTCCAGATTATAAAAATAAACATCTGCCCAAATTTCACGTTTCTACTATTAGCGGTTACGGCTGTGCGTGCGTCTTACCTCAGTCAGTCGGGTACATGTCCTTTTATATATATAGATAATATCAAATATTTATAAATCACCAGGAGGCTTCGCTTCCTGCTCGCTTCTCTTACAGACACCAAATTTATATACGCTTGTTACAACTTATTTATGTTGTTAGTATCTCTGTAGGGAGATTTTTACAAATTTCCGCTACCCAAAGATAATTACTAAGAATTATCGTTTGGCAAGAGAGAAACTATTTTTTAAATATTTTTAAACATTTTTAAAGTGTTATTCCACACTTAGGAAAGAAAAATACTTATTTAGAAAACGTATAAAAATTTGAACGCAGCGGGACTCGAACCCGCGCCTCCTGGAAACCGACCAGGCGCTCTGACCACTAAGCCATGCGTTCTCGCCAAGCTACGTCGAAATTTTTATACGCTTGTTACAACTTATTTATGTTGTTAGTATCTCTGTAGGGAGATTTATAAAAATTTCCTCTACCCAAAGATAATTACTAAGAATTATCGTCTGGCAAGAGAGAATACTATTTATTAAATATTTTAAACATTTTTAAAGTGTTAATCCAGACTTAGGAAAGAAAAATACTTATTTAAAATAAATAAATCAGCTTCACGCTGTATCCCGCACAATAAATTTAAGTAAATATTTCATCTCCTCTAGTGGGGATCGAACCCACAACCAGTCGGTTTTACAGTCCATGGTGCCGCTGCGCCACGACTCGCCTCCGAAACGAAACGAACACGAAAATACTTATTTAGAAAACGTATAAAAATTTGAACGTAGCGGGACTCGAACCCGCGCCTCCTGGAAACCGACCAGGCGCTCTGACCACTAAGCCATACGTTGTCATCAAGCTACGTCGAAATGTATATACGCTTGTTACAACTTATTTATGTTGTTAGCATCTCTGTACGTAGATTTTTACAAATTTCCGCTACCATAATACAATTAAAATAAAAGAGATTTTGATAAAAATGAAAAAGAGATTTATTCAAACAAAACAATTAATTAAATTTCATTGTAAAATGAAGCGTAATTTGTAAAATTGGGCCTTATAACAAACAGCAGATAATATAATTCATTATAAATTTCTAATGTTCTAATCATTATTTATTTTCAACACTGACTTATTTATAATATTCATTATCTGCTATGAACATGGCGTGTGGCGCCTCGGTTCGGTAATCATCGGAAATATTTAGTAGTTATTCGGCCTACATCGAGTTCAGTCAAGGTCAAATAAAATAATGATGGCGAACTTCACATCGTATAACCTCGTACAAATATGAGCTTTAACTCAATGGCAGAAAGGCCAAATATTACTTACATTAAAATATAGCTAATAACGAAAATGATAATTTTTTGTTTGATATTAGTCTGAACTTAGTTAATTTTGTCATTGTATTATATTTACGTTGAAAATAATATAATATATATTACAGCAGTTTAAACTAACACTTAAAAAATATATAATATAATGAAATATAACAGTAACTTTATAAAAATATAACAGTAACGCCCAACACTAGTAATTTGTAAAGACGAAGAAACACACAAACCTATCAAAGCGATAACGCCGTACACCCCTCATTCACTTAACAGAGTCGTAGGTAATGGCGCTGAAGTTGAAGGTTGTTTAGGTTTGTTATAGAAAATAGGTAATTGTGTAAAATAGAACGAGAGATATCCCCTTCTCGTTCTGGTATGTTTTTTGAGAACGAAAGTGACAGATCGGCAACGTTCAGAAGTATTTTTGTAGTAGTAGGTGTTTACGTTATTGGTATTTATTTAGTAACTGCGCCACATATAATACGGTATGGATAAAAATTAGAAATGAAAAAAAAAATGACGTCTAAAACGTTGACGAATCTTGATAATTTTTTTTAGGCATGGGTTTAAAATATTTAAATCTATTTGCTGTTTCCGTAAAAGGAGCCCAGGCAATTCCACCCTGTATAATACTTATAAAAAAACTTTAAAAAATAACAGAATATAGTAAGTAATAATACTTTTAAAAATTTTTTTTATAGAATTGTCGTATACCAATTTAAAAAACATTTTTTTAAGTTTTTTATTTAAAAGATTGAATATATTGTACTACATCTTTACATTTTGATAAAAAAAATCATCAAGCAGTTTTTACTAAAAATAATAGATAGCGAGATACCCCTTAAATATTGTAGCTAGTTTTTGGTATTACAAATACACAATATTACAAAATAAAATTGTAATAGACGATTTTATCGTTTTTTTATGTTCCACTTTCACGCAGCCACTTGAGTGTATATGTGTAGTGTATCTATATATGACAAAAGCGATAACTGTATTCAAATAAAACATGAGGTGAAAGTCCTTTAAATAATGTAAGCGGCTTAATATTAAGTATTAAGATTTTTTTATTATTTTAATATGATTAAAATTATTGATGTTTTTTTTTAAACAGTAAACTTGTTTGTAATATAATGTATACAATATATGTATATAAATGCGTTGTTAGTAAAACATTGAATGCAGTTAATTACCTGCCAGGTTCCAAAGCCAATTCGTGGCATGCGATCTCCATTTTCTAACTCAAAATATTCTGGTACAGACATATTAATATTCTATACACTTTTATTTAAAATAATATATTATAAAGTGATAAAAGGATATTTAATTTAATAAATAATATAAAAAACAGAACTAACAAGCTGTGGCGCACCCGACAGCCTTTGCCGGTGACTGAGCGCAAATGATTGTAGCTGTAAGCTTGTATTCAGGTTTCGTAATGCTTAAGGAAGTAACTGTTTTTTACTCCTCTCCCATACTTTTTGTTCAATCATTTAAAGACAAAAAATAATAATCAACACAATGGTACCACGATGATTGTTTAGATTGCATAGACGTCTTTTGTATATTTTTCTTCTCTTACAAATAAGCAAAAATCTATTATATAAAAAAACGAGTTTGTGTTAATAAATGGTTAAATCTTATTCATAATTATTTAAATATTTATAATTTCACGATATGAAAATAATTAATTTCTCCGAGTGGAAATCGAACCTATAATTATAACGCTGTCCTATTGCACCACAATAGTCACAATAAATATTTTTCAAATATAATTTAATCAGGCCATTCGTGGTGCAGGGGCCTAAATGTGTGGCTGCAAGTGCAAACGCGACTGGTTGTGGGTTAGATCGCCACTCGAGGAAATGAAATATTATAATACAATACACGGAATGCCTAAAAAATTTTGGCGTCAAATGGGGAACGGTGTGTCGTTACATATTTTTTATTTATAATTTGATGACTTTACCACTTTTTATAACGGCATCACCTTTTATGGCGGTGTAGACTAAACATAGAGCTAACTTAAGAAAAATCGTTAACTTAAAACGCACTTAACGTCTATTTTAGTAACAGGAAAGTGAAAATAATTTTCGATCATAATCAAATCTTAAAATTATCGTGTTTAACATTTTAATATTTGTCAATATGTTATCGTCTTACGCAAACTACTAGATTGTATTTTTTTTTTGAATTTGATTGTCCATGTGTTTTTGCGACTTCAAACAAAATAAAATATAAAATAAATTTATTTAACATAAAGCAATAGTACTTCGATTTTGTTAAAAAAAATATTAAAAAAAGATTTTATATAATAATTTTGAAGTCGATGTCAAGTTAATGCTACAACAACCTTACTACAATATCAAATTACTAAGCCTGTTTGTTTTACTAAACAAAAATAAAACAAGGAAAAATTTATTTTAATAAATTGCTACAGTTTCATATTATTTTATTGTTTGTAGGTGTTTTACATGTGTATATTTAAAAGAATTCTATTAATAAAGTAACAAGCCACTAATAACTTCCTTATACTATGTCCGTGCCTCCTTTATTTAGCGTAACTTTCAATTGTATTATAAAAAATGTACTTTACATTTGTAAGGTAACATTTGATAAAAGTAAACCTTAATTAAACATCTAGAAACTAACAATACAGTACCTTGAATTTGGTTAAAAAAAGATATAAAAAAAATTATATTTTCTGACAAATGAACTAACTATTGCTTATAATACTTGTCACGTCAGGCCATAAATACAAATAAAAATACAAATAAAAATAAAAAAATATAATTTTTGAATTTGAGACAGATTCGAAATTTAAAAATAATATATTTTTTATTTTTATTCGATTATTCAGTGTTTTGCTATTTTCGCGCCAATATTTTGTAAAATATTTTGTGTTATTAAAATGGAGTGGTGTTTATCACACCACTCCATTTGAATAACACAGAGAACCAAATCGCTGTGATTGCGTTACGTAAAGTAGATATGGAATGCAATTTTTAAAATCCTCCATACGTTTGGTATTAATCAAATGTTTGAGTACCGGGCAATAGATAGGTACAATGAAACCTGGTCTGCTCGTGACAGAAAAAGATGTGGCTGGCTACGTAGTGTTCGTACGAAAATCGATCAAAGCAATAGGAGAAGGAATTCGACGAAATCTTGTCCGAAAGCAAAAAAAAAATGTCTCCGGAGATTAAGAATTCCAATCAGTCAACACAGTACAACGTAGGTATTATCCGGCTTCAGCGATGGTTTGGTGAGGTGTTAGCTATGAACGAACCATACTATTGCAAAAATAGTATCAAAATACCATTTTTGAGAAGATAGTTAATCTCCTTAACAACACCATGTTTAATAATTAAGAATGATCCTTTCAGCAACACTTGGCGCCGGATCATATAGCTCGATCCACTCAATCTTGGTTAGAAATGAACGTTCTGGACTTCATCAGAGGTGAAGACTGTCCCTTACTCCTGACCTTAATTCCCTGAATTACGATTTATTGTCAGTTTTAGGGAGTAAGGTTTGCTTTAAACGCCATGTTAATTTGGAGTCCCTAAAACAATCCACACGATTGGCAGTGAAAAATTTTCTCATAGAGAAAAGTACGAGCTGCTATTGATAAGTTGATAACTGGCCTCAATGTTTAAAGGACTGTATTGCTACCGATGGACACCACTTCGAATGAGCTTAATACATTAACATACTGTAATACTAATAATACTGTTTAGTGGTTAGAGCTTTATGTTTTTAATTTTTTTGTTCGTTTTCTAAATAATATTTTCCTTTCCTAGTGTGGTATAACGCTTTGAAACTGTTAAAAATAAATAATAATTTTAAAGTTATTTTTTATGTTTGTTAAGATTATGTTTGATATTTCTAATCAATAAGATAAATTTTTATATGTTAAGTTTACAGACCTCTATCATTCAAATTTGTTCAGATAAGTATCTAAGCTTATTGATACAATTAGGTATCTACTATAACTTTTAATATTATACATCAGCCTTTCTTTTGTTATTTATAAAAAGTATTGTCTGAGTATATGTTTTATGATTACAGCGAGTCAACCGATCGGGAGTTGGTGAGCAAAGCTTGTTGTAATAATCTATATCTATATATCTCTAGTAGATTAGTAGACGATCAGCTTTCTTAAGATTCCATAAGCTGATCGTCTACTAACCTGGCCCGAGTAGGCGCGCACAGGTTGCTCCCACGCGCAACTCTGAGCAGACAGTCGAGGGTGCCCACACATTCTTGACTCCGTGACGTGCCTTTGCAGACTCCAGAAAATAAATACAAAAGATTCAAGTTCTTATTGTATACTAGCGGCTCGCCCACGGCTTCGCCCACTTAAAATACATGATTATTGATTTAATAAGAATTAAAAATTATTAAAGAATTGATTGACAACTATAATGACTTCTAATATGATTTTTTTACGACATTATCGTCAAAGAATTTTTGATTGTTTTAAATAAAAAAATACGACCATTGTTGATATTTGATATTTATAAAATATACATAAAGCTAATTATTTATTACACGTATATATTTTTGTAACTTTATGTTCTTTTTACCTATATAATATACTCTGTTAAATGTGCTGATGTCAGTGAATAATTTAATTTACTCATTCAGAAACAGCCTTAAATGTTAAATTATTGATTTGAAGGATTCATAATATTCTTTGTAAAATAACTGTAATAATTGCATATTAACTCCTGTACAGTTTTTAAATTAGTTACATATATTATATGAACGAACCAACCAAAAAATCTTTGTATTTACTTGATATTTCTTTCAAGATCGTTCTTTATCTCTGTGTTGAATTAATTACGACTTCTTTCAAATGACGATAACTTTTTTTTTAATGAACCGATTTTGATGAACTAAACTTTAGTAGTTAAGTTGAGTTAAAACAAAGCAATTGGTGAAATTTTCAAGTAAATCGGTTCAGTACTTTCAGAGAAAAATGCGGACAAAAATATGTCGACAGACAGACAGACAGACAGACAAGAAATTCAAAAAAAATCTTTTTGCTTTCTATTATTCTTTTTAAGTGTCCCTCTGTCCATTTCAGTCAAAATTACTAAATGTACAGACAAAATATTTTTACTGTCTTATTATATATAGAGAAAAGTCGGATCTACCAACTGACTAAATAATGATTATAATTACAATATTTTCCTAGCTATAGTTTTTCGAAGTTGAGTTCTGCCACTCAACATGCAATGCCTCCAGAATTCGGCAGAAAGAGGGGAACGGAGTGTGTGGAGTGAGAACACTAGGTTCCCTCTGCCTACCCTGCAGCGTGCGGGATAGAGCGTAAAGCTGATTCTATAGTTTTCGTAAAAGTATCAATTACTTCGATTAAATTCAGACTTGATGCGGTTTTGGTATCAATTGCTAATAGCGATAAATGTCAAAGTCAAGTTTGGTCAATACTATTTCTTAAATACTTTTTTATTATTTTTAATTTGCTGAATGACCCTTCAGCTACTGCGGAAGTGACAGGTATTGTAAAGAAAAATAACATTGCTGTAAATACTTTTGTTAGATCTCATTATAGGACTTCATATTTACTCATTATTTCTTTATATAATTGGTGAACAGTCCATGCTTGAGTTAGTTGGGGTACAAGTAGGTGGTAAATATTAACAAATTGAAATGAAAAGGTAGAGCCTATATATAGCCTATATCTGAATATTTTCTTTGGAATTCGTAACACTTTTGTAATAAAGTTACTTCATCAAGATAAAATAAAAATGTTGGTGTTGTACTCATATCAGTAAAACGTGTATTAATATTATTATTTATTTAATATTTTCATTTCTTCGTTCTGGCATCAAAGCAAAAGGCGGCGTTGAGTTCCGCCATTGCCATGCGTCGAAAAAATCGGCGAAAGTGGGAAACGAAATGTTTTAACAGTATGTTCCCTTTGCCTAAACTGTTATATGCGGGATACACAGTGAATCTGGTTTTAACTTTTTTTATTTATATTGAATTAAAACAATAACTAAATGTTACAGAAGTTGGCTAAAATATAAAAGTGCACTTACATCGGTTAAGCCGTTTCTGAGATTAGCGTGAACAAACGCACGGACAAACAAACAAACTGACCGAGGTCTATAACATAGTTAAATCTCTAAGAGAGAAGTCATCTTTTTCCATGTGCGTATAGTGAGGTAAGATGTACATATGTATTAAAATATTTTAACAGCAGAGTCAACCTTTAGGAAGGAAGCCCGTCAACCACTTATTGAATGTTTGGGAGGCACATAGATATGGTTAAATATTCCTAATTATTTAAAAAAGAAAACAAGAGACAATAGTAGTATCCAAAAAAATCTTATAGGAGATCTTTTTCTTACAAAAAGAATTAAACTTGAAAATAAGTTTTAAGACTGAGTAAAAATTATTGCTTTCGAAATAAGGATATTCGAGATAAACGGAACAAATTTGGACAGAAATTACTATTCCACATTCAAGGGAATCTAACCCAAGAACATTTATAGATATTTTGGAACAGCTTTAAATAAAAACATTTTTATTGAAAGTGATTACAGATTACGATATACATTTTATATCAAGCCTAATGCATATCTTATATCAAGAATAATACGAGAATTTTTAACAAATCAATCTCCAGAGGTGACTAACACAGTAGATAAGTCAGCGAGTATGTAATGAGAAGTCAAAGATTTTCACACCAATGGCTCTGGTGAAAAAGTCAAATGACATTCAGAGACCGATATTAACCTAAATCAACTTAGATTATGTAGTAGGTTCCCCACTTTCCACTGAGTTTTGGACGCATACGTGTTGAGTGGCGGAATATAACAAAACACAACGCCGCGCTTTGCCTCGACACCAGAGCGGACAAATGAAAATATTCATAAATAAATAAATTAAATAAATATTAATAAATATTTCATTTTTTCGAGTCAATCGACCCACAATCAGTCGATTTACACACATATTAGCTCAGTTCGACAACATGACATTGATTGTTGCTTATTTCAGGAATGTGGGCGGCAACAGATCCTCAGCTTTATTAAAACTGACTGATTCAATTAATGGAGACACCAAACCTAATACCACAAGTGCTCTTACATATTGCTATCGCTATATTTGACCCACTTGGATGCCCCATTTCAAATCCTTGGGTGCCTTGGAGAAGCTATTCAGTGTAAATCATTTCTCTAACACGTTACAACTCCTAGCTTGCAAGGTTTGGAGGTTAGCAGATCAAGTCTTTGAGTAGACCTGTCACGTAAAAGAACTATTGAAACATAACTGGAGGAAGGTTTCCGTAATACATATAAAGCTACAATAGAGTGATTGATAACATTGTAACAAATATCAAAATTTTTGTTGTTAGTAAAGTTGTAGATTTGTAGCTAAAACACACTGAATATTCAGTAAAATTCTAATATATAACGTATATAATTTTTCCCAACTGTTAAGGGGCTAAAGGGTTATTACACCTATGTATGTTTGATTTCATCTAAAGCAATATTTATTTTAGTAATCAAAAAAATATTTACTTCTATATTTTATTTTATGTATAACGCAAATTCAAATAAATCTTTTGCTTGTATACAACTCTATTACTAAATGCATTGCTTTACAAGTTCATTACTTTTACTACCTCTATTACCTATATAGATAGTCAATTGATTTCCGTATAATATACGAAATAATAATCATACTAAAGGAATTCAATAGCAAAATTATTATAGGTAAAAATAGGTATATATAATATTCAAAATATATGTTTTGACCAGACGTCCCCTTCGTTTGTGTGTCCCGGCTAATTTTGTATGCCGTGCCATGTTTGGGAAAACATGCCACGGGGCCGCACAAAATTACAAATGTCCGGTTTTTCGAAATGGCACTAAATAGGTAAATTTGGTCGCTCGAATCACGTTTTGTCGCGTCGATAATAGCGGTAGGCCATTGTTTTAATTTTTCCCATAATTGGCCATTTGACATTTGTGCTAGAAAAACGACAATGGACCTGAAATCGTCAAATGTTACTTCGTAATACAATAGTTCAAAATAAATAAAGTTACAAAATTAACGAAAAAAACGATTTTCCGTTTTGAGCTAAAAATAGAATGGACACGTTAATTATGCACTAAGAAATGTCATAAGAAACTTTATATTAATGTTATGATAAAATATTTATATGAAGTCGTCGTGGTGCAGAGACACAAGTGTGTGACTGTTGCGTGACAGTTGTGGGTTCAAACCCCACTCGGGAATGAACGGGCGATTGATTATTATTTATTAATATTTTCATTTCTTCGCTCTGGCACCAAGGCAAAAGCCTGGCGTTGAGTTTCGCCACTCAACACGCAATGCCTCGATATAATCGGCGGGAAATGGGGAACGTAGTGTCTTAACATTAGGTTCCCTCTGATGTGTACGCTGCTATATGTATACCCTGGCTATTTGCGGTAAACACTTAAAATATAATGAAGTTGAAAATATTTTTCATAACATTTCAGAGCTAACCAATAAACAACAGTTTAGCTATGTCTCAATTATTCCTATCATTATTCATTTTATTACAAAAAAACAAAAAAACAAACAACAACAACAACAAAACAAACAACTTTAAATATTCAACCACTATTATCTTTCATTGTAATCTTTAATTGTAAGCATCTGCAATGTTCAAGTGGTCGTATATTACTTATTGTGGTCGACCACGGACCAAGTGGTGTTTTGTACTATATCTATTTAGTTTGTAACGATTATATGGATTATCATCTACCGACTATTGTCAAAGTTTATTCTTTGGCTGAGCAGTTAGAGTTAAATGATGTGCCACTTGAGCAACAGGCTGAGTTTATCTTGAACATCTTTTTCCATTTACAATTTTCAATAGTTGTTATAGCGCAGTGTTTGTTTTATAGACACTGTATTTTTTTATATATTATGTCTTTACTTTATACGATTACTGATATACCTATTTGTTATTAAAAGGTACAATTTATAAATTTGTGCAATAATATTGTTATTTATAAAAAAAATCAGCTTCACGCTGTATACCGCACGCAGCAGGGTAGGCAGAAGGAACTTGTGTTAAGACATTTCGTTCCCCACTTACCGCCAAGTTCTAGAGGCATTGCGTGTTGCGTGACGGTACTCAACGCCGCGCTTTTGTCTCGACACCAGAGGCCCAAAGTGTGACTGTAAACCCACCAGGGTCACAAAGTGTGACTGTAAAACCGTCTGGTTGTGGATTCGATCTCCACTCGAGGAGATGAAATATTTATTTAAATTTATATTTCCATTTTTTCGCTCTGGTGTCGAGGCAAAGCGCGGCGTTGAGTTCTGCCACTCAACACGCAATGCCTCCAGAATTCGGCAGAAAGTGGGCAACGGAGTGTCTTAACACTAGGTTCCCTCTGCCTACCCTGCTGTGTGCGGGATACAGCGTGAAGTTGATTTATTTATTTTTAATTATACTTTTTAATTTAATAAGCATTTACAAAATAAACATCTGTCGCAAATTTTGGCTAATCATATTGAAATTTTAATTAAGAACCACAATACCGTATCGTGTTTCACAAACAAAGGTAATAGTATACAACTTACAAATTAATTTTCCCACATACCCTTAAAGTAATAACATGCTTTTGTTGTGTACTGTATCCATTTCTCATTCAATTTAGTTTTGTATGAATGAGCTAACGTCACAACACTCGTGTGCCCATTGGTGCGTACAGCCCGCTGATAGATGCTCTGATAAGTATCTTATTATCAAAAAGGGGCTCTCAAAGTTACCCTCGGTCCTGGGGGCGTGGCTTAAAAACACACACTCCTCCATTATGTACTTATATTATAAAAGTAACGAAAAATCACCCATTTTTGATAAGAGTAAAGTGTAGAGCACTTCCGTGACAAGTTAAAGGTTAAGGATATTAATATGAATGTTACACCAGTGCAGTCCAGTGCTAAATGTGGTACATCTGATTTTAGTATAGAAAGGATTTTAAGTGACGATTCTAAAAGTTCTGACGTCAATAGCCAGGTTCCGGCTTGGCTATGCTGCACGAGGTACCAGCCTCCCCGCTTTCCTCGTTAGTAATTCTATTTTGTACATTTTCCTACTTACTGGCCGTCTAGACCCATGTCTAGACGGCCACACACACGACAACGTCATATTTTAGTTGTTTTTGTTTTGCTTGAAGCTATATCCGCATATAGCAGCTAAAGCAAAGTGAACCTAGTGTTAAGACATTTGGTTTCCCTCTTTCCGACGCTCGTATGCGAGGAAATGGAAATAAAATAATTCATTACTCTAAGAGAGAATCGAATCCACCACCATTCAGTCTCAACTATTATGTCTATGTCTATGTCTAGACTATACAACATTTTAATCATGTCAATATAATATTGACATTATTAAAATGTTGTATCATTGCGGACACGTGTTGTTTATTTACCGTAAATAGGAAAAGGAAAGAAGTAGCTTAAAAAATGGTATACGGTTAATGAGAAGAGTCCCATGTTGAAAAATTTTCTACTACATTTATAGTACGCTATCAATCCTTATTTATATAGTGTTGTTTATCATATTTTTTTTTCTGCTGAGTTTTTTTATTAGTATTTATTTTATTAAATCAGCTTCACGCTGTATCCTGCAAACATCAGGGTAGGCAGAGGAAACCTAGTGTTAAGTCACTCCGTTCCCCACTTTTTGCCGTATTCTGGAGGCATTGCGTGTTGAGTGGCAGAACTCAATTAGAAAATATAAATTGTTATTTATTTTATTATTGATCATTAAAGTTTTTATGAGGCCAGGCGTGGTACAAAGCACAAAGTGTGACTGTAAACGCGACTGGTTGTAGGTTCGAGCCCAACTCCAGGAAATGAAATATGTTTTTATTTAAATTTATATTTCCATATCTTTGTTTGGTGTCATTGTTTTCCGCAGCTCAGACAAGAGGTTCCCTCTGCCTACCCTGGTGTGTGCAGAATACAGCGTGAAGCTGATTTTTTTATTTAATTCCTCTAAGTAGGAATAGAATCTTTTTACAGCAAATCAGAAAAGGAAGGAAATAGGTTAAATAAATGGTGTAAGATATCCTTACTGAACTGCTGAAATTTCCATACTAGCTGAGCTAGTCAATGAGAGAAGCCCAGGAAAACGAGGCCTGTCGTGGCGCAGGAGCACAAGCGTGCGAAACACGACAGGTTCTGGGTACGATTCCTCTTTCTTCGCTCTAGTAACTTCACGGAAAGTAAGGAACGGAAGTATTTTAATGAGAATTAAGTACCGTAACACTAGGTTCCAATTATATAATAGGCTTTCTTTGCCCTGCTATGTGCGTGAAAATAAAATCAGAGACTCATGGTGAAAATATACACAAGCATTCCTTATTTGCAATGTTGTTTGTCACATTTTTTTCTGCTAAAACCTAACTTTAATACAAAATATTTGTTTAATTATTTTAAAAAAATTTTGAATAACAATTTTATAATATTTTTTACTCCCCATCTAGGCAAATCAATTTCTTGATATTATGTGAATATGGAATATTTGGAATTAAAGAATAAACTTACTTTTTAAGTTATTTAAGTATTTATTTGTAACATAATTCTGTTTCTGTTCTTTATTGTTTGAACATAACAGTCAAATACATTATACCTATCAATATACAGGTACACCTAACGCGTGTCGGGCCCGGCGCTCCGGTCGACACGCGCGTGTGCCTTTCACGAGTGCGCAGGCGTCGGCGTTGGAGGCGGCGTACGCGCGAGCTCCCTATCTGGCCCCACCAGCGTTACGCGCTCTGGCAGCAGCTCTACAGTTACGAGACGATCGGGTTAGTTTTTCTCCATATTATATGGACTAATTGAGTAAATAATAACATCTCTAATTTTTAATTCCGTTATAAGATATGATATTGATAGAGACCATCGTGGCGCAGTGGCACAGCGTGTGACTGCAGCGTGGACTCGACGGATGTGATTGCGATTCGCACTCAAGGAAATTATTCATTTAATATTTTCGTTTCATCTTTGAGTACAATTTCTAACTTATGTTTATTGTATGTATTATATTGTATTGTATGTTATCTTATCAGCTTCACGCTGTATTCCGCACACAGCATGGTAGGCAGAGGGAACCTAGTGTTAAGACACTCCGTTCCCCACTTTCTGTTGAATTCTGGAGGCATTGCGTGTTGAGTGGCAGAACTCAACGCCGCGCTTTTCGTCGACACCAGAGCGAAGAAATGGAAATATAAATTTAAGTAAATATTTCATCTCCTCGAGTGGGGATCGAACCCACAACCAGTCGGTTTTACAGTCACACTTTGTGCCGCTGTGCCACGACTGGCCTCAATTCACTGGTATTGTATGTTTTGTTATACCAAATTATGGTACATATCAGATGATTAATGTTAGAATCGTTTTTAAAATTATGCCTAATAAACGGAATAATATAAATATATTTCTAACATCCTAAATAAACGGAAAAATATTATTTTTTTGCTTTTTGATAGTGTTTAACAATAATTGTAAATCCATATAATTACCATTTTGTTACAGATTAAAATATGGTTTCAAAACAGAAGAGCTCGGGAACGAAGAGAGAAGTCCGGTAGTATTACACCACCACGAGCGGTAGTGTTACCTTCGACTGCATCTCCACATAGAAACATGATCAACGCAGCATGGAGCCCACAACGCGAAAATACATCATATACCTATGAAGATCACACACATTCCAGGGACGATAGCGCTATAAACATTTTTAATAATTCACACGCGAGTCCTTCTTTTAGTAGTAGTTCTGAAGAATCCAACGAAAGCAGATGTGAAACTCCTTTAGATGTGGAGACTGTTGGTGATTGACAATATTTAATAATATAGTATTTGTAAGTCAAGCAAATTGTACAGTAGGTATATAATAAAACCCACCATTCGCTACTTTGCAAGCAATTCTTAAAAATTAGAGATATTTTTTGTGATAATTTCAATAAAAAAGAACAAAAATCATTATAAATAAACTAATATCAAGATGAAAACTTGTACCTAAAATTTTTTTGTGCCAAATTTTTTTTTTTAATATAACCTTTTTTTTTAAATATATTTACTTATTAAGTGTTATTAAAGTAGGGACCTTTGCAAATATGAAATTGTAATAATTCGATTTTAAACAATTTCTAATATATATCTATCTACTCTTTTCCTCAATCTGACGAGTAAAATTATTATTGTATTATAAATAACATACATTCATATATATATATATATATATATATATATATATATATATATATATATATATATATATATATATATATATATATATATATATATATATATATATATATATATATATATATATATATATATATATATATATATATATATATATATATATATATATATATATATATATATATATATATATATATATATATATATATATATATATATATATATATATATATATATATATATATATATATATATATATATATATATATATATATATATATATATATATATATATATATATATATATATATATATATATATATATATATATATATATATATATATATATATATATATATATATATATATATATATATATATATATATATATATATATATATATATATATATATATATATATATATATATATATATATATATATATATATATATATATATATATATATATATATATATATATATATATATATATATATATATATATATATATATATATATATATATATATATATATATATATATATATATATATATATATATATATATATATATATATATATATATATATATATATATATATATATATATATATATATATATATATATATATATATATATATATATATATATATATATATATATATATATATATATATATATATATATATATATATATATATATATATATATATATATATATATATATATATATATATATATATATATATATATATATATATATATATATATATATATATATATATATATATATATATATATATATATATATATATATATATATATATATATATATATATATATATATATATATATATATATATATATATATATATATATATATATATATATATATATATATATATATATATATATATATATATATATATATATATATATATATATATATATATATATATATATATATATATATATATATATATATATATATATATATATATATATATATATATATATATATATATATATATATATATATATATATATATATATATATATATATATATATATATATATATATATATATATATATATATATATATATATATATATATATATATATATATATATATATATATATATATATATATATATATATATATATATATATATATATATATATATATATATATATATATATATATATATATATATATATATATATATATATATATATATATATATATATATATATATATATATATATATATATATATATATATATATATATATATATATATATATATATATATATATATATATATATATATATATATATATATATATATATATATATATATATATATATATATATATATATATATATATATATATATATATATATATATATATATATATATATATATATATATATATATATATATATATATATATATATATATATATATATATATATATATATATATATATATATATATATATATATATATATATATATATATATATATATATATATATATATATATATATATATATATATATATATATATATATATATATATATATATATATATATATATATATATATATATATATATATATATATATATATATATATATATATATATATATATATATATATATATATATATATATATATATATATATATATATATATATATATATATNTCATTGAACACGTGTTTCATGGTTTTTAAGAATTCACCCCCTAAGGGTTCAAATAAGGGGTTGAAAGTTTATATGGAAAAATCTTTAAATTGCCACCGATTTTTATAAAAATTTAAATTCAGACTGTTAAAAATATTTTATTGAACACGTGTTTCGTGGTTTTTTTAGAATTCACTCCTAATAAGCGGGCGAAGCCGCGCGCGCCCTCTAGTATATAATAATTCAATTCCCCGAGTGGAAATCGAACTCACAACCATCGCGTTACAGTATTTTGATAATGATTTTGATTTACGGGTGTTAATTATGTAATATAACCAAAACACCAAATAATATACCAAAACAAAGAGCAGCACAAGATTCTGCTAAATATAACGTATAATTTTGAACTACTTGTAGAAATTACAAAAACAAAATCCAATCCAAAGCTTTCAGTTTTTAACTCATCAGAAGACAGAGTATAGTAGATATTACTCTGTAAATATTACTAAAATAGTCTGGTTTTGATTTATCATTCACATTTATTGGATTTTTAAGTGTATTATAATTATGCAAATCGCATTCTACTGCAGGGTTTAGGTCATCTCTACATTATCATTAAACGTAAAGATAGTGCCACTATATTTTTTAATATAGTTAAGATACTATAGAAAACTCACGGATTCGGTCGTTATAATTATATCTCATCATATTTGTTGCAAAATCGTTTCGAAAAAAAAATTGGACAAGCGCGAGTCTGGCTCTCCCACCGAGGGTTCCGTACAAAATATGCCGGTTTCGATCTTTTTCTTAAATTAAAGCTTATACAGAAAGAGCCAATAGTAAAACAGTAGGGCCAGATTTTCCTTGTTTTATAAAGCCTGGAAGTTTCTGTGCGCGTACACTCAACACTGGTAAGTACTATCAGGGAATATGGAGTTTGTGTCTTATTAGGTAACAGAGATGCAAAAAATAGTACCTTATTTTCGTTAAATTATAAAGCTCCATTTTTTATATATTTTCTTGGAAATAATATTAGAAATGAAGTTGTCAATTGCCAGATATTTAGCATGGTTTAACCCCCTGACAGACACCTCTAAATTACAAGCGCCGACAAATCCAATGTACTTTAATGTTAAAAATGTTATTTACTCCTAATATTCTCGTAGGCGCTTACAGAATTTGAGGGGAAAGAAACTATTAAAAATGGATATAATTTAACGAAAGTAAATAATTTGATATTATTTACTAAGCTCCAAGTCCAAGCTTAAATATTTGATATTAATATCAACTTGACATCTCCACCCCCTCTAGAAATAAATGGTATTGACAGACGGACAACAAATGAACTTCTTCCGTTTTTAAGGGTTCCGTTCTTACCTTTTGAGGTAACCCTAAAACCAAGAATTAACGTATCAATGAATAAAATTATCTAAAATAAATATCGAGAAAAATTGGTAGCATTGCACTGTGCACGTATAACATGCGTGTAGTTGACTGCGCTTAATGTGAGTGGGTCAGTGAACCGCCTGTGAAGCGCAGCGCTTATCTATAAATTTGTCGTCATTGTTCACTTTCGCTTGGCCTCCTTAATTACATATTAAAGTGAATGTTTTATTCTGTTTCACGCTGTATCTCGCATATAGCAGGATAAAGAGAGGGAACCTAGTGTTACGACACTCCGTTCCCCACTTTCCGTCGAATCGTCGAGGCATTGCGTATTAAGTTGCTCTTTTGCCATGATACTAGACCAAAGAAATAAAAATATTAATAAATAATAATTCATTCCCCCTGTGCCCCTGCGTCACGACTGCCTTTTATACTTAAAAAATGTGATCTTACCCGCAAGCTCTGAAGAAAGAAGATGCGGAGGGGTTGTGCGTTAGTGCAGTGAGACGCACGCAACGCATGCGTGTAGCTTGCGCGAGCCGCTCGAGCACGCTTAGCAAGCGCTGTCCCAGCCCACGGCGCCGCCCGCCCTCCTCGATCTGCACCTCGTAACTGATGACGAAGGGAAACGAAATTTACAATGATTTAGTTCATTGGTATTGTATTATATAACAATTAAATGATATCTTTTGCGCACTTATACCTATTTGTCAATTCTCAGCAACGTGTTCAGTTAAATTCTGCAAGCTTGACTACTTACTATAAATACCTTTTTTTTTGCGTAAAAAAAATAAATTATTACTATATAAATTTATTAAGGTCATTAATATATAAAGAGGCCGGTCGTGGCGCAGTGGCACGAGGTGTGACTGCAAAACCGACTGGTTGTGGGTTCGATCCCCACTCGAGGAGACGAAATATTTACTTAAATTTATATTTCCATTTCTTCGCTCTGGTGTCGAGGCTAAGCGCGGCGTTGAGTTCTGCCACTCAACACGCAATGCCTCCAGAATTCGGCAGAAAGTGGGGAACGGAGTGTCTTAACACTAGGTTCCCTCTGCCTACCCTGCTGTGTGCGGGAAGATACAGCGTGAAGCTAATTTTTTTTTTTTTTTTTAATTAATATATAAAGTATTAGCGGCCCGCTCGTAATATTACCATATTATTAAATCACCTATAATAATATGCTAATATTATGCTGCATTTACCAACAGATTTATTATATAATTTAAACATTCAATAATAAACAACTTGTTTTTATAATTCAGATCAAATCAGAAAACAACGAACCAATTTTCACCAAATAAAACAACAGAATACAACGACTCCAAAGAGTAACCTTTGTTTACGAATAGGAATAAAGTGTAACCTGTTTTGTTTTTTACTCGAGGTTCATTACACGGTTTCATTTATTTTTTAAATATTACCAATATAATACTACAATCTTCACCGTCTTCCTACACCATCTGGACCACTAACTGGAGGTTAACGTTGTTAGTCCTACCGGCTTTTACAGCGATACCCGTTGGGGAGTGAAGAGGGAACAGTCTCTGAGAAATTGCGAGCACTACGTGACTTTTTGAGAGGCTGTCGTCGGCGGTAAGGGCGCTCCCTGCGGGACTAGAACCTAGGCTTGCGATTGTCGGTTGAGGTCTAATCTATAAAACCTGAGATACTTATATCCTTAGTGCAAGACTTCAATAGTGTAGTTTTAGTTATACGCTTATTTCGGCACTGTGATAAAGTTCGGGGACATATTGGCACACGGCTGTCGCGTAAAGCTCTATACCTTTTAAATTATTTATATTTTACATTTACTCGAAAAGTATAAGTTCAAATTACATGCTATAAAAGCCAAAGCTTATCTTTACAAAATTTCCTTGATGATGGAATAACTATCGCTCGTAAGCATCAATATGCATGTCAGATAATAAATAGACAAATTTACTTTGCAATTTTCAATTATTTTTTGTCACAAAATGCGTTACTATGACGTATTTATAAGTGATAGATATACCGTGTCGTGGACTTTTTTTTAGAATTAATGATATTGAATGTTTTTGTGATACAATATATTATATTTACATATATACTTAAGTGTTTCTGCAGCGCACGCGGTTAAATTAATTCGATGAAGTTCATAATTATTGCTATTACATTATTTAAAGGTAACTAAGAATTGGAACATAATGTTATGTAGCTTATAGCACTCTTGGGGAATGTAGCTTTCATACAAAACAATAAAAATGTAAGTCCGACCTACAGTTGAAGAAATCTTAGCGTTTAAACAAACAAATAAACTCTTCCTCTTATCATTTTTTAAAGTTTGAAGCTTTCCCTATCCGTAGCGTAATGGTCGAAAAGACCGGAGCACCAAAAGCTACTGTCCTGATGCCTCTTTCGTATCTCTAAATGTCATTAACCTTTTTTTTGTCGTCCAGGCGAGGTTTTAAGCGTAAATTTCCCTTACGGCATAGACATTCTCAAATGATAACCGAAGAGCTCCTCTTCACTTATAAGTCCTTCTTCACTATATATCTTTTTACTTATTATTTTATCAGTCATCCCCATCGCTTCGCATTGATTCTTAAAATAACATGCTAGTTTGCATCTGGTATGAATTGTACTCTTTCATTGCGGATTCTATCAGATAAACTGACTTCGCATATATTTCATCCACGTTCCTTCAGCTGTACCTACTTTTCAATGCTATGTAACAGTGATGGTACCAGCAATGCATTATGTAGATACCTACAGCTTTGCTGCCGTCCTGCCATCTCACCAATGTAGAATAAGCGCCGTTAATACTGTATCGGAAGCAATTGGTCTTTCCACATAAATTCATATATGCCATCTCACCCTAAGCATACTTCCAATATATTCCCACAATTTCATTTTTATATTTTTTTTTAATTTATTTTTTCTCTTTGATGCAATAATTCTAGATAAACACAACTATTACCATTTTTATAGTCGTTTTATTACAGTAATGAATATTGCATACAACTGATACATTAAACAAATGAGTGCACCGATAATTGTTCATTGTGCCTGGAGGTGAAAGTGATAAAAAGTACATAAGATTGTAGAATCCGCTAAGATACGAAATAATATCAAAAACAATTAAATCATTTTAGGTGTCGAGCCAATGAGAGTGTTATCTTATGTGATTTTTTTAAAAACGTTGTGGAATTAAGAATATCTTATGGGGGATCACTATCGTTAGTGGTATAAGACAAAAAATCGTTCATCGTTGTCCTATAAATTGTTTTAAATATGTTATTTATTGCAGCCGAATGCGTGCGAAGAGAGAAGGGGTCTACCTATATATATTCTAATATATCTACACTTTCCTATACCTATTATAAAGCTTAAGATTTTGTTTCTTGTACGCGCTAATCACAGGAATTACTAGTTTCAATTGAGTAAAACTTATTGTATTAGGTAGATCATGGTATCATCACTGTAACTGCGTTCAGAGTTACTTAGGGTACTCATACAATATACATATGTATGTGTTAAAAACAAAAATCATTTTTTGTTATATCCATTGCACCAAAAAAATGTATATTATCATTGATTCGGTTAAAAATAAAAACATTTGTGTGCTCGTTCCGAACAACGTATTTTACAGAAAAAAATCTTTATAAGCCTAAAAAGTTCTTTTAAAATAAAATAACCGAGAACAGTACTGGGTAAGAGGTCGCGAAGTGCTTTCAGGGTGACGTCAGTGGGGGCGGGCGAGTTGGCTTTGATGAGCCGCGGTGCATCGCAATCTGTGTCGAGCAACAGCGGGATGAGCTCGCTGGTGCTGTGGCTGGTGCTAGCGTGCGCTGCGGCAGCGCATGCGGCCAATATACTTGCAGTCCTACCGACTAACACTAAAAGCCATTATGCCATGTACGGCAGGTTAATTGATGCTTTGGCCAGAAAGAACCACCAGCTGACCGTCATCACTCATTTCACTATGGTACGTATTCAGTGAAAATTTTGCCGTATAACACAATAACATCAATTGTTCTAGAATTATGCAAACATAATACTTTTTTTTAATTTTATGGTTATAAAATTAATAAAAAAATTGAAGATAGTTTTTTTTTTAATATTTTTTCTATAACAGATCAATGTGCCAAGAAGTATTATATTTTAAAATAACGAATATTAAATGATTTAAGATTTCTACTCACAGACAAAAAATGCATATTTAAAACGTAATATAATAATTATCTATACCATTTAAAATTGTTCTTTATTTTTTTTTTATTTAGAATTCAAAATATACTGTTCCATTAGTCAAATGTTTATCCTAGGATTCGGTGGATGTGGTGAGAACGGAAGTGTCTTAATGAGAACGGAGTGTTTTAACGCTAGGTTTCCCTCTGCCTACATATTATAGCAAGATGTGAAAGATGTGTAAAGAAGAAACAAAAAATATATTATAAAAAAAAACATACAACCCGACAGCATAAAAAATTAAAATTTAAAAAATCCTAATAATAGTACTATTAGTGCAAAATAGAAGGATTACAAGCCGGGATCTACTTTACAGGCTCCTTGGTTGGAAAAATGGGTCCCGATTGTCAACAATCCAATCTCTTTATTTAATACTATTGGGCTTTTTTAACTCAATTATAATGAGGATAGTTGTAGTAACAATAGTAAGTCGTTATATTAAAATAAACCGTTACTAAAAATGAAAGGAAATAAAAATTATATATTGTATTATATGTATTTAAGCCACTATTATATGCATGCAAGCCATATTGTCAACTTTAGATCTCTAAAAAGTTAAATAGGACCTAACGTACATATGTACATAGAATAATATTCTTGGGATCGCGCGGTCGTCTAATAAAACCCAACAATAAATAAAAAACCGGTCAAGTGTGAGTTGGTCTCGCCCAAAAGGTTCCGTACGAATTTCAGGATTGTAGCTCAGCAGGATTGTAACGGACTTGTAAAAATTGACAAATTTAAGTTTGCGGGCGAAGGCACCCATTTTGTATAAACGAACTACAATTATAAGTTTGTAATAATTTTTATTTGTAATATAAACGTAAATTTCTAATTTTCGGATTTTTTCTTTATTTGTACTGAAAATTCTCACTTGTCAATTTTTTATTAAATTTGTAGATATCATAATTCTCGATCTATAAACCTATATACTTCCCGTATATAGGTTTATCCTATTGTCCTATACGTTTTTATTAGGTTAGTTTTACCCTATAGATTTACATAATGCGGCGAATTACATACAAAACGCAGCGTAAACGATATGCATATGCATAAATACTAGTAGAGATGCGTAAATACTAGTATCTTGTGATTGCGATGACCTGATCGTAAACCTGAATATTTATTATTCATTTCAGCTTGGTACCTTCACGTTATGGCGATACAAATGATCTTGACAGACGACATTAAAATGATCCTGTTTGTGTTACGGAACCCTAAAAATAAGTTTTTCGGTTCATTATTTAAAATTATAGTATTGCATGTAATTTTAAAGCAAACAAACGTGTTACAAACGTTACAAAGCACATTGTTACTGAATAGAAGATAATTTAAAAATGTCAGTCAGTAATTAGAAAATGATTCAGTTCGTGATTGATTACAACAATTTTTACTAATAACTTAAATATGTTTTCTTATCCAAGGTACAAATGATGACAGAGGTCAGATAAGTATGTGCAATGTTTAATGATTTAGAACAAAAAAGATTTAAGCATTTAACCATAAACGTATCCCATAATTAAGTTTAAACGTAAATATATTGTTAGAAAAAATTAATAAGTTTAAAAGTCAAGAAGTTAAAGGTTAAGAAACCAGTGTGAAATACAGTTGATGAGTCTTATAGGACGTTTGAGCTTACTATGCCACCAAATTTCAATCATATGTCGGATATCGCAACGTTAAGTTCGCCTTTCAGACAGTTTTTACACTAGAAGTTGTTTGATATTAAGATGACACTAGGACTGATCCTAGTGTCATCTTAATATCAAACAACTTCTAGTGTAAAAACTGTCTGAAAGGCGAACTTAACTATACTGATATAGTTACTGGTTATAGTATTGTTTTTAATATGATAACGACAACCCGAAACAACAAAAAGAAAGTTAATGATATCGCGTCAGAATTACGTGTGAAAAACAGTGTTTGGCACAATATGAATAAGTCAACAATATTTATCAGGTTAATATTTCACATGTATAACTAGATAATTTATTTCTTCGTTCTTAATATACAAGTAATTATTGCATTGAAACAGTATTATTATTATTTTCATTCATAATTCTCGGATTCATAAGAACGCAGTCCTTTGGAAGGCTTGCGTGGGGACACAGGTCCAACACGTAAAGGCCCTCTAGAGAATATACAAATGTTTTACTGTGACGCATCAGCCGAGTTCCACCTCTAGGTAACCACAATTGCCTCGGGCACAACAACGGCGTGGTCGGCTAAGGGCGAAAAGAGGTGTGCACCGGTTTCATCATCACGAGGAGCTCGTACGCGGGTTTGCCCGCTATTACGCAGATTGAGCACTTCCACCCTTTCGAGCATATGGGTCTTGCGTTCCACTCTGTTTGGCCAATAAGGGCAAGCCAGAGGCGGTGGATAGATTACATTTCCCCTCCGGACGACTTAGGTCCGTGGGGTCGCCACTCCCCAACAGCTTTCCACAAGCTGCCCTGCGTGTTTAATATTATTATTATTGAATTTTTGAATTTGAAAAATTTAATTTTTGAAGATGTTTTAGGAAGTAGGTACAATTAATGAAACATAACAGCGCCATGGTTGATCCTAATTATAGATTTACACTAATCAAAATAATTTTATAGTATTTGGCATAAAAAGAGTAGCCATCAATCATCATGTACCAGAAGATGATTGATACATTATTATAATATCAATTAATTTATAAATTTATATAGTTTAGAGCAAAAGAAATTTCCTAAATTAAACTTACTATATGTTTAAGTGGCGAATATTTTTTTCCGTATTCCCAAAGTAAAGATAATAATTACTAGACATTATAAAAGGAGTTTGTAACATTACGATTTACGATCGGTGTGGATGAAAACTATATAATATAATAGCAATTATAAATACGACCTTTGGCGTCGCTGTGCGTCTTATCGTGTGCGGCACGCGTTTAGCTCCCGACCATATGTCTTGCGTTTCCAATAAACAATTATATCACTAGCAAACACTATTCATATACACGTTACGTTATCTTATATTATATACTTGTTACAGAAAACCCCACTGTCTAACGTACAGGAAATTAATCTTGCCGGAACTATACCAGAAATAACAAACAACCTCACCACAAAGTACAATTCTCTCAAGCCGGAAGCTATACGAAATTTGGAACAAATAATGAAAGAATGCGTTCACGCATGTGAAGTTGTGTCACAAAATCCAGATGTGAAGGCTTTAATAAATTCAACGAAAACGTTTGATTTAGTTATAGTGGAAGTTTTTGGCAGTGAATGCTTTCTTCCATTTGGAACTAGATTCAAAGCTCCAATAGTTGGACTTCTATCGAGTGTGCCTTTACCTTGGGTAAATGAACAACTGGGAAATCCAGAAGGAACTGCATATATACCAGCTTACATGATGAGCTTTGGACAGCGAATGAATTTGTGGGAGCGATTTTTAAATACATTAGCTGTAATATGGGCTAAAATATATTACAGACATAAATCACAAATTCCGTCACAAGTAAGTGCAATAAAAGTAATAGTAATAATGAAGTGACGCAAATTGTAATTATATTTCTTTTAGTATTGACTATATTTCAATTTATTGTACAATTTTAAAGGTGATCGCCGATAAACTATTTGGACCTGGTCCTAAGTTGGAAGCTCTAGCACAGAACTACAGTTTAATATTAGCCAACAGCCATTACAGTATTAACGAAGTACGACCACTAGTACCTGCGCTAGTGGAGGTTGGCGGCTTACATTTGGATAATTCCCAAACACTGTCGGAGGTATTTATAAATTTTAAAGAAGATATAATTATGCAAATTAAATATATTTTTCTATATTGTAAAATAAAAATCTAATGTAGCAAGCAGTATAAAAAATAGGCAAATGCTATTCCGCAATAGAACAGTTGGTTAGTTTAGGTATCCATCCGCACTCGAAATCGACGAAAATGTTTATACTTAATTATTGACATTTTCCCAGTGTGGTGGTAAGATGAATGCGTTGTTGAATTTCCCCACCTAAGTTTTGGTGGAAAATAAAGAATGAGGTGCTTAAAGTTTATTTATTGCTGTTAACATTTAGGCTACAAACAGAAAAAAGAAATACCAATTTACAAAATACAAAGGCGAACTTAGACATTGTTATTTCAGTATGATAGACGAGTCTATTTTATCTAATAACCTAAATTGTATTCAATCTTCCGTCTATCTCGTCATTATGTCTCTTGGACCTAAGACCTTACCGAATTGATAAATAAACATATTTATTTAAACTATAAAATATTTTCTTATTTATTGATATTTGCGCTATGAATATTAATATTTTTCATCTGTGGTTAGAAACTATCATAATTTAAGCAACGGTCGTGAGTTTGATCCCCAACTGTTTACATGTTTGTGTTATATAAAACACGTATCAATCTTCGCACGTTCATAATATCTATAAAAACTTATCGTTGCCAAATTTGTAATTAAAAAAAAAGATTTCGGATACAAAGAAATTAAAAAGTGAATAATCTGTGTTCCATCACATTTACATGTGACGGAAGATGTAGTCACAGAAAGTCGATTTCAGTAAAGCTCCTATACATAAATTAATTATTAAACAACCTGTACATAAAAGAATATTTGAGTTAAAATAGATCAACATTGTTTTTATACATATTAATGGAATGTTTGCCATGTTTTAAAGTATTTCAACGAATTTATAATAATTTTATTAATATACTAATTTCACAGGATTTAAAATCATTTTTGGACAATGCCCATGAAGGTGTTATTTATTGGAGTTTTGGGTCCATGTCACGCATTGAAACTATTCCGAGTGAAAAGCTTGCGCAAATATTCAGCGTTATTTCAGAATTATCTCAAATGGTTCTCGTAAGGATGAACCGGCAAATGCTTGCACACAACCTGACGGTTCCTGACAATGTTTACACTATGAACTGGATACCTCAATATAAAACTTTATGTAAGTAATATTTCTCTAGTTTGCTAACGTGTACAAAATTATCTTTTTTTATAGTTATAGCGACTGTACATTCTTTAACTAGTTACCTTATATCTTAGTCTTATCCATATATCTTTGCTTTACCATTGTATCTTAGCATTCGCAGGCGACCTCACGATATTGACAGTAAATTGGGTGGATGTTCCACGAGTTGAAACTGCAACTTTGTGCGTCGACGTGTAGTTTTTTCTCCATAATTGTCATCTGGAACCTTCTTATTTGTTCTTCATAGTAGAATATGTAATAGTAATAGTTCTTTCTCCAAATAGTTTACCATAATAATTCGTTCAACGTCAAAAAAGGACTGCTTGCTAAGCTTGAAACTTTTAATCTTTTCGGCATTTTTTGGTTTCGGGATAAAATTGGTAGATCCTGTATCGCTCATGGTGATAACACCTTCAGGGGCATTGTCCAAAAATATGTTTTTGGCACGTTGCCAAAAAAATATCCTGGTCTGTTGTAACTTTTCGAGATTTGCTCTTGAAATCTCGCCTCGTTTTTTCTTTTGCACGTTGGACCTTTTCATTGTATATGATGATTCATTCGATATTTGATACCACATGCCTTCCAGACACTCTTCGATCTGCCTATATCATTTTTTCACCACGTTATCTTCAGTGAGGGGTTTGAATCGAGTGATGGAATATGGAAGATGAAAGTCCCCCAATATTTCCACCAAGTCGCTGTGTATGTCTTTGGTAGATATTGTCCTCAAACAGAGGTATTTGTTGACTGCTCTGATTTAGTTTTGTACATTTGATGTTCACTCTTCGGCACTTCCTAAGAAGAATCGTGGGCTATTTAGGTAATTTTTTCCTGGACTAGTGGATATCTAAGGAAGTAAAGATTTTTTTTTCTATTTTTGTGTGCACTAGAAATAACTGATTATCATTACTTTTGGATCACTCTACTTATATTTAATATACCTATAGATATCGAATGCAATGTTTTCTTTTTACAAAAAAGTGGTCATGGCGCAGAATATACTAAGAAACGACTATTGTCTTAAGGATTTATAAAATTTGTGATAAAAAAATATTTGTAGCGTGTTACTTTTATAAAAATTTCATCGTCTACCAATAGTAAACTTTTAGTGGTTCACTGTTTACCATGTCAGCATATACATTACTTATGAAACAAATTGAATGTTTACAGGTCACCCCAATGTTAAACTATTTATTTCACACGGAGGTTTGTTGGGGACTCAAGAGGCCGTGGCGTGTGGAGTGCCCACCCTAATGGTGCCCTTGTACGCCGACCAAGCCTTAAATGCACGCGCCATGACTGATCGCAACGTCGCAAGGATAATTTCTTTAAAGGATGCAACGACTCAATCTTGGAGGGAAGCTTTTCACGACTTACTAACAAATAATAGGTAAAGATATTTTTATTCCTAACAATTGAAAAGGTCATATGAGTCATCAAAAAAATTGATTCAATTGTTAACAAATAAATAAGACTGAATTATTGATAACCTTATTCAAGCAAGAAAAAAGGAAAGTATTGTTTTTTTTTAAGATAAATTGTTGTTTTACAGTTATCTTTGTGAAACAGACTTAATTATGTGGTGATAACTTATTTGACATTCAATAAAAATGAAAGTTACTTATTATATAAATCGTATTCTGCAGGTATAGAGAGAATGCTCTTAAATTAAAAGATATTTTTCTCGATCGACCAATGCCACCTTTGGACACTGGAGTGTACTGGATAGAATATGTAATGAGGCATAAAGGAGCTACCCACATGAGATCACCAGCTCTAGACTTAACATATACACAATATCTCCTACTTGATTTAGGAGCACTTAGTATAGCTATCACATCATTGACCATATATATACTTCACAAACTTTTTAGATACCTTTGCACTCGGTATATTCGATGGTGGCCCAAAGAAATTGTTTTAGAAAAAAGGTTATTCAGAATAAATATTAGTCTATTTCATTGTTTTTTATGGATATATAAAGTCAAAACAAAACTAATGTGACATACAAAAGTTTGTGTGCAATTTAATGTTTAATTTTAAATGTATTAGTTGAATTGTAAATAGTATGTAAGATATTTATTATTCTCCTTTGTGACATGTTCAATAATGTTAGGTTATAGAATGGTTTAAGTTGTATCAGAAATATAAGTAATATAAATGACAATGTTTAATGTGTATGTACATATTATGTACATCATAGCTCCTAAACATTGTATACTGTGAGACCTAAAGAAGTGTTCAAATTTGATCATTAAATAATTTTTGTTATTTAAATGTTTATTATTTAAAATAGATTGCTACTCTAAACATATTCAAAATAATTAATATAGTGTGTTTGCACTAATCTCAGAAAATACTATTTTGAATCAAAAAAAATCATTTTGTATTGGATAGTCCATTTATAGAAAGGCTATATTTAGGCTATATTTGTGTATAGTGGCAAAGTTCAACATCACACTAAAAATTAGATTCCAAGTGGGAATTGGACCCATATTCATCGTATTTACAGTTGCACACTTGTGCTCCTTGTGTAAGGGAGTGGGGAACAGTGTCAGGGTCTTAACTTACTTAAATACAAATTCAGCATAAAACTAAAAAAAGAAAAAAATATACATTTAAAATAAAATTTGAAGATCTTACCAATATAGGACAGGATCTCCAAAATCCATGTCAAATCTGAAATGCGAGAATGCTTGCAGCTTGTCATTCTTGTCTTTGGCAATAAGGTACCACGCTGAATCATCTGTCATCTCTTCAATTTTGCGCTCTCTGTTCCATCCCCAAACACAAGTTTCATATCTACAAATAAATAAATTTTATTTATTTGTTTACTGTTACATATAAACCTTTACCCTAATACAATAGTGGCTTACATAATGAGGCCAGTCGTGGCACAGCGGCACAAAGTGTACCTGTAAAACCGACTAGTTGTGGTTTTGATCCCCACTTGAGGGGATGAAATATTTACTTAAATTTATATTTCCATTTCTTTGCTCTGGTATCGAGGTAAAGTGCGGCGTTGAGTTCTGCCACTCAACACGCAATGCCTCCAGAATTCCGCAGAAAGTAGGGAATGGAGTGTCTTAAGACTAAGTTCCCTCTGCCTACCCTGCTGTGTGCGGGATATAGCGTGAAGCTGATTTATTTATTTATTTTTTTGTTTACAATGTATATTACTATTTATAAGGTCAGACTACAAAAATTTGGTGAAACACTACTCTCTGTATTAGTTTTACATTGTGTGGAACATTTGGATTCTGCCATTTTATTATTTTGAGCTCATTACTTATTAGTAGTTACTTGCCAGTTTAATAAGGATGAGAAGAGGATAACATAATGATATCTATATTGAATTCTTTAATTTTATTAAGTATAACAGCTTCTTTTTTTGCCTGGCATACTAACATAAATTAAATCGATTTATGGGATTTTTTTTGTAGCTTCACACTGTATCCCATACACAGCAGATATCAACTCTGTTTTAGTTTACACTCAATTTTCAAGACATTGTATGTTGAGTAAAATAATAATTCTTTCCCCTGAGTGACAATCTAATCTTCAACTGTAGAAGTGTTGATATATTAGAGCATAATATTTTTTAAATAATTTAACAATAAGTGATCTTCTTCTTGTTTTGTGAAAAAACCCAAATTCACCTTTATGCAGTATGGTTTTATAAATACTTACAATTTTTTCATATTTCTCTCTGTTAGATCTATAGCCCATTGTAAAACATTCTTATCTAATTCTGTGACCTTTTGTATATACATATCTATTTCTAAATCTTTATTCCTGTAAACTAAAAGTTCTTTACACATAGGAGCCAAATCTTTCAATTTGTTTGCTGAAGTAACAAATGACATTCCGTCTGCTATACGATGTTGTTCTAATTTTCTTGCTTGGCGTTTTTCTTTACTTTTATTTGCCGATGCTACTGTTTTTTTCTAAAACAATGTAATTGTAATAAATGTTAGGATTGTTTACTTACTGTAGTACCGATTTTTTTTCAATTTGTCATTGTAAACAAACATTATATAGAAACATTAATTTATTATATTAATACTTACTCCCATTTTGTATTATTAAATATATTTGTTGATTTAAATTTAAATTAATGTAATGGAGTTTAAAATGAACCAGTCTTAAAAGTAAATAAATAACCGGCGGGAAACAGGATGCCACCGTCAGAAATAGAAATAAGGTTAGTTATTCTTTTTTATTTCACAATAAGTAAAGCGCGTAATATTTAAAATTTTCTTATTGGTTTACAAATAATAGATTGGAAATACGACCAATAGCAGGGCGTACTGAGTGTCATGCATTTTAAATATTACGTAAAGAAAAACACTATATAGTTTTTAAGCATGAATTGACATATAGTTAGCGTTCAGAAAAAGTACTGATACGTTTATGTTAAATAAAATTTTATAATATTTTTTCTTTTTATGAAAACCAAATAAATAATATTTTTTATAAAAAGTCATATATAAATAATCAAATTGAGGCCAGTCGTGGCGCAGAGACACAAAGTGTGACTACAAAATCGACTGGTTGTGGGTCCACTCGAGTACATAAAATATTTATTTAAATTTATATTTTCATTTCTTCGCTTTCGTATCGAGGCAAATCGCGGCGTTGAGTTCCGCCACTTAAAACGCAATGGCTCCAGATTTCGGCGGAAAGTGGGAAATGGAGTGTCTTAACACTAGGTTCCCTATGCCTATCCTGCTGTGTGCGGGACACACCGTGAAGCTACTTAAAATCATGTCATTAGAAACGTACTGTTTTTGGACGGAATGCCCGGGAAACTTTAAATAAAAAAAAATTAAAAAACATATATAATTCATATTAAGGATTTAAAATTCAGTACATATTTTTCAAAACACATATTAAATTAATAGACTATTTTTATACCCTATTTGGTCACCTTTTCAAAAACAGAAATTGCCGTGCATTTTTATTATATCGTATGTTTATAATATAATCATTGTTAGAGTTGCGCAGACGTTTTGGCGCATTTCCAATTTTATGCTTGTCACATTTTTCTTGGAGAGAGATAAAGGTAGCTATTAGATAAGAAAAGAGAGTTGTTTATCATTTATTTTGTAATAATTAATTTTTGAAAATATGAAGCGCGTAGAGCTATCGCAAACTGGTGACTTAATGCCTACGCTAGGATTAGGAACATGGCAGGTTAGTTTTTTAAGAACATGTTTTGCCACAAAAATTTTGAATGTTTTCTAAGCTGATTCATATTTTAGGCTTCACCAGAAGTGATAGAATCTATAGTATACAAAGCTCTGGACTTAGGATACAGACATATTGATACAGCCTTTAATTATAACAATGAAGAAGCTATTGGTAATGCAATTAAGAAATGGATAAATGATGGTAAAGGTACAAGAAAAGATTTATTTATTACCACAAAGGTAAGTAATTTAATTCAATATATGTTTGTTCGTTTCACGTTTTAATCTCTTAAAAAAATACGTGAGCAATACTACCAGATAGGCAATAATTTATTTTTTCAGTGTGCTGGTTGGATTTTAACGGAGTGTCTTGACACTAGTTTTTCTCTGATTTTCTCGCTTTTATTATATATGATATGCAGAATAAACGTGTGAAACTGAAAATAATAATTGTGTAATTAACAGTAATTTGTTTATCGCAATTTTTTTTAAGCTCCCTCACGTTGGTAACCGAGCGTCCGATGTTAAGAAGTTTTTAGATCTTCAATTAAAACGTTTGCAAACTGATTATGTGGATTTGTATTTAATCCACGTACCTTTTGGTTTTCATTGTGACGCCGAGACTCTTACGCCGGTGGTTAAGGACTCGGGGGAGTATGATTTGGATATGGAAACGGATCATATTAGCACATGGAAGGTCGTTATATTTCATTATTCTATTATAGCATGTGTCAGTTCAAGCTGAGGCCGTCGTGGTACAGAAGCACAACGGTGTGACTTTAACGCGACCATTGTGGGTTCGATTACCACTCGGGGTAATGAATTATTATTTTTATTTCGTCGCCCTGGCACTAAGGCAAAAGTCCGTCGTTGAGTTTCGCCACTCGAACCCACGAAAAATTCGGCGGATATTGGGAAACGGAATGTCTTAACACTACAGCACTCCCTCTGCCTACCCTGCTACATGCGGGATACAGTATGAAGCTGAGTGTACAAGCTAGTCGAGATCATACCACTGTATAAAATATAACATTTACAATAAATAACTGCAATAAAAATGGTTTTAAATTCGACGCCCTCGTAGCGTCCTCCTAGATCCTGACGACCCAGTTACCATAGTTAGCTCTCTGCCTCCCACTACGTAGGCAGGGGTCACTTCTCAGTCTCAAGACACTGCGGCTAGGTCCTACGGTCTAAGGGAGGTGTTCAGAACGCAGTGCGAGTCTCAGTTCGGTCTCGATTCGATCTTATATTTTTGTATGAGAAATATTCATATATGCATATTTGAACCAGAACTTGATCGGCACAATGGTATTAATGATATCATTGTTTCTCATATAAGAATATTTTTAACAGATTGAGATCATGACTGGCACTATGGTGTAAATACTTCCTGAGATCTTATAACAGTACGGTCGACAAGTCGTGGCCGCGGTAGTTAAGCTTTCTGAGATTTGCGCATTGTTCACTCAAAGTAAGAAAAAAATCAAACTGTGCCGCCATCTACAGCTAACTTTAGATTCATCGATTGTACTGTATATGAGTGATTAGCGTCCACAGAGTATTTCCTTGTGATTGTGATCCTCTTATCGACCGACCAGTTTTGCTAGCATTTCTTCAGGGGATGAGATGCATAAAATTTTTACATTACATTTTCATGTCATAAAATAAAATACTCCACAATTCACTATCTATTATAGTATCAAATAAAATTATATTATAAATAATTTAATAATAACACATAACATAAATATATAACATTGATATATGAATATATATAAATATATGTCTATTACAAAAAACAATAAACAGGTAATGGAAGAATGTCAAAAAGCCGGACAGATCCGTAACTTGGGCTTGTCTAACTTTAACGAGGAGCAAATAGCGAAAATTATCAAATCCGCTACCACCGTGCCTCAGGTACTGCAAGTTGAGCTCCACGCGTACTTCCAACAAGTGGAACTGAGAAAGTTTTGTTCCGAAAATGATATAATAGTAACTGCGTACGCGCCACTCGGCAGCCCCGGCGCTAAAGATCATTTTGTTAACAAATATAATTATAGGTACATACGTCTTTATTATGTTTATTATAAGTAAACATTGCATTAATTTACGCCCATATAGATACCCATTTTATCTTTTTTTTATTATTTTATTACTGAACTCTATGTTGTCTTGACTCTTGATCATCTTGAAAATGCCATATCGATAGTGTATTTATGATACTTTCGATGCTGGATTATTAAATTTTAGATTATATTGTTTGTTTTTCAGCCCGGATGCATTTCCAGACCTATTGGGACATCCGGAAGTAAATGAGATAGCTAATAACCATAATAAGACTCCTGCACAGGTTTTGTTACGCTATTTAGTGGAACAAAAAATAGTGGTGATACCCAAAAGCACTAGTGAGAATAGATTAAAGGTAAAGAAAGGATTTATTTTTTAATTGGTCTTGTTAATAATTGACTCTGTTAATAATTGAATTGGACTTGTTAATAATTGTCTAAAAACTTGGGAACCAACTAATTTGCATTCTCCATAAATATACAGATAATAAAAAAAAAGATATAATTTATTTTAAACTTCTTTCTTTTTAGTAAGATATTCTGTCGCCAACGCACCGTCCAATATTCGAGACATTGCGTGTCGAATGGCGGAACAAAATATCGAGCATTGTCTTCTTACCAGAGAGGAAATGAAAATAATGAAGTCCCCGAGTGGGAGAGGAACCCACAGTCGTTGCATTTACAGTTACCGCTGGTGTGCCAATGCGTATAGTATAATGTAATTAGTATTTATTTTGTATTTTTTTTTTAGGAAAATGCTGACATATATGATTTTGAACTTGCTCCTACAGAGTTCAACAGATTACAAAAAATGGATAGAGGCGAAGACGGACGGATTTTCAACTTTTTGTTCTGGAAAGGAGTGGAAAATCATCCCGAATATCCTTTTAATCATATAGTTTCCCCTAAATAGTTTATTACATTGATATACATTTAAAATATATTATTTGTTGCAAATTATCCCTCACATTGTTCTCATATATTTTTCACTGCCATCGAGCACATGTTATTTTAAAAAACTATTAAGGCAGTTTAAATTCTAGTCAAACGCTACCTCTTAAAATATAAAAGGCAGTCATATTTTTTTATTTATTAATTTATTTGTCTTTGCGATTATTTTTAGACATAAAACTGTTAATAACGGTGTAAGCTTGTTGCAAAGGAAGTCATTTGATAGTCATGTTTCTAGGTAAATAAACTACGAATTTTAGGGTTAAAACGCATGTGATAAAAAACGTTAGTAGCTTCCACGTATAACGTAATAAGATTTTCAAAAAATCTACCGATAATAGTTTTGAGCTAACTCTAATAAAAAAGACTAAGGATGGCGTTGAGTTCCGCCACTCAACATCCAATGTCTCTAAAATTGGACGCGGCGTGGGAAACGAAGTGTCTTAGCACTAAGTTCTCTATGCCTAAAAAGAATTGAAGAATATTGTAGCAAATTAGAAATATACCCATACTTTTAGTAGTTACTTCATTAAGGGCTTAAGACTCTTAATATTAAACGCTTAGTAAACCATTCCTATGACTCAAAAAGCAAATGTGATAGTCATCATTATTTTTTCATAATTGTAGTTGAATATGATAAATAAAAACATAAAACAGCCATTTGTTTCATTTTATTTCCTTGAAAATACATTATTATTTGTCATAAAGTTGTTATTAACAAAATTCTTTAAGTTTTTTTAAAGAAAGGAAAGAATTATATTATTTAGAGAAAATTTATTTTGTAACAAGTTTTTTTTGGTGGCAATGTTTTGACAAAATCGAATTGAGTGATAACAAAACTTAACATCCATGAAAAGGATGATAAATAGACTTACAGGCATCATTTTTTAAATCATATTTATCTCTGCTGTTGTTTAAAAAATAACAAGTTTGAATTGAACAGAAAAACATATTTATTCATACTATAAACTAATACTAGTCACTAAGGATCCGAAGGTGAACATCTCAAAAAAGAAATATGACCGAGCCTCTAGGTACCTTAGGTGACAAATTGCCAGAACAAAGTCGCATATCGCTAAAATCGTTGAGAAGCTTAAAGGCTACCCGTCCGAAACTTTTCAGTTTTGGGCCCTCTCAAAGGCTGTATGTACTCGGCAACTTTAGTCAGTCCTCGCAATTATGCACAGGAAATGACATCTTGGTCCATATATCAAAAGAGAAAGCCGATCTCTTTGGCTCAAACTTGACTATGGGTGACCGAGAAACAACGCTGCCGACCAACCCGCGGTGCCAGATCTCAATGCCTGAAGTAAAGTTCAGAAAAAAACGCTGTTAGGCGAGTTCTGTCTTCGTTTGCACATCCACAAGTCGAGTGGACCCGATGGCATCTCTCTTTTAGTTCTTCGTTTCTGTGCTCCTGAGCTAACACGATGCTAACGCGTTTGTTTCGGTAGTCTTACTCAGTCGGCGTAGTCGCAGACTCGTGGAAGAGCGTTCATATTCACCCTCTCAAAAGTCATGGAGAACATCATAAATAGCCAGTTTTTGGTTTATTTGAAGGTTCATCGATTGATCAATGACCGTCAATATGGCTTCCGCCATGGTCGTCCAACCGCTAATCTTCTCGGTTACTAACCTAACCTACTGCTGGGATGTGCTGTTGAAAGGCTTTCGATCGAATGTAGCACGTGGCTTCGCGAAAATTTATGCTAGTAGATCGCCATCTTTATCACTGGGCACACTACACACACTGTTGATGGTTTCTGCCCCGAAGTGCAAAGAAACTGGGGGCCATCGGCAGAACTAAACAGTATTTCACCCCAAAACATCGATTGGCCCTGTATAGGGCCCAGGTTCCTCATCATTTAGAGTACTGTTCTCACCTAGGCTGGTGCACCCCAGTACCAGCTCGAGCCATTTGATCGCATACAACGTAGAGCCTTTAAAATCGTGGGAGACTCAATGATCTGTAAGAGGCTTGATGCTTTGCGTAGAGACTTCTCCTCGCTGTGCGTTCTCCACCGCATTTACCGTTGTAACAGAAGATTGAAAAAATTTTGTATGCATGTCAACTTATCATTTTATTCACGCATAGTATAGACATAGACACTAATTAACATGTTAAAAATTAGACGAGAAAATTCTAGAAACTACTAAGAAAGTCTATAGAGCATTTTCCTTTGCAAGCGATGCTGTAGCTCGCCTCGCCTTATCATTGTATGTATGACTTTAAGTATTGCCCGCTCAGGATATTTCTGTTTTAGGAAGTCCTGTATGATGGTCTGTTCTGACACTTGAGAGCCGACAGCGAACCTACGCTTCAATTGCTTCTCTACACGAGACAGCATCTCGTGATCTTCCTCAGTGGTGAATCCTTCTGCTCCTATAGAATTAAAACACAGGATTGTTTAATATATAATTCATTAATAATACGTTATTAAATGTAGTTTACAAATGGTGACTATAAAACACTACTTCTAGTGCACTAGGGTTAGGGCGTTTCCGTTTAATTTGTTTAAGTAATGGTCCTACATCCCTGCAAGCATTTACACTATAGAATAGTGATATAGAATATCTTATGCCGTACATAACAAAGTGCACAAGGAATGTGGTGTTATTGCTGCTAAAGACGTCAAAAAATTGTTTTTTTTTTATGGAAAAGGACAAGGCAAACGAGCGTGCGGGTTACCTGATGGTAAGTGATTACCGCCGCCCACGACCCCGTGCAACACCAGAGGAGCTACAGGTGCGTTGCCTGCCTGTTGTTGCCGGTGGGCGTCGGAGCCCGGCGTTACCTGATGCGAAACGCAGTGACATAAAGCCACTACTTGGCACCGGTTTTAAATGCCGGGGGTGGTAATGATCCGGTCGAGTCTGCCCATGCGTGTTGCCATTGCTGGCGACGTGACTCTACCACCCGTACTTTAGTTTTTACAACAC
>JAAIXJ010000204.1:178928-357457 GCA_013403705.1 Heliconius hermathena
CTGGACCCGTAGGTCGCTGTATGCCCGGCGCGTGTAGTCAACCCAAAGGCTACAAGTGTAAAATGACTGACAGTATGCTTTAAACAGAGTTATTTTAACTTGGTTCGTGCACCTTGCAAATCTCCGAGCCAACATGTTGCACCGCACAGACAGCGACCTACGCTCCCTTTCAATGTCAGAATCATCCTTTAGATTTTCAGTGACCCAGTGGCCCAGGTACTTAAATTTATTTACCCGACACAGCGGTGTGCCACAGAGCGAGACCACCGGTATCTCCGAGTAAGTTTTGGTACCTGATTTAAATAACATAAGCTCGCTTTTTATGGTATTGTACCTGAGCCCGTGAGCCGCCGCATATAATTCACATATTGCCAATAATTTACGAAGAGCTCCAATGGATGGGCTCAGCAACACCATGTCATCTGCATAGCTGATATTGTTCATACAAACTCCATCAACATGACATCCGACACTGGTGCTACTGAGCTCACCGATCAGCCGGTTCATGTAGAGATTGAAGAGCCGGGGCGAACTCAACCCCCCCTGCCGCACCCCGCACTCCAACCTGTACACGTCCGAGTAAGCTCCCGCCCACCTAACACAGTTAGTTTGGTTGCGATACCAGTATGAAAAAATAGATATAGTTTCAGGTGGCAACGTAGTTTCCTTAGACAATTTATCCCATAGTACATCGTAAGATACAAGGTTAAATACCTGTGACAGATCCAAAAAACATGCAAAAACTGGCGTTTTTCTAGCTGTATAGTAATGAACAGTTTGCTTGAGACACAGTATGGCACTCTCAGTAGACAGTCCGGGCCTAAACCCAAACTGAGCGTCAAAGGGTTCAAAGTGTTCGGCCAGCTGTTTGTCAAGCAAACTATCCAGTACCTTAGCTACAACAGTAGCCAATGATATTGGCCTGTAATTAGACATGGCAGTAGCATCTCCCGTCTTGTTTTTAATTATAGGTATAACTACTGTGTGCATCAAACCCTGCGGTAGGTATCTATGATCAAGACACAGGTTAAAAAATAGAGCGAAGACAATGATCAAGACACAGGTTAAAAAATAGAGCGAGGACTCGTGGCAAATGCGGGCCTGCGTACTTAAGATGCTTGACGCTGAGACCATCATGTCCTGGAGATTTACCTCTCACTATACTTTTAATATAAACGATTTAAAAATTACTTACGATTTTAAAATTACTAAGAACTTTTAATATAAACGATTTAATTTAATATAGACGACGATTTAAAAATACGCAGATGTTAAATTAAAAAAAAACAATAAAAAGAACAGACAAAAGCACGGTCGAAAAACGACCGCGCAGCATTAATATCCACCAAAACAAAATTTATACAATACATACAAAAGAGATATCTACATAAAATTAGTCTTAGATTTTTCACTAACTTTCCATACAATTGACTGTATAGTGCAATGCCTACATTCGAGCTACTGTATTCATAAATCGTAATGGTTTTAATATGTTACTTTCTAAAATTAAAAAAAAAAAAATGTTGTTACTGAATGATTGGCAGATAAAGCAAACCTAAAGTTAATGACCATAGGAATCAGTTATGCATGTGTGTTCCTTGGGGAGTGTAAACAAGCACTAAAAGCAGATCTCTCAAATATGATTACAATCAAAATGTGTCTTGCAACAGGGCGTTCTGCGGCGCCACAGTAGTAGTGCCAGGAAGAGTTCATCCAAGGCGCGTCCAAATACGTCGCCTTCTATGTCACCAGAGTTGGAGTTTTTTGAGGATGTTGCATTATCCGGTCAATTTATATTTTTTTATAGTATAGACAAGGTAAACGAGCGTACGGGTAACCTGATGGTAAGTGATCATGACCTCGTTCACCACGAGGAGCTACACTGCGTCGCCGGCCTTTAAGGTGGAGATAGACGCGCTTTTCAAAGGTACTGTAGTGGAATGGGAGGATGGTGTTTGAGGTTACCTGACAGTGATGGGTATGGGCAGTCGCTTGTCGGCCTGCCTCTCCTGCAGGGAGGCGCCGGAGCGCATGAGCACGTAGCGCGCGGCGAGGCGCTGCGCGGCGGCGGCGGACAGGCGCGGGCCGCAGCGCGCCTTGCAGTACGCGGCGTAGCGCCGCACCAGCGCCAGCGGCAGCTCCCCCGCCGCGTCGCGCTCCGCCGTCGAGCCGCCCATGTGCACGGATATTATGTGTTTTGCTAATGTCTGTCAATTATGTATATAAACGTTACTTTTAAATTGGAATATATCACTTATTATTTTTAGTTAGGTTAAAAAAATATATTCAAATTATTTTCGAGATCTAAGCATTTTAACATTTTAAAAACAGCATGCATACATTGCATTTTTTTTCAGGTTCACACTGTATTCCGCCTATAGGTGCCGCCAAGGTAGGGAAAGGGAACGTAGTGATAAGAAACCCCATTCCCCACTTTCCACCGAATTTTTAAAGGCGTGGTAGAATTCAACGTCAGACTTTTGTCTTGGTGCAAGACCGAAGAAATCAAATATTAATAAATAATAATCCATTCCTCTGAATGGTGATTGAATCCACGCCGACCAAGGGTGTGACTGTAGCTGTCGCGTTACAATCACAACCTTACGCTTCTGCACCACGATGGCCTCGATCCAAACATAATAACCAATAGCCCAAATTCCAGCCAATTAAAAAATATATTTTTTTTGCTATATTATCATATACACTTCTTTTTATTGACATAACTTTTTTATTTATAAATGATTGAAATAAAACAAATATTTCATATGGGAAAGGGAATTTTTCCAAAATACAATAGTGAAAATTGCATTTAAATCAGTTAAGGTGTTTGTGAGATTAGCATGAACAAACACACAGACAAACAGACAAAAATTTCAAAATCATTCTTTAGGATTATATTACATTGTTTACAATGCCCCCAAAACATAATACATAGATAGAAAAAAACTCGAATTTAATTGAAACAATTGTAAACATCCTGACAATAATTTTAACCATGTAGGCTACATTTTCAATTGAATACGATTTTTTTTGTTGCCTGACCGTAAAAGCGATAGCTTCGTAATCCCTACTGGGCGTAACTGGTAACTACACAAGATCTGCATAAGTGCAGCGTTGAATTCCACCACTCGATGCGTAATAAGAGGCCAGTCCTGGCGCAGGGGCACAAAGTGTGACTGTAAAACCGATTGGTTGTGGGTTCGATCCCCACTCGAGGAGATGAAATATTTACTTAAATTTATATTTCCATTTCTTCGGTCTGGTGCCGAGGCAAAGCGCGGCGTTGAGTTCTGCCACTCAACACGCAATGTCTCCAGAATTCGGCAGAAAGTAGGGAAGTATCTTAACACTAGGTTCCCTCTGCTTACTCTGCTATGTGCGGGATACAGCGTGAAGCTGATTTGATGCGCAATATCAAGAAAATAGAGGAACAGTGTCTTAAAACTATGTACCCTTGGCCGACTCTTCTATATACGGGATACAGTGTAAAACTAAAAAAAAAACCAAAAAAGTGTTAGCAACAAATTACTCACAATATCTCTATTTTGATCGTGTTCATCTTTCACAATAAAGATCATGTCAAATCTTGAGAGGATAGTGGGCATGAAGTCAATGTTGTCCTCCGCCTTGGTGTCGTCCCACCTTCCGAAAACTGAGTTGGCGGCGGCTAACACTGAACAGCGTGAGTTCAATGTTGTTGTTATTCCAGCCTATAAAAAATAGAATATTTACAACATTTTATGACATTTTATTATGACGCTGAGAAACAACTGCGACGATTGTAGGTTCTATCAGTCGGGTTCGGCAGTGAGTTCCTCAACTCAACACGCAATATCTAGAAAGTTAAAACGAGAGTGAGGAACGTCTTAGCACTAGGTTCCCCCTGCCTACCTTGCTATATATGGGATACAGAGTAAAGCTAATAAGCAAAACAACGAAGTGATTTTTTTTTGAAAAAAAAAAATAGATTTTATTTATTTATTCAAATAAAATATGATTAACTCCTGAAATATTCAATTAAATTACAAATACGTAATTTTCGCACCAAGTGAGTACTATAAAGTATTTTGGTCTACCTTAGCAATAGATATGGTCTGCTGCTCCATAGCCTCGTGTATGGCGACGCGGTCGTCCTCCCTCATCTTGTCGAACTCGTCGATGCACACTACGCCGCCGTCAGCCAGGACCATCGCACCGCCCTCCATTACGAAGTTGCGCTGTAGTTTATAATTGATAATTACAATTATTTTATTAACGTAAGGCTATCGTGGTGCAGCGTCTGACTAAACGAGGAGCCCCTTACCTTAGACAGCTTTAATGAGGAACAAAGTGTCTTGACACTAAGTTCCCAGGTTCTCTCTGTCTATCCTGCTTCGTGCGGGATGCAGCGTGAAGATAAAAAAAAAACATTTTGGGAATTGAGTTACTGGATCGCATTGTACTCATTGTAAACTTTTTTTTTTTTTTTTTTATAAACGTGGCCATTATGAGTTTCATTTCGAATAAATATTATAATTTTCATTTCCTTGTTCTAAATAAATGGGACAGTTGCAGTTGCAGTTGACCGTCACACACGCTATGTTTCTAAAAATTCGGCGAAAAGTGAAGATCAGAGTGTCTTAACACTAAGTTACCTGTTTACCCGGCTACATACGAAATACACGGAATACACTGTACAAGTTTAAAAAAAAACAAATACAGGTAACATATACTTACACTGCCCGGGTCTCTAATAACGGACGCAGTGAGACCAGCTGCACTGGATCCCTTTCCCGAAGTGTACACTCCGACTGGAGCAACCTTCTCCACAAACTTCAGAAGCTGCGATTTGGCCGTACCAGGATCTCCTAGCAGCAGGATATTGATATCTCCTCTCCGTGTCAGACCATCTGGTAAACGTTTTCTTGACCCTAGTTGTAAAATATTTTAATTTTAATATTATTAAAATATTACTCCATATTACTCAGTCGAGAGGCCAGTAGTGGCGCAGGGGCACAAAGTGTGACTGCGCAGGAGCACTGAGTGTGCTGTGGAGGATTGAAACCATTTGAGGAAATGAAATAGTTACTTAAATTTATATTTTCATTTATTCGCTCTTGTGTCGAGGCAAGACGTGGCGTTGAGTTTCGCTACTCAACACGCAATGCGTCTCGAATACGGCAAAAAGTGGGGAATGGAGTGTCTTAACACTAGCTTCCCTCTGTCTACCTATTACTGCCTTTTTATTTTTACTCCATATTAAGGACAGAAAATATTTTAAAAAATTATAAATATTTATGTAGAGGGACTTAACTTTCGTGGAAACGATCCAACAATTCTGAGTATAAAAAAAATCATAAAAAAGAATTCTCTACTGTCAAATGATTATTCTTAGCAATAATATTTGGATAAAATATAATAATAATACATACAAACCTCCAAACAACAAACACGCAATGGCTTTCTTCATATCAACAGCACCAAACACACTAGGTGCTATAGATTTCGACAGTCTCTCGTAAATATCTGGTGATGCCGCAAGTCTCCTGAACTGTTCCTCCTCGTCGGACGTGAAAGGGCTCAGTCCACCCGTGACTCCTTCATCAGCCGTCAGTCCTACCGCTCGGAGGTATGAGGAACGGACACCTACGGAACCTTTATCACGGTTGTCCCTCTGTTAAGTGATTTTTCGTTGAATAAGTAGGCTATTTTTTTCTTCTTCATTTATGTATGTATTTATATTTTATAGTTTAAAATTAACTTCACATAGCAGTGTAAGGGAACGTAGTGTTAATACTTAGTTCCGCATGCACACAAGCGAGACCAAGCGCGATTTGCGTTGAATTCTGCAATTCAACACGCAATGTCTCGAAAATGGGTAACAGAGTGTCTTAACACTAGGTTTCCCCTGAACCCCCTGATATATGCGGTACACAGCGTTAAGCTAAAAAATGAATTACTTACCCCAGCCTTAGCAATTTTCTTAATAGAGTATATGCCCAACACTGTAACTCTTGCTCCAGGTGCCACTCTCTCACAGAGCATACGTTCACAGTACACTGTGAGATGTCTTGGCATTTCTCCTTGAGGTATATTTTCTGGTGCTTCTTGCAGTTTGAGAACCTTGTGTTTTACATAAACATACATTAATATTGCATACTCGCATATGAAAATGCATATGATTCTATTTTAGTAGCGTTATTCCATATTTTGGTACCTTTTCAATGATAGTGTTTATTTCAGTTGTTCAGTGTACATGTATACGTGATAGGCATATTGTATAATGTCTAACACGTATATATTATACATAGACGTAACTACTGAAATTATATGTAGTTTTGTATAAAAAATCGTGATCATGAAGATATAAAGAAAATTGATGCATTTATCAACAGCCTTGAATAAACTCTGCAAGAGAGATTATCCAAGGCTGATGTCTCAAGAGAGAGAATTTACCGCCGTTTCTGCAGAAATGTCGCTAAATTTTAAAATTATAATAAATAAGTATATATTTTGATAGTGCATACAATCCAATGTCTAGTTATTACACATTTAAGGTCTGTATTTATAAACTGCTCTCAATTCTGAGATAAATACAATTTTTTTTTGAAAATATGTAAAAATTTTAATGAATGTAGTCAATAATCTTAAGAAGCAAATCGAACAAGGTAGCAGAAATTTGTGTAAATCTCTCTACAGAGATGCTAACATGATAAATAAATTTTAACAAGTAATATATATAAAATTTTCGACATAATGTATTATATGTCTTAGTGGACATAATGTATTATATGTCTTAGGGCCCTACCCTTTGAAGGGTTTTAGGAAGCACAGGTTCAAGTCCCACTGTTTAATTTTTTTTATATTAAAAAAAAATAAAGATTAATATAGATAGTTTCATAACCTACCATACCTGATAGTCTATGCATTTGCATTTGTCTGGTACAATAAAGTAGGGATCGAGAGGACATTTAGGCCTTCCAGCTTGTTCCCTGAAATAAAGTTTTAAAAGTAATTAAAAAAATAGCTTACACAGATATTGAACTTGTTAAGTTAAAATATTATAAATAAAAATAATTTAACAGGAAGTTACTTAACAATTTATACCTTATGTTACTAATTATTGCATTTATTTTTTTTTTTGAAAGTTCTCATTTTCAAGATATTGGACAAAGTGGTCCTATAACAGATCCAATTATAGCAAAAAAATCTATAGTTAAAACTTACGTGTTACATTTTCTTGGCATCACATAACCCTCCAAGCCAGGCTTAACTGGTAGATTGGGAATGACATTTCGGCAAGATCTGCATTGAATTGATATCTTTGTGGCTTTTGCTTTGATGCCTGATGCTGATATTACAATTCCTGGTATCTTCACTAATCTTGATACAGTTTCAGACTATTAAATAACAGGAATAATTTTATAAGCTATGTTTACATAAAATATACTACAGTGCTATCTTACTAATATATGAAACTTGGATAGATCAAAACATTCAATAAACCAGGATCCTTTGTATATAACTCTAAGAAATATGCAAGAAAAAAGTCTTTTAAGCAAGGATTAATTTTTACACAATGAATTTTCTTTTTACAGCCAGGCAGGCAGAGGTAACTTAGTTTTAAGACACTCCGTTCACCAGTTAATGCTCAATTTTCAAGACGGATGGAATGTTGGGTGGTGGAACTCTTTGCCTTATTGCTAGAGTGAAGAAATGACAATAATAATAAATAATACTTCATTCCCTTGAGTGGGCACTATATCCACAACTGCTGCATTTCGTTCACACCCTTATGACACTGTACAATGACAGCCTCACATTGTAATTAAATTAAGGATTATTTTAAAATCATGTAAATTAATAGTGAGATATTTACTCTAATAAGAACTCCTGTACCATTGTATTAGTGAGATTTTAATGAATATGCAAAAAAAAACATTACAAGGTATTTCTTTACCTTAAGTTCTCTCAAATTAGAGGCATGAGCATCTGATAATAGTAGCACTTGTATATCTTCTACCTTTTCCTCGCCTTCTGGTCTTGGAGCAGTGAGTTCATCTGCTAACTGGAAGAAGATAGTAAAAATAATTATAATACATGCTGTTATGATACAATAAAGAACTTATTATATCCATATTGCAGACTTTTATTTTTAGAGTTTTATACAGTATCTTGCAAACAGCAGAATAGGCTGAGGTGAATGTGAGAGGCACGTAAAGTGGTTTAAATAAGCACATTATTAAGTTTTGAAATCAAATATGCATTAAAACTCTGGCACCGATTGAAGTCATTTATTCTCGCTTCCTTCTTATAAGTAGTAAACATATTCTACATAAAGGATACGTAGGAAAAAAATAAAAGGATGGAGATAAAATTATCAATACATAAAAGACTAATATAATAAAAATAAGAGATATAAGACAATAATATAAATAAGAATATAATCAATGAATAAAAGATTAAGCAAACATAGTATATGTTTTACTTACATCCTTGGCAGCTTCTTCCAATATAGGTAAATGTTCAGCAGGTTTCTTATAAAGTTTTTCAGCTAAAACTTCATCAAAACTTGAAAGATCCTCAATATGTATTTCTACCCAGTACTGACGTAAATTATAGTTCCGTTTTAGAGCATCCCTGGAAATTATAAATATCTTAACATGCTTGGTCAATTCATTTTATTTGTATATTATTATTTAACAATATTTAGAACTGTAGTATATTATATATTATATTAATATAGAGATTAAAAATAGAAGACTCACCTATATTTATAGTTAAAGTTTCCGGTATGAAATTGTCTTATAAACTCTTTAAACTTTTTCTTAACCGCTTGGAGGTTAATTTGATCTTGAGATTCATTTTCTTCCACGCCAAAATTGTCCGAAAAAAACACACCGGGATCATCAAATCCTTCCATATTTAGGTTTTAAAATAAGCTAAGATAGCTTTAATATTTCTTATCTCTACTTCAAAATTAATTTAAAATTCGGAATGAAAGCGTTTAAAAATACTGTTGTGAAAACTTCACTTGTTTGGCGCGAAAAATGCCAAATTGACATTTTAATTATTATTGCAGTAGTTGCCATATTTTAATATTCATTTAGCACGTAGTAGTTATATTTAAATAGGTAGCCATATTTAGATCCTACAAACATGAAAATAATACTGTAGGTAGCTTAGTCTTTTCTAAGTATTTAATTATAATATTTTAATTGAAAGAGTGATTTCTTAAATGTTAACCATAATACACAATACCAAAGGCAAAAGTAAACTTCTATGAGTAAACTGTAAGTTTACAATATTTTAACTTATACAATTATAACATTTTATATTACGCGAACGATTGAATATAAAGGAAAAAGTATAAATTGTAGTTTAATTTCTTACAAACTTAACAATTCTGTAAACCAATAAAAACAATCCAAATTTAAACATTGATAGAAGTTGCTATGCAACATAATAACATAAAAATTATAAAAATGAAAGTATTATCTAATGCAAGATAATTAATTTTATCAATGCAAGAAAAATAAATAATATTTTTATTATAAAAATCTTTAATTATGAGAAAGTAACATATTAGTTTTAATTTATTGTAACTGAAAAGTTGATAAAACAATGGGTGATGTAAGTATGAAGGAAAAATATTCTCAACAAATTTATATAGAATCTATTTTTTATAGAAAATTTAATTATTTAATCATTGATCAAGTACAATTTTTTCATTACATCAACAATTTGATGTAAATCAAAAAATATTTTTATTATCCTTACTTAAGCTGCAAAATATACATATTTTTGTAGAAAGAAGATGTTGATACGCGCTTAGAGTTTATGAGTGAATATATTTTGAAGTCCCTCAAACAAAAAATTGAGAAATGGACAAAATTTATTACAGGAGATGAAAGGGTAATTGTTACAATTTTTTTTATCTTTGTTGAGTTTAAGTAACCATATTTGTGTATAAATGGTATGGCGTATGTTTCAAAATTCTAATAATGAGATAAATAATATAATACTGATTAACTGATTATGATATTTATGTCATTATATAGAAATAAAATATAGCTGTTGGTTGGTCTCGTTAAAATTCAAAAACGGCTGGACCTATTTGGATGAAATTTTTTATACATTTCAATAGGTTCCTAGATGGCTTGTAAATATAATTAGATTGTATAGGTAGCACCGTATTCGCTGCATATCGTAATATAACATCTAAATTATTGAGAAACAGGAAATAACACATCTACATAATTAATTCCACACGACGACCATACTTTGATGCTTAATCACTAAAGAATAACTAATAGAATTTTAATACACCGACTAAGGTATAAAAAATAGATATTACAGCTTTACAAAATATACGAAAATCGAAGGTCAGGAATATCTAAAGTTTTCTAATAGAATAAGGGTTCTAATAGACCATTTAATCTGAAGAAGAATTTAGCGGTTTAACAAAAAAATCTTTAACCTGATGAGTATTATTTGTCATTGTTTAAAATAATCATTATTTGCGATGACAAGCAGCTATACTGCATTCCTCTAAAGGATATTTTTAAGTAAAATTCTATTATTCTCTTCCAATATATTAATTCGCAAAATTTTAAACTATCTTATTTATATTTTTTCAGCATATTTTATTCAGATTTTTTGATATGCCGAAATATGATCTTATTGTATTTCGTATGAATACAGCGGGACTGTTAACATGTGCTACAGAGTTTCCTCCTATCAGTAGGGGCAAAATGATTTACTTCCTGCGAAATTTCAGTGAAAAGATAAAACAAACAAATTTTCGTAAGGTGTAGTATGCTTTTTGCTCAATATTTATGGTTTTTTTAATCCGATTAGCACCCTTTGCGAGGGTCTAATTAGTCGACGTCAAGAATCATAGTAGACTGACATAGTAAATATCGGCTTCAATACAAATTAGGTTTTTTCGCCACTTTGATAACTAATTACAAAATTTATAATTTTTTGCACATATCAATTTAAGTTGGAATTTGTAACTTTATTATACAGTTAAACATATTTCTGTATGAATCCGTTGTGGAGCAGTTAGCGTTTGACTGTAAACGCAATCGTTGTGAGTTCTTTTCTTAATCGGAGGAGTGAATTATTTTCATTTCTTTGCTCTGGTTGTAACCAGACCATTGAGTTTTGCCACTCTGCACGCAATGTCTTCAAAATCGAACGGAAAGTGGGCAACGGAATATATATTTAGACTACGTTCCATTGATACAGCGTGAAGCTAAAAAGAAGAAAAAATGTTTTGAAATACATTTATTTTCTATTTCTATATTATCCCACCAGTGTTGTTAATTTTAACCTAATCTGATATGTTGCAGGCTCTTACTATTGGCGAAATGTCTGGAAATGTCCTTATGGATCTGAGCGTAATGGCCGATGAGGTAATCGGTCCTTTGCTCTGTAATCCAGAAAATCAAAAAGGATGGCCCAAAATTGTGAAGAATGATATGAAGAGACATGTGAATGAATTGAGAAATTTAATGCATCAGGTGAGGTCCGACATATTTAAAAAATATATGTACCTTATGTTTAAAAAATTTTGTAACTAAAGATGATATTGTATAGTTAAAAGGAGAAATGTCGAGTCAAGTAATGCTTGCGATGCCTGAGGGCGTAGAAAATATATTCCACGCCGAAGCTAGATTGAAAGAAAGGTATATTTTATTACACTTATCACATTGATTGTATTTTAATTTTCTTTTTTTTTATATAGATTATTATAAAAAATACATTACAATAATTTTAGCGATTCTGAAGACGTTGATTTATTTTTAAAAACAAACATTGAGGGAGCCATAATCAAATGGGCACAGCAAGTTCACGATCTCATACAAGAAGATTCCTACATAGGTGAGACATATTTAGGAAATCAATAATTTGGAAGAAATGAAACTAATCTATGATTTTTAATTTACTATTTAATAATTATAAAAATATTATTTTAGTTCTTTATTTTTCAAATAAATACTTTTCAACAACATTCTAAATCGTAATGCAAAGGCACTTCTCATCTTGGTCTTGTATATCTTTATTTTCCTTCTTTAGCATTCAAAAGAACCAAGTTTCCATTACCCAACGCGGATATAGAGTTCTACGCGCACAGACTGCGTAATTTAGAAGGGATATACTCTCAGCTGCGGGACCCGCGGGTGAAGCGTATGGCGCACTACTTGGAGGCGACTCGTAGCGTCTACCTCGCGTGCTTCAAATCCATGCTTACTAATGTTGTAGCTGGTGAGCTTTTTGTAACTCCTTAGAAATTTTATTAGTAAAGAAATAAATAAAATAGGCAGCAGGGTAGGCAGAGGGAACCCAGTGTTAAGACACTCCGTTCCCCACTTTCCGCCGAGTTCTGGAGGCGTTGCTTGTTGAGTGGTGGAGCTCAACGCCGCGCTTTGCCTCGACACCAGAGCGAAGAAATGAAAATATGAATGTTAATAAATATTTCATTTCCTCGAGTGGGGATGGAACCCACAACCAGTCGGTTTTACAGTCACACTTTGTGCCCCTGGGCCACGACTGGCCTCTTTATTAGTATTTATATTTAAATGTAAATGACTAGAGTATGAGTTGTGTATGACAAATGACAAATTGTAAGTGCCAAAGAGTACTCTGGCGGAAAGTACACAGGTTTACAAAGAATGGGTTAACATGATGTAATGTCTAAGCCTTCCTCGGTAAATGGATTATTCAACATATAAGGACTTTTCACCAATAGTTTAGTACCATAGATTGTTCTTATTTATTACATACAGGTCATCGCGTCTTTGAGCATCATGTAGGTTCGATGTCTCTCGAGGAATACTATAAATTATGTATATTCTATATTCTATGTTATCACAATGAATTATTAATTAATTGTTAATTGTGATTTTCGCACGTACAAATAATTAATTGTTAATATTTAAATTATGCAATTAAAATTTGCCCCACTCTGCTCTAGTTTTGTTTCCAAATTGCAATAAATAGATAATTAGAATATTTTACTTCTCTTTCAGCTATTGTGGAGTGTAGAGATATTTATGTATACCAAAAGCCCTTGATACCGCATTTTGAGACCTTCGAAGGTACAGATTTTTCTGATGCTAAATCTCTCATAAGACCGATGTTTCATTGTATCGGAATGCTGTGGGGTAATTCACGATATTTTTGTAACGTCGAAAAATTGATACGTAAGTCGATAATTACTTTGATTTTTTACACACATAAACTCCTAAATAAATTTAATTCATACGAATTAAATTTCACAAATAAGTTCTGCTTTGTGATTTGTTCTGTGTGATTATTTGTAAATAGTTAACTATACCTACTAATATGCCATGTCTCTGGTAAGCGCGGCGTTAAGTTCCGCTTTCAACACGCAAAGAATAGACAATTGAGAGAAAAGTAGGAAATGGCGTATCTTAACGCTAGATTTCCTCTACTTAGCGGAGTTATGCATATGCGGGATATAGCGAGAAGCTCAAAAAATAGTAATTATTTATACTTAGGTATTTCATATTTTTAAGTATACTGTTTGTATAATAATAATTAGTTAAAAATATAATATGCTTTCAGCACTATTACGTGAAGTCTGTAACTTAGTGATTCAGCAATGCACCATTTCTATCGACCCCTCGGCGATATTTCAAGGTGACGCCGATGAACAGTTATTGAAACTTAGGAAGGCTATGGGCATTTTGAATCATTTCATGTAAGTTTTGAATTAATTCAAGACATGGACTTTTTTGCTGAAATCTTTTTCATTCAGTAAAAATTTAAAAGTGAAATTTATTTTAAATTATGTATAATTTTAAATATTTTGACATATATAGGGTGGAAGTGTCAACGATCTTTTTACGGGAACAGCATATGGGGTAAAATATTTTAAACCCATACCTAAAGAAATTAACCAAGATACCTCAACGGTTTAGAGCTAGGATTTTTTTTCATTTCATGATGTTTATCCATACCTGTAGTTTGTGTGACGCAGTTACGCATACCAACAACGTAAACACGTACTACTACAAAAATACTACTAAAGGTTAATTAACTTTTAACTTTGTCGCCAATACCTACGACTTGATTTCGGAATGAGGTGTATGTGGCGTAAATTGCGTTTTATATTACAATAATAATTTTATTATTTATTTTGTTTAAGAAAATCACTTTCATTTTTGGGATTTTTTAAATTGTATTAGGCTTTTATAGAGTAGTTAAAACTGTGATTTCATTTAAAGTGGTGCTGACACTTCCATGCATAAAAATAAATAATCTAAAAAATATTTTATAATATCAAGCACAAACATTATACTTTGTCAAAATGAGAATAATTCTTTAAATTGAAAAAGATAGTTACCATAGTTAGTAGGTACTATTAGATTCTTTTGAGAAGAAAAAGAGACCGAAGGACGCGATTCTAGATTATATTATAATATTTAAATATAAAATTATATACGGGATTTTGTTTTAGAAATAAGCACAAAAATTTAAATTTTCACAAGAAAAAACTGACTACGTTCTAAGTTGTAGTAATCTTTACTTCAGTATAGTATATTATTAGACTATTTCGTAGCCTACCTAAATTTGTATTACATTTTTCAACAACTTTAGAGGCGCTTTTTGTGTTGGATGCTTAAACCATTATACTACAACGCCTTGTGTGTATTTCTATAACACAAATTTATACATAATCGCCACTAGCATGTATTTTTAATGAATAAATATATTCCCAGTAAATATTCAAAATATAAAATAGTCATGTAATGTTTTTGTCTTAGAGAAACATATGAAATGAACCGTGACAAAGTGCACACGTTTTTCCCCGGTGGTGTGATGCCGGTGCACTGGTCTTTCGACTTTGACAGAGTTTTCATGCGTTTTAATACATATATGAAGAGACTCAGAATGATTGAAGAGATCGTTGAAGCTACTGTTGAAATATTGAAATTGGAAAAAGTGGAATTTTCTGGACTGAGGGGGAAGATATTGAGTACGGAATGTATAAAGGTAAGGATCATAAATTAATATAAAATAAATTAACATTTTACGTTGGACGTTGATTAAATAACGTTAAGAGATGTTCCATTTATACTTTCACGAGATTTTTATACGAGAGATTCTGTGTAAGCATTTATCTCATTACTAAAAGGAATAAAACTAGTATTCAGATATTTTTAAATCCTTTATTCATGTTTTCTCGCGGGTATTTTAAAATGATGAAATAAAACTAACTAAACTAAATAATCTAAAAAAATACAGGTTTTAGACGAATATACGATAATATATCAACATCTTGGAAATATTACGTACGATCCAGCGGATCCTGAAGATCCACAATTTTTAGCCGACTACGATAAGCATATGGGCGTGCTAGAGGATGTTGATCGACGACTTGCTTCATTATTCTCACAAGGCCTTGACGAATGCAACGATTTGGAACATTTCTATAAGGTATTGCTCGCACTGGAATGACATTATGTATAGTAAGTATATATGGTGTAACACGATCGACGGATCAACTAGGTCCTCAAGATGTACCATGTAGAATAATCTCAACCTAACTTAATAGACATTATTGTGCATAAATACCGGTAATTTTTTAAAATTACTTCTGCAAGAAAATCACAAGAATTTTTTTTCGCTACAGCCCTTTTGTTAAGTTTTTGATAAAATTTATCTTATTGAGATCTTACCCACTATTGAGCTAGGTTGAGAAAAAAATCATGAACGGTCACGAACGCAGACTCAACGATCGGACTGCATTTGCGAATTTTCTGCAATCCGATTTTTGAAAAAAATCACAAATTCTCAAATATCTGCTGAATCACTGAAAATCGGGGAACATACGTGGGGATGAAATGGATAGGTGATGAGGTCCTCTAGCCATAGACAACCGTTGATACGTTGATCGCGTTACAACTGTATATAGAGTTTCATTCATCGAATCTCATTTGATCCCATTCGGAATAAATATTTATTCTGAATGGATCCTTAACCAGTGCTGGCGTCTCATAAGGTGGCGTGATGTGTCCTATTTTGAGATGTTATCAATTCCATTTCTTATAAAATGAATACTCTATATTCTACCACAAAAGTTATTATAAATGTAAGAACAGTGTAATCTCCGGAAATACCTAATTAATACCATCGAAAGAGTAAATTTGGGCCCATTACAAATGCTTCCAAGATCAATCAATTTTAGTCAATTTTACTTAGTAGATAACTTTGCGTATTTTCTTAATTTTAAATTATGTATTATTAAAAATTATGTTTTTGTCCCAGTCGAATAAGACTTAAATATCTTATATTTTCAGTTTTTCCAAATAGTTGGAGATTTATATCACCGACCTATAATACAAAACGAATTAAAACCAAAAGTTGCAAAACTGCTAGATTTTATGCATTCAAATTTGGATTCCGTTAAAGCAATATTTGATGAAGAAATAGCGGTAGGTGAACTATAGATATAAGAAAAATCAATAACTTGTGTATTCAACTCATATTTTTTTTATATAAAAAGTAAACAGTAGGATAGAGAAAAAAACATATTCCTGCACATTGCGGGGTAATTAACTTAGTTCTCTTTTTTCTGGTCAATTTTCAAGACATTGCGTGTTGAGTGGTGGTGGTATGAAACCAGAGAGCGAAAAAATTAAAATAATTCATTCCCTCAGGTAGAAACGAACCCACACTGCTTTTTTGTGAATCTAAATTCTAGTGTGTGTGTTAAACACTGTGTTAAATCTATCTGTTTTTTTTTAAACGTAATGTAAATTAATATGTAGAAATGGAACCCAAAAGGAGCAGAAAGGCCGATGGTAGATCCGTACCTGCCTCCAATGAGTGGCATAATTTGGTGGGTTCATAAATTGAGACGAAGAATTCAGGCTCCTATGGAAGATTTTATTTTGTTTGAGGATCCGTAAGCATTTTTTAATTATATTTATGTGCATACTCTTTCGATGGCTTAGAAATAACTCGCATTTCGTATCTTTTTTAATTCACGCTGTATTCCGCATACAGCAGAGTAGGCAGAGGGAACCTGAGTATTAAGACATTTGTTTTTCCATTTTCCGCCTAATCTTCAAGGCTTTGCGTCTTGAGTGGTCGACCTCAACGCCACGCTTTACCTTGTTACTACAGCGAAGAAATTAAAATATTAATAAATAATAATTCATTTCCCCAAGTGGGAATCGAATCCACAACATTGACATGTTTGTGCCACACCGCCACGACGGCTTCACTTTTTTATTTACTAAATTAAAATAAAATTATTGACTTCTAAATTCATGGAATTAACAACCTGACTATGCCCTCTCTGCACAAAACCTGCAAATTTGAATTTGAAAAATCCGGAAAATTTTACCAATGGATTGCGTCAGTTTATTAGAAATATTTATGGGTTACATATGATCACTATGTTACTAAAGGCTCGAAACTTAAACTGTATGTATTTGAAATTTTTAGAATAACTGAATGTGAGAATGCATTATATCTAAAACAAAAACATAACGAGATGCTCACTTATTTGAACCAACTTGAAGACAGGCAATTTAAACAGTGGTGTGCAACCGTGCCTGGTATTTGCAAAATGCACTTGGCCAAAAGTCTTATTTACAGAGACCCGCCATTTGTTAGGAATAATTTTAGTCCTGAAGTAAGTATATTTTCTCTAAAAATATATATATGATTATTTTACTAATCTTTTTTATATAATATGAAGATTATAATTGTCTTTTAATATTAATCGTAATTATGTTCAGTTGGTGATGTTGTTACGTGAAATTCGATATTTGAAATATTTGGAAAAGCAAGGTATTCCACAAGATGGGTTAGAGTTATATGCGAGGAATGAAAAATTACAGGTATGTGTGTGTTTTGGTCTTATTCTTTATTTTTATTTTTGGTCTTATTCTTTATTTTTATTTGAGGCCGGTCGTGGCGCAGCGGCACGAGGGCAAAATCGACTGGTTGTGGGTTCGATCCCCACTCGAGGAGATGAAATATTTACTTAAATTTATATTTCCATTTCGCTCTGGTGTCGAGGTTAAGCGCGGCGTTGAGTTCTGCCCCTCAACACGGAATGCCTCCAGAAATCGGCAGAAAGTGGGGAACGGAGTGTCTTAACACTAGGTTCCCTCTGCCTACCCTGCTGTGTGCGGGATACAGCGTGAAGCTGATTTATTTATTTATTTATTTTTGGATGTTATTATATAATTTAAATTATTCTTTTGTGAATTTAATATACACTCATAAAAGTAGACGATTTAGCACTGTTTTCTATTTGTAGTATGATATGAATCGCTTGAACCGCGCTATTGCTTGGTACAACGCTATCCGAGAAGGTAGCCATGAAACCGAAGTGGCACTCATAGAAAAGGAAATATCTGCTATTGACCATCTTCTCGGAAGAGGAGTTGAGGAACTTACGTGGAATGATGATTGTAAATTTATTTAGATAATATTTATTATTTTAGCGATTGGTTTCTGGCTTACACGAATTTCTTTAAACTGCACAGTAATATTTTTTAATTTTCAACTATTATTCCACACTTGGGAAAAAACAATAAGTACTTTTTTAGAAAATGAATAAATGTTTTATTTGTGGAAAATATAAATATGATTATTATATCTGGAAGCACAATAAAAATGTCTCATTGAACAATAGTTCTACATGTTACCGATGTCGATGAATATTATAATTAGTAGACTTCTCTTCATGGCGACGTTTACGTGTTTTTAGTTACGGAATGGATGGCCGAAGTGTATGCAGCAATAAATACTTTACAAGAGCGAGTTTTGACAGCGCAGAATAACGTGAAACGAGGCTTGTCTAACATCGCTGCTTGGGGAGATAAGCCGCTGCACAATCGCAAGGTGAATCCTGAGAAGCTTGAATTGCTTGCAGTTAATGAAAGGAAATCAAGACTGATGGTCAGGTGGGTTTTAAATTGTTACGTCATAAATTTATAATTTAAAAAGAAACGTATACCTAGTACTTATTATATATTTTCTTTTACCTTCTCATTGTATTCTGTATGTGCGATATTCGTTTCCCATTTTACGTCTTATTCTGAGAGAATTGTACTTCGAGTGCGAAGCTCAACGCCGCGCTTTTTCTCGTCAACAGAGCGAGGGACGACTGGCCACCTACCTAGTACCTACGTAATTTCAAAATTTTGATGATAATGCTGCAATGCAAAAATTAAATATTTTAATTATTAAAATAATCCATTTTTTTCAGACGTCATAATATCTTATTAAGCTTCGCTGAATTTCAACAAATATTGAAGGACAACTATAACTTATTTTTCAATATAAAAGAAGAAGAAGAGGTATGTGATGATAGCCTATAAAATATTATACTTTCATATTTATAATAAGTAGTGAACGTATAAATAACAGAACTCAAGGGACTGCACTTCTTATGGCGTTATAGTAAATAATAAAAAAATGCATCTATTCTTATGGATACTAACCAAATAAGAATTTAAAAAGTACCAAATTTTGTTATTAAAATTAAATATACTAATGCGTATATATAGTATGTAAGTACAATTATATTACATTTTTTAATATTTTTTTGAAGTGCAAGGGAAGTGAATCGAGGGACTACATGACTAAATTTACGCTTTACTATATTTATATTATATATTTTTTTAGTCTGATATAGAAGAAGAAGAACTAGAAGATGTAGCTGAATCTACATTGGATGAAGATGAACGACTCGCTCGAGCTAAAAAACTACAGGAAATTATGGAGCAGAGAGAGGCGAAGCGATTGGCTAAAGAAGAGAGAGACAGGGAAAAGGAAGAGATTGCTCAAGCGAAGTTCGAGAGACGAGAAGCTCGACGTCTGAAAAGAGAGGCAAAGGAAGCTGAAAGATTGGAAAGACAAGCGCTTCGTGATGCAGGTATTTTAATATTGTTATTTAAGTAAAGCTATAATTAGAAAAGGACTTATTGCTTATGCACAACTCAGCCTAGTGAACCAAAATCTACTAAATGCGATCCTGATAATCTCTTGACATGAAATTTTATACAACTTCAAATCCATTATAACTGCATCAATAAAGAACGTTCCCCACGCACCGCCACAGTTTTTTGACTTCCTTTGATTGGTAGATTTGTTACCAAAGCGAGAAAATGGAAATAATTAATTCCCCAGCTTAAACTCAGCTGCTTTGCCGCTGCGCCACAACTGCTTCGATGGCAATAAATTATGAAATATTTATACTCCTGTAACTAAAACAACATTATTTCAATTATTTTAATTATAGGAGAAGAAGTTGAGTCACCGGCTGAAGAAGAAGAGGAACTGGATCCCGAAGAGTTGGCAGATATTGAGGAGGAACGTCGTGAAATGGAGGAGGAAGCGTTCCGAGCAGCTCGATGGCCGGCCTATGTACTATACGTGGATTCATTGGTAAACGCTAAAAATAAAAAGAAAAAACTGTAAATATTACAGTTTTGTAAATAAGTTGGCTTAATATTATAGGTAAGCTGTAAATTTTGTGTAATTTTCTAGATTCCAATATTGCTGTACTAAGGGACGTATATTGCAGCTTACAGTACCAACCCTTCAGAATTAATGGTTGGGTTAAGGGCAGGCAGAGGAAACCTAGTGCTAAAACACTCCGTTCTCGACTTTCCGCCGAATTCTGGAGGCATTGCGTGTTGAGAGGCGGAGTTCAACGCCGTGCTTTGCCTCGACTTTTATAACTCTTTTATAATGCAATTGTTGTAGAAAAAATAGTAACAAAACTTTGTTTTGAGAAAATTATAATTTTTGTTTAAAGGTTTCTACACAAGTGATGAAAGCTATTCAAGCCAGCGTGAACTTATTTGAAAAGAACACGGATTTGGAGAAGGGACCTAGAGTAGCGTTCCTGGAAGTGGTCGCAGAACTAAGAGACCCAGGTTAGTAAAGGCTATAAAGGGAAGGGCCCGTCGACGAAATGTGATATTGTGTGACAAGGCCAATGGGTGGGCAAAGATCCTGAATTTCATGACAGCATATAATATTTTAAAATATAATATATAAGTATTATATTAAAACAAGAGATTTGTGTAAAGAAAAATATCTTTTCAAATGCTACCATTTAACCGGATTTTCGTGTATAAATATTTAATATTATACATTTTCGAAGCTCGTCGTTTCGAACACTGCAGTAGTCCGTGGTCCATTTAAAATAAACGTAATAATCGCGAAAATCAAAGATCTTATTACAAAAATATGTTATTTAATATTTCTATACAGATATCTATTTTTCTCCATCTTTGGACGTCGATGATGAAGGCGGCTTATATTGGACGTTGACAGAAATGATGAAGGATATGTTTTTACAAGCGACTATGTTTCCTCGCATTGATCCTATTGTTCCCATACCTACCTACGAAGGTATGCTTTTTAATATAATATATTGCATAAATATTAATTCTTCTAACAAGTGCTAGTTTTGTAAGTTAATGAAACAGTAAATAGTAAAGATTAATCGTTTTTTTGCTTATATTTTAAATTAACAATTTTGATCAGTAAAATATGTACTCATATGGCGTTATCTTATCAAAACATTTTATTGTAGATGACATAAAAAAAGAAGATGCAATGATTGATTTGTACCACGACATTCTAAAACGAGTTGACAATAGCATCACAGACGTTGTCCAGTATGCTTCAGTAAGTTTACCTAAATATAATAGAACCTTTATTATCTAATTACTTCAAATAGAAATGATTCTGATATAATTGTGTTGTTATATCGGTTTAGAAATATGAAAAATATGCTCCACTATGGTTAGAAGACAGGCAGGAAGTGTTGGCTAATTTCCTTAAATATGGTCGCGTTATTCCTCCGGAGGAGTTCGATAAGTATCGCTATGATAATGGCTGCGATCCACCAGAAGTTAAGCCTAAACTTGAACAATATCAAGAAGAGGTGAATTATATATGCTATTCTACCCTTCTATAAACGAAAAAGCGTTTAAAAAGAAAAAAATATTTTAAGGAATTAATTTACTCAATTTAAATTTATTTATAAAATCAAAAGTACATTTTTATCATTTTTATATTATAATATTATTCCATACTTAGGAAAGAAAAATACTTATTTAGGAAAAGTATAAAAATTTTAATGTAGCTGGACTCTAACCCGCGCCTCCCAGAAACCAACCAGGCGCTCTGACCACTAAGCCATACGTTCAACGTATATACGTTTTTAAATAAATATTCAACAATACAGTTTTGGTTGTGTTCGAAGTGCCTATGTTAATTTTAGTTTGTTTGCTTAGTTCATTCTTTAAGAAGTGTTATATTTGTAATAAAGAAAAAGTATAATATATTAATCATTCTTATAGGAAGAAGTATAATATATTAATCATTCTTATAGGAAGAAGTATAATATATTAATCATTCTTATATCATAACACGTCTTGTCTTATTTTTTTGTTTTACAGATCGACAAGTTTAATGCTTTATATGCTGAAGTCTGTGCTTTGCCTTCGGAATATTTGTGTAACGGTTGGTTAAAATTGGAATTAAAACGACTAAACCAAGCTATTATGAATATTATTTGCAAATGGAGCAATTTATACAAGCAGAATCTAAAAGATCATGTACAGACAAGGTTTAATATTTTTATAATTTATATCTATAAATATGTATAGCACAGTTACACATTGAAATATATATGAGATGTGTTCAAAATAAACGGTAATTTTTAAATTTCACGGGTTTGGAGAGTCCAACTGTAATTTTTTTAAATATGTTTTATACATGCCGCTGAAGTATCATAAAATTTGCTTCTGTACTCAGTCGTTGTGGAAATGATTCACGAGCACTGCAAAGGCTTAGCCAAGCACTACTTTGAGTCGTTAAGGCGTGCGATTACACCCTTAACGTGGAACGCAACCGCAGACTCCCGCGAAGTGTCTTATTAAGCCTAGATGACGCCATTATAATAGCTAATGCCCCGTATATAGGTAGGAAAAACAATATACATACACGTCACTAATACCGTCATCGACGGCATCGACGATGAAGTCCAGCTTATTCGACGGCTCGACCGCGCGTATGTAGGCTCCAGCGGTTAGAGACCCTTAGCTCTCTTAGATAAGTCTAATTCGTACCCAGTGGCGTCTGTTGTTGCTTAGAACATAGTCACAAAAACTCTGACTTTCTTTACTTAGTCTGTGGCAGGCGCTAAGGTTAGATGTGCTTTTATGGGCTCGGCAAATGTCGTTTGTTAAAATAAATGTATCAAATTTTGCGTAAAAAAATAAAAAATAACAAAATGTATAAAATATTAACAAAGGTCTATGGTGAGTCTGTTTTGAGTAAAACAAAAGTTTACGACTTGTATAAGCGTTTCCAAGTTGCGGCCAATTTGAACTTGAACTGAAGACGTCGAAAACGTGGACAAGGTAAAGCGATGAATAATCGCCGATTCACAATTAGGAAAGTCGCTGATGATTTTGGCATATCTATTGGCTCATGCCATGTTTTGGGTATGAAAAGCGTGGCAACAAAATTTGTTCCCAAATTGTTAAATTTTGAACAAAAACAACGACGAACGAAAGTTACTCAGGAGTCACTAAGTCAGGAGCCCTTTACATTTTTAACACACTTCGTATACAGGTAGTTCATCTTGATGATTTTTTATAATTATTGACAATTTAAGTTGAAATAATGTTAATATTTTAGTCTAAACGATTTGGAAAAATTCATAGCATATGCATCTAAAGAACTATCAGTAGAACTAGAAGAGGATGACTATGAAGGATTATTGAAAGTAATGGGTGTGTTAAACGAAGTCAAGGCCAAGACGGACGCTGGGACTGATCAGATGTTTGAACCCCTTAGAGATATTATTTACGTTCTTAAGGAATATGGTGTTGAGTTCCCAGAAGAGACGTATGAACAGGTAATGAAAATATTTTTTTATTATTCATATTTAATTGATAACAATCATTTTGCGTGTAAACTAAGTAGAAGATTATATCTCTATTCTACGGTAGAAATTACAAAATAAAGAACGGTAATTTTTTGTAAAAATATTTTTTAGTATAAATCCGCAAATTATTTTTTTTACAAATAAACTTGTGTGGGAACTTTTATACCCTCCTTAATATTTTCATAAATATTACGGTTGCTTATTAATCAATGTTATTAAAGTATTTTATTAATTAATTAAAATTAAATATTTTTAATGCGTGTCTTTGGAATTAGAAGTATACACCATCTCATCAATATTCGGTACATACTTTGGTAAGACTATATGTTATTTGCTTAAAAGAATAATAAAATCTTTTCTTTAAATCGATTTTTCGATATTTATTTGCTTTCACTCTATTAGTGGTAAATTGTTGCTAGTTTTCCATCTCTCACCCCTCTAACGTGTGAGTTACTTTATGAATGACTCCAAACAGTAAATATTAGATTTGAATGTTTCTTCCAGTTGGACGTTTTACCGGAAAAGTGGCGAAACCTGGTGAAGCAGGCGACGGTAATGAAAAATGAAGTTGCCCCGATGCAAGCAGCGCAGGCTGCACTTATCGCTAAACGCGTTGCTCTCATAAACTTGCGTATTACCATGTATCGTGACCAGTTCAAATTGAAAGAGGTATGTTAATTATTTAAAAAAAAAAATTAAAATTAAATTAGCTTCACGCTGTATCCCGCACACAGCAGGGTAGGCAGAGGGAACCTAGTGTTAAGACACTCCGTTCCCCACTTTCTGCCGAATTCTGGAGGCATTGCGTGTTGAGTGGCAGAACTCAACGCCGCGCTTAACCTCGACACCAGAGCGAAGAAATGGAAATATAAATTTAAGTAAATATTTCATCTCCTCGAGTGGGGATCGAACCCACAACCAGTCGGTTTTGCAGTCACACCTCGTGCCGCTGCGCCACGACCGGCCTCCTTAATTATTTTTAGTTTCCCATTTTATCAGTAGGATAGGCGAAGAGAACCTAAAATCAGAATTCTCGGAAGAATGAGAAATTGCATGTTCTGTCGTTACACAACGCTATGTTTTGTAAAATAATTGTAAAATAATTTCTCATAGTGGGATCAAACCTACAACCATCGCATTTTACATTTTTACTTAGTTTGCTCTTTTTGTTTTATGACTGTGACCAACAGATTCTGTGTTAATAAATGTTTCGCAGATATTCTTCGAGAAATGCAAGGAACCGTACAGGCAAGTTGACAAAGTTCACAAAGAATTAGAACAGTTTGAAGAAATTGTCAGTAACTTGAAAAAGTCATGCGGCTTATTTGATATACAACCACCAGATGAAAAGAATTTGAAACAATGTAGGCGGGAATTAAAACTGGCGAAGGTAAAAATTAAACGGCTGAAACTGTTTTTAAGAAAGCTAATGAAAACTTACATAAAATCTTTTTCTCCATACATATTTTTTACAATTTTATAATAGTATATATATATATATATATATATATATATATATATATATATATATATATATATATATATATATATAATATTTTATAAGAATATATTTTAAGCGATTTTTAAGCAGTTGGAACTTGCAAAAGTTCCAAATATTCAAATACATCAAAAATCTTTAAAAACGTGTTTTTTTGTTATTTTAGCAACTTTGGGATTATTATAATTTGGTAATGGGCACTATAGAGTTTTGGAAAAAATCTCCATGGAAGAAAATAGATGCTGACGGTATGGATCAAGAATGCAAACGTTTTACGAAGGATTTGAGGCAATTAGATAAAGAAATGAGAGTGTGGTAAGAAATTGTATTACAAAAAAAATCTATAAATTTATTCTATTTTTCTTGTTGTACAATGAAGATCAATATTATTAGTATATTTTTTGTGATATGTAAATTTCACTTCCAAATTAAGATTGTTAGAAATCGGAAGGGGTTAACATTTTTAAAAACACATATCCTCTATAATTCTATACGGTTCCAAATTATTCGGAAAGAGATTCTACGTAATTGCAACAAGAGATATGTATCACCCTACTCTACATTACACACGACTTTCTTTCCAATAAAAGACGTTGTCTACAAGCAACTGCTCCGATGGCTTTTTTTTTCGAATTGGCTTTATTGCTGTTGACCTGAAGCCCCTGAAGAAAAAATACGAGCATTGATGGACGCTCGTGAAGGGTTGGCTATCGCAGGGGAATGCCCTGCGTATGCTAATCAGGAGGGAGTTTGACTGTTGGGCTTCGTAGCGCCGAGGTGCGGACGTGCCGTGAGATAAGACAGGCTGCTCCGATTGACACAATTCCATTGCTTTTATAGTCTCTTTCACCTATATCTATTCTCTTTTACACGAGTTTGCTAACAATATATATATATATATATNAAATATATATATATATATATATTTTTTTCCAAGACAATATGTTAGAAATGTAATTTATGTAAATAAATATTTTTTTAGGGAACCATATATTTCAATAGAAGGCACAATAAAGAACTTGATGACTTCTCTACGCGCTGTCACTGACTTACAAAACCCATCTATTAAAGATAGGCACTGGGTTGAGCTAATGATGGCGACAAAGGTAAGGGTAGTTAGTATACGTACGTTACAATTGACAAAATTATATGTATGTAAATGTAGCACTAATTAGAAAAAATATTTTTTTTTATGTAGAAAGCCGCATACTCATTCATCCTATCTATCGAAACTAAATATGTTGAGACTACACCATTTACATTTAAACGTATTACGCAAAGTTATGTTTCGCTGACCGATATTTTAGACGACTTTAAACGTTTTAATGAAATAGCACGATCTATAGATGATACATTAGAAAACAGTAACGGAAATAAATATATGCAAACAACTAATCCGGATTATAAAAAAAAAATTGAATTACAAAATTTTAGAAAAAATAAATTTCAAGAAAACTTATGTAAGGAAAATAAATTTCAAAGATACAATAGATGTTTCACAATGCAAGAAATTCGAGAAAACGGTCTACAGCTGATTCGTCCAAAAGAGAGGTTGCAGAATAACACACAAAACACTAAAATTATTTTATCGGAATACATTTTGTAAATAATTTTCTTTGTGTCATTCATCTAGATTTTAAATTGTAAATAATATGAGTAAATATAGTTAATAGTAATGTACATATACTAATATATTAAAAGCTAATACATAAATATAAAACCTACATTGAAATGTAAGTACTACATACAAAATAATTATACTCATATTTTTTATATAACACAATTTAAGTTAACAATTTTTGAAAGCATAGATGTCAATTTTAGGTAAAATTCCACATAGATGATGATACAACATTAGCAGACTTACTAGAACTAAATCTTCATAAGTACGAAGAAGAAGTCAAAACAATCGTAGATAAGTCCGTCAAAGAAGCTGCAATGGAGAAAACGCTCAAGTAAAATATAATTTTTATTACTGATACTTTGCCTTGCAGTTCTATTTTTTTATTCGTTTGAGTAACATGATGATGACATGATTTTTATAAATAACTAGCGTTGCGCTGCTTCACCACCAACCAAAATAAATTTGAAAAAATGACATTACCCAAATATTCAACTTGTAACCCAAATAACAACTGATTTTGTGTCATTTTATTGATTTGTTCATTTGGAAAAAAATATTGGTCGTACCAACTCCGAAACCTTCATGGGCTCATGTACAATAATTTTCCTAAAGATCATCACATGATCAAATTCATAGTTTACGATTCTATAAAAACATACAGACAAACGTACATTTTATATATATAAAGATAATCTCATGTCTACAGGGAACTAGAGGCTACTTGGGCGATTATGGAATTTGAATATTTGGTTCACGATAGAACAGGCATCAAATTACCTAAAGCAAGTGAAGAGCTTGTTGAGACTCTGGAAGATAATCAGGTTTAATTATTTTCCTTCATTTTATATTGAAATTCACCTTTTTAACATATTCTTTTCTCATTTATAACTACTTATCAGAATCAAGTGCAAAACATGATGTCATCGAAATTCATCGGTTACTACGAAGAGGAAGTTACAGCATGGCAGAAAAAACTTGGTACTGCAGATGCAGTAATTTCGCTCTGGTTCGAGGTTCAACGTAAATGGCAATACTTGGAAAGTATATTTGTGGGGTCGGATGATATACGAGCTCAGCTACCTGAAGACTCGAAGAGATTTGATAATATTGACAAAACATTTAAGGTAAGTCTACTGTTAAAATTTTCGCGATTGATTTCATATTAATCCGTCTTCGTACGTCCGTCTTCGTAAAGAAAAGATAGGCTAGCAAACTATCTTTTCTTTTATATATTGGGCGTTTCGTTTTATTTTATTACAGGAATTACTTAAAGATATAGGTGCAACACCAAATGTCGTTCAAGCCACTAATAAGCCTGGATTATTAGATAAATTAGAAGAACTTATGGCTGCGTTGAATCTTTGCGAAAAAGCTCTTAATGATTATTTAGAAACTAAACGTTTGGCGTATCCACGATTTTATTTCGTGTCTTCAGCAGATTTACTGGGTAACGTGTTAACGTATTATATATATTTTTTATGTTAAAAATCAAAGATCAAAATGAATTATGTAGCTTTCCAGATATATTATCTAATGGAAATAACCCTCCTGCGGTGTGCCGGCATCTATCCAAATTATATGATAATTTGGCGGTTTTAGTGTTCGTAAAACCTGGCAGCAAACAAGCTTTTGAGATGATATCCAAGGAAAACGAGGAACATGTGCCATTCAAGGCACCGTGTTGTGATTGTTCGGGCAAGGTATGGGTACATACGTTTAAAATATTATAATTTTCAAATAAAAGTTTAATAAAACTATATTATATTTTTTTAGGTAGAGTTATGGCTTAACCGTGTAACGGATTGTATGCGTTACACCTTACGAGATATTTTTGAGCACAGTGTTAAGTCTTATGAGGATAAGCCTCGTGATGAATGGGTGTTTGATTGGCCCGCACAGCCCGCTCTAGTTGGCACTCAAATATGGTGGACTACAGAGACTAATCAGGCTTTTGAGAAACTTGAAGAAGGTAACAATAAAAATCGATTGCGAAATATTATGTAGCCAAATTTAATTGATGCAATATTAAATATTTATTTCTACGACCATATATTTTTATAATAAAATGTTCATTTTAAGGGTATGAAAACGCGTTGAAGGATTACCAAAAAAAGCAAATCGCTCAGTTAAATGCCCTGATTGTACTACTTCTGGGTGACTTGACAGTCGGAGATCGCCAGAAGATCATGACTATTTGTACGATCGATGTACATTCAAGAGACGTTGTAGCTAAGCTTATTGTGGCTAAAGTAGAAACCTCTGCCGCCTTTCAATGGCAAAGCCAATTGAGGTGAATTTGTTTTTAAATTTTTAATAATTTAATTTTTTCCACGGTTCCTCTAGTTCTTATCTAATTTTTGGAATTTTTACGTCATATTTTATGTATAGCCTTAATCACAATCGAAAATTTTTAGACATCGCTGGGATGTAAAATTAAATAATTGTTTCGCCAATATATGTGATGCCCAATTTCTTTATGATTACGAGTATTTGGGCAATACACCACGTCTTGTGATTACGCCATTGACAGACAGATGCTACATTACTTTGACACAGGTATCTATCATTTATTCCTCGATATGATTTTTTAAAATGTAGTAATAAATATTAATCTCTCGAATTAATCGGGGTAGCGCAGAGAGAGCCTGTATCCCGCACATAGCAGGGCAGGCAGAGGAAACATTGGAATCTAGTGTTAAGACACTCTATTTCTGCTTTCATTAAGGCAATTCCGTTTCCCACTTTCCACCGAATTCTGAAGGCATTGCGTGTTGAGCGACGTAACTCAACGCCGCACTTTGCCTTGTTACCTGAGTTACCTGAGCGAGGAAATAATAATATTAAATATTTCATTTCCCCGAGTGAGAATTGAACCCACCTGTCGCGTGCAGTGACACGCTTTTGCTCACCACCACCACCAGCACCTCGGGCTCCTTTATTAACAATTTTTAATGTGTTTATTTAGAGCCTTCATTTAATAATGGGCGGAGCACCAGCGGGCCCTGCGGGTACCGGTAAGACGGAAACCACAAAAGATTTGGGAAGAGCTCTCGGTATTATGGTTTACGTGTTCAATTGTTCTGAACAAATGGATTATAAGTCGTGTGGCAATATTTACAAAGGTTTGTTAATACATATGTATATGTAAATAATACATTGTTAACCTTGCTTATCTCTGTGACTTTTTTAATGTAAATATTTTGCTACAGAATATAAAGAGAACGTTTTATAATTAAATCAACTTCATGCTGTTTCCAGTACATAGTAGGATAGGCAGAGGTAACCTAGTGTAAAGATACTCCTTTCCCCACTTTTGCCGCCGAATTTTGGAGGCATTGCGCGTTAAGTCGCGGAACTCAACGTCGCGCTATGCCTGGACAGCAGAGCGAAGAAATGGAAATATAAATTTAAATAAATATAATGATTAATGAATATATTATATTTTTTAAAAGGTCTCGCACAAACTGGCGCGTGGGGTTGCTTTGACGAATTTAATAGGATTTCAGTCGAAGTATTGTCAGTCGTATCAGTGCAAGTGAAAAGTGTTCTAGATGCTATAAAGGCTAAAAAAAAGAAGTTTGACTTTATGGGTGAATATATCACACTCATTCCGACTATAGGAATGTTTATTACTATGAATCCTGGATATGCCGGACGCACCGAGTTACCGGAAAATCTCAAAGCGCTATTCAGGTATGCTAGTCAAGTATTTCTTCTTATTAATTTCTTTATAATATTTTGAAGTATCATTAATAGGACGAGATCAGTGTATAAATCTGCAGGTATCTGTTTTTTTAATAAAACTTATTTTTAAGGATGATACATAATAGTAGAATAGATTAGTCCAGGTTTGCCTAGAAGAATCGTGCCGCAATAAAAAAATATATTTTTATTTTAGAGTATAAAACTTTATAATATAATATTTTATAAGATATTGCAGTAAATAGTAACATTTGATTAGTTAAATTGTTAAGTTTACATTTCATTTCCAAAATCAGACTATACTGTAGATAGAATCAAGAAAATTTCGCAAAGTAATAATGAAGTATGGATTCTCTAAATACTCAAACACAAAGAACGAGTCGTAAAAATAATACATATTTTCTTAATTAATTCATTAAAAAATTACCTACAATACTTTTCGACCTTCAATATATTAAGGAGCTATAATGTAATTAATACCTTAGAAGACCGATATTTGTGCTTAAAATTTGTGTTTTCTTAAACAGGCCTTGCGCTATGGTGGTGCCAGATTTTGAGTTGATCTGCGAAATCATGCTTGTAGCAGAAGGTTTTCAGGATGCACGCTTGTTAGCCCGAAAGTTTATCACATTATATACCCTGTGTAGGGAACTGTTGTCTAAACAAGACCACTATGACTGGGGCTTGAGGGCAATAAAATCTGTACTCGTCGTTGCTGGTTCTTTAAAGGTGACTTATTATCTGTTGCATAAAATATTTTAAAATTAAAGATAATAATAGTTTTATAATTTTACCGTTTCACATTTTTAGAGAGGTGATCGTCTCCGACCAGAAGATCAAGTGTTAATGAGAGCTCTCCGAGATTTCAATATACCTAAAATAGTGACAGATGATATGCCAGTGTTTATGGGACTTATTGGTGACTTGTTCCCCGCACTCGATGTGCCGCGAAAACGTGATTTAGATTTTGAGAAAAAGCTTTTTGATGGTGCTATGTCAATGAAACTTCAACCAGAGCCTGGTTTCATTTTAAAGGTTAAAATTAAAAATCGGTTAAATGCTAAATATTTCCTTATGATGAACATTCTAAGCAAGCTTGTCTATTTCAGATGGTACAATTGGTAGAATTATTTGCGGTCCGACATTCAGTATTCATCAACGGATTTGCAGGTACTGGCAAATCCATGGTATGGCAATGTTTACATAGGACCTATCAAATGTTAAAAATGAAACCATATTACAATGATTTGGATCCAAAAGCAGTAACGAATGATGAGCTTTTTGGTATTATAAATCCGGCTACAAGAGAATGGAAAGACGGACTCTTTTCAACCATTATGAGAGATATGGCGAACATGCCAGGTGACGGTCCTAAATGGATCGTGCTCGATGGTGATATTGACCCCATGTGGATTGAAAGCTTGAACACATTGATGGATGATAATAAGGTGATTATAATAATGGATGATAATTTAAATAAAGTACAAGTACAACACACAAGTATTTTTGAGTTTTTAATAAAAACGGGTATATAATAAGTATTATGTAACAAAAATGTGAAGGTATCGAGGCGCAACTCTCTGATGGTTGTGTCCGATTATTATCACTCGGGAAATCAATTGTTTTTATTCTCTTTCTGCTGTCAACTAGACAAAAAGCAGGGTTGAATCCGGCACTCAACATGGACTATCTATCGTATCTATCGAAATTTGGGCGGAAAGTGAAGTATAGTATCATACTGTATGTATGTATACAGTGATATTTCAAAAAATACAAATTTTTGTAGGTACTTACGTTAGCAAGTAATGAGAGAATTGCTTTAACAAAATCTATGAGGCTATTGTTTGAAATAGCAACTTTGCGGACAGCAACACCTGCTACTGTGTCTCGCGCTGGAATTTTATATATCAATCCTCAAGATTTAGGATGGAATCCGTAAGCAATTTATACGTAAAATTTAATTTTATTCAATAAATTAAATTTTATCTTAAAACTTATTTAATAATAACTTAGTTTAATTTTCTGGAAAGGTTTGTAGCTTCATGGATAGAAACAACACGTGATGATGAATCAGAGAAAGCGATGTTGACGGTATTATTTGATAAGTACATTCCTTCATTATTGGAATCTTGTAAGAAATACAAACGCATCACCCCGTTAAGCGAGCTGCAACAAATACAGTTGACTTGCTATTTATTGGAATGTTTTCTCAATAAAAGTTTACTACCTAGTGATTGTCCAAAAGAATGGTAAGATTTATTAAATATATTAATTATATTCAAGCTTGCTGCATTTTTTGTTTTATTTTGAAAATATTTATCATTGAAATATGGTTATTAATAAATTTTGAAATTCCTTGTCACCATATAATTATTTTTTTTTTACAAAGTTAAAATAATATAAAAAAATTAAACATTTGGTACCTATATATTTAAAAAAAAAAATTAAAAAACTAAATTAATTACAGTAATACTTTAATATAATCGTACTATTGTTTCAAGGTACGAAATTTATTTTGTCTTTTGCATTGTATGGGGCTTTGGCTCCGGACTTTTCCAAGACCAGCTAGTGGATTGGCGGAACGAATTCAGCAAGTGGTTCTGTAACGAATTCAAACAAATTAAATTCCCATCCACCGGAAATGTGTTTGGATTTTTCATAGATCCTGAGACAAAGAAGTTTTTACCGTGGGCGGAGAAGGTTCAATCTTTTGAGTTGGATCCTGATATTCCGTTACAGGTAATCAAGAATTACTTAAGTTAAACAAATCTCGGGTTGCCTACCTTGTGGCCTGTATAATGATACTGACAAAATGATTTATATACTATTATAATATTATTTTGTTGTTTTAGTTAATATGTAACTAACGTTTAAACTATATATTTACTAAAGAATTCCGTTGATAGTATACAAGGAAAATATTTTATTACTAGCGGACCCGTGCGGCTACGCCCGCTTGAAATATATGAATATTTATTTAAGTGTAATCTCGCCCACAGAGGGTTCTGTACTAATTTCAGGATTGTGATTCGGAAATATCTTATGGATTTTGATGACGCGGCGAATAAAGTTAACAAATTTAAATTTATATACGCCCGTATATACTTATTTAGTATTAAAACAAATAAACAACAAAAAAATATTTTTTTACTTTTCGGATTTTTTTCCTTCATTTGTATTGTAAGTTACTACGTCCCAAATTTCATACTTGTAGGTCTATGGGAAGTACATGGGTTTTAATTAATTGGCGAATTTCATGCAAAATGAAGTAAAAATGATACATAAATGTTCATATTTTTGACTGCGTTGTATTAGAAGCTTAATAATGTATGTGCTCCAAAGAACTGTAAACCTGAATATCTTATAATAACTTTAGATTGATACCACAACGTAATCACAAGTTAATGGTCTTGACAGACGGACAGACGGACAATAAAAGTGATCCTAATAAGTTATAAGTGTTCTGATTTTTTCTTTTGGAAAGTAGCAATTTTGTCGAACAACATACTTTTAGTATTATATTAAAGACGCTAGTTCAAGTGAGGTAAGGAAGTAAGAGGCCTCTGGCTATAAGTGAAGCTTGAATTTCAGAAAAATCTAGACCTCCAATTTTTGTACGGAACCCTAGGTCGGGCAAGCCCGACTCGTGCTTGTCCAGTTTTTTTATTAAATAATAATCAATGATCTACAAATATTTTTTACAGTCATGTTTAGTATCGACCTCTGAGACGACTCGTATTCGATTTTTCATGGATTTATTAATCGGAAAGCAAAAACCAGTAATGTTAGTTGGCAGCGCCGGCAGCGGCAAGACCGTCAGCGTCGCCTCTAAACTCAATTCATTATCTGAGAATTTTGCTATTACCAATGTACCGCTTAATTTTTATACGACATCAGGTTAGTTAACAATAAATAGATTTTTGAAAGGGATAAAATAAATCTCGAATATTATTCTTTCTGTACATGCAAAATAATATAATTCAATAAGTCAAGTATGAGCTTACTCATGCTCATAATAGCAGATAACTCATTAATATAATCAAATGATTTAATTCTTAAAATTCATTAACATAACAATTTTTGAATAATTCATATTTACTGTAAAGTGTGAAATTCTATTTTTTATTTTTATTTCTAATTCTTTAACTAGAAATGATTCAAAAAGTACTGGAGAAGCCATTAGAAAAGAAATCTGGCCATAACTTTGGTCCACCGGGAAGCAAATTTATGATATATTTTGTGGACGATCTGAACATGCCAGAGGTAGACTTGTACGGCACAGTACAGCCTCATACTCTTATCAGACAGTTTATGGATTATCGACATTGGTGAGATAACACCTCAAGTTTAACAGATTTATTCTTATCTAGCTATGTTTTTAAATTTTATTAATTTATAATTATGGTTTTTTAGGTATGATAGACAAAAGCTCAGTCTCAAAGATATTTCTAATTGCATGTTTGTGTCATGCATGAATCCTACTGCTGGTTCCTTTACAATTGACCCTCGACTACAAAGACATTTTTGCACTTTTGCCGTAAGGTAATTCATCATATTTAATAAAAAAATATTTTTTTGTTCTTTTTAATGAATTATTTGCGTTATTTTAACATGTTTAAAAGAAATTTTGAAGAAGCAACTGTACCTACTATAAAGTTAATAATGCTACATTTTACAATTTACATTTCATATTTATTCATAACTAGCGACCCACACGCGGTTTCGCACCCTTAAGATTATTGTTATATTATAGCCAATATATACAATTTTCACATTCATAATTTTAGTAAGACTTTTCTTTCAGCTTCCCTGGATTGGATGCATGTTTCCATATCTACAAGCAAATTCTTTCTCAGCATTTAGTTAATCCTTTAAACAAATTCAACATCACCGTTCAGCGTTACGGAGAGCCACTTGTGAACGCGGCGCTTGCACTTCATAATAAGCTTGCGTCCACCTTTTTACCTACTGCAATTAAATTCCACTACATTTTTAATTTACGTGACCTGTCCAACATATTTCAGGTTAGTATTGAATTAGTGACTGATGACATAATGTATAAGCGTAGAAAATGAAAGAGGAAATACTTAAGAATTATTAAATAACATGAAATTTACTATTTATATAATAATATTTTTATAATTCAAAATCCACAGGGCATGCTGTTTACGACGGGTGACGCTATAAAAGCCCAGTCAGAGCTCATACGGCTGTGGATGCACGAAGCCACACGCGTCTATTCTGACAAGTTGGTGGACCCTGTAGACAATGAGAATTTTAACAAGCTAATTATGGATGTCATTAAAAAAAATTGTGAGGTAAAAAAAGTTGACTGCACTTAAGAATCAGTGTCTTATTTTAAAGTAATTGCATAACATGCGGTTTATGAATTATTTTCTTTATATTGTAATGTTGATTTCAAATCAATTTATTTTTCTAAACTAGGATTTTGATGAAAATGTAGTATTTGAGAAGCCGTTAATCTACTGCCACTTCGCGGAAGGTATCGGGGATCCGAAATACTTCCCAATCAGAGATTGGCCGCATATAAAGCGTTTACTTGATGAATCCCTCTCGTCGTATAACGATCTCGTTGCTACTATGAACCTTGTGTTGTTTGAAGATGCTATGAATCATATTTGCAGGTAAAATTTTTAATATGTCGCTGCCCTACGTCATATAGATAATTCCCTAAAAGTGAAAATGTTATAATATAATGGCTCTGAAGAATAAATATAAGCTTTGATGGATGCTCGTGAATTTAGTTTCACGCTGGATTCCTCATATAATTGGCACTGAATTGGCACGCATTGTGTGTGGAGTGATAAAACTTAACGCCGCGTTTTATCTTCTTATCAGAGCGCGAAAATGACAATAATTAATTCCTCCGATTGTGGATAGAACACATTATCGTCGCAATTACAGTCGTATACTGTGACACTGCGTTACGATGGCCTCTAAATACGTTTTACTTTTACATTTTTAGGATTAACCGTATCCTAGAGGCTCCGCGAGGTAACGCATTGTTAGTGGGCGTGGGAGGGTCTGGCAAGCAGTCTCTGTCGCGACTGTCCGCATTCATATCGTCTCTTGAGGTATTCCAGATACAGCTAAGAAAGGGATACAGCATGAATGACCTTAAAGTTGATTTAGGTAAGGATAGAGAAAAAATCTGCGCCACAATGTACGACTACATATACTATGGTATTCATGAAAGTACAGTACGGTCGACAAGTCGTAACCGCCCTGAAGTTAGAATTTCAGAACTTTTGCATTGTTCACTCACAAGTCGGAAAAAAAAGTAATAAAAAAATCAAATCAAATCTGCACAGCCGTTTACAACTAACTTCAGAGTGGCTACGGCCAGTCCAAACTGTTTTGTAGATGAATTTTATGTTCAACATCTACCTATCTATTTCTTATTCAAAACAGCCGGACTAAATATAAAAGCTGGACTAAAGAACATCGGCAATATGTTCTTGATGACGGACGCCCAGGTTGCGGACGAACGTTTCTTGGTACTTATCAATGACTTGCTGGCTTCCGGAGAGATACCCGAGTTGTTTGCCGACGATGAAATTGAAAATATTATTAATGGAGTCAGAGGAGAGGTAATATTGTTAAAGAATGATTATTTGCTCAAAATACTTATAAATATTTCGACTGGCACTTTTCTTAGGAACTGGTCTTCTGATGATAATTATGAACCCTTTAAAGTATACAATACAAGAAAGTAATTACTTATTCTTTTCGTATAAATATAATATTTATTGACAACTATTATTTCGACGTAGACAAAAGCATCAGGTGTTCAAGACACACGCGAAAACTGTTGGCGTTTCTTCATCAATAGAGTGCGGACCATGTTAAAGGTAATTAATATTACTATAATTAATATCTATATAATCAAAAGGATCCTATTAAGAATCTTGATGAATAAATTTGGACTTCCATGTACTTTTATAGAAGAATTGGTGATGGATTATTAAGAATTGTCATTTGATTTTTGGTGTAAGGTGTGGCAGAGGGATCCTAGTGTTAAGACACTCCATTCCCTACTTTCTGCCGAATTCTGGAGGCATTGTGTGTTGAGTGGCAGTATTCAACGTCGCGCTTTGCCTGGACACCAGAGCGAAAAAATGGAAATATAAATTTAAGTAAATATTTCATCTCCTCGAGGGGGAGATCGAATCTACAACCAGTCGGTTTTACAATCATACTTTGTGCCACTGCGCCACGACTGGCCTATTTAGGCTATAAGTTAACATTTATAACATTATCGTTTAAAGGTGGTATTATGCTTTTCTCCTGTCGGCGCTACATTGCGAGTTCGAGCTCGAAAATTTCCATCCATTGTAAATTGTACATCTATTAACTGGTTCCATGAATGGCCTCGAGAGGCTTTGCGTTCTGTCTCTAAGAGATTCATTTCTGAAGTAGAATCTTTGCCTGTAAGTGTTTACTATCATGAAATGTGTTATTTCAAATAAGTATTATTAATATTAATAAGAATACTCATATTTGTAGCCATTCCTTGTTGATCCAGTGTCAAATTTCATGTCACATGTTCATCAAAGTGTGAATCAAATGTCAGCGGTGTATTTTCAAAATGAACGCCGTTATAATTATACGACACCCAAAACGTTTCTTGAACAAATATCATTATACGGAAAGCTACTTAACGAGAAGAGTAAGAATTTAACAATGATGATTTATAGATTAGAGAACGGCTTAGAGAAATTAGCCTCCTGTGCAGCAGACGTGGCCGTATTGAAGGTACCCCTATAACTTACTATCAAGGTTTATTACATTAGTTTAAATTTATTTACTCAATTTTGTTATTTCTTAAGGTCACTTTAGCGGAACAGGAACAAGTATTAAAAGTTAAAAATAAAGCTGCCGAAGAACTAATTGAAGTTGTCGGTGCCGAAAGTGAAAAAGTGTCAAAAGAAAAGGCGTTTGGTAATTTTTAATTTGTGTACCAAATAAGACATTAGTAAATTCATGACCTTAATTATTTAATTACTTTGTTTCTTTTACAGCTGCGGAAGAAGAAAAGAAAGTCAAAGTTATTGAAGAGGATGTCACAATAAAAGCTAAAATTTGTGCAGATGATCTGGCAAAAGCAGAACCAGCCCTCATTGCGGCTCAAGAAGCTTTAAATACTTTGAATAAGAATAACTTAACTGAATTAAAGTCTTTTGGATCTCCACCAGATGCCGTAGTCAATGTTACAGCTGCTGTACTCGTATTGTTCTCTAAAAAAGGGAAGATTCCTAAGGATAGATCATGGAAAGCTTGTAAGGTTATTATCGAAAAAAATAATATTATTAATGCTGGAATAAAATAAAATCTTATTCATTTTCATAAATAATTGAAGTAAATATTTTTTTAGCTTATGATGGCGAAAGTTGATCAGTTTCTGTATGACTTAGTGTATTATGACAAGGAAAATATCCATCCTGACGTAATTAAGGTAAATATGCCCTCCTTTAATTCTCTTATTATTTAACAGAACATTAACATCTTGTGTATTTTTTACACGCATTTATTAGCATCATCCTTTTATCAGTTTATCAAATCAATGTAATAAAATCGTCCTTCTCCATTCTTCCGATGTGCTAGAAATTTTACTTACAAAACAACACTATCATAAAATTAACCATATGCTCCGGCTACGACCACCTGGATACCAAGTTGTCTATGTCTTCTAATTCACAATTTGATTTGATTTTTTTTTAAATAAACGTTTTATTGAGGCTTGCTCTGGTAAAAAAGTCAAGACGCGGCGTTAACTTCCACCACTCACTACGTAAATATCTAAAAAATTGAGCGGAAAATGGGAAACGGAAATGTCTTAACGTGCTATGTTTCCTCTGCTTATCCTGCTATTAGCGGAATATAGTGTAAAGCTGTAAAATAAAAACAAGATTTATTAATTGAAACAGGCCGTCCAGCCGTACATCAAGAACCCAGAATTTAACGCGGAGTTCATAATGTCGAAGTCGGCGGCGGCGGCGGGGCTGTGCGCGTGGGTCATCAACATCGTGAAGTTCTACGACGTGTACGTGGTCGTGGAGCCCAAGCGCCGCGCCCTTAACGCCGCAAACGCAGAACTGCAAGCCGCTAGAGATAAATTGGCATTCCTCACTGATCAGATTAAGGTGTTTCTTTATTACTTTAAAACTATATATTTGACTAGAGAGACTAGACTAGTTTATATAAAAATATTACTTGTAAATAATATAAACTAATAAATATTACTATTTATATTGGCTTGTGTGGATTTTTCATGACTTTTGTTGTTGGTCTTATTAGGTACATGACAAAAAATTATCTTTAACGCTAACTAAAAATTTTGCGTAATGCCTTCCTCATTATTATGGTTATGCTATACAAAAAGTAGATACATTAACCTCCTTTGCGCCGCACAGTCGAGAAAGAATAGTTTTAAAATTTCAATGAAGAAAACAAACACACAAACTCTTCAGCTTTGATATGATGATGGATGATAAAAAAATAACAATGAAACAAATTAACTTACAAAATTTGAATATTATTATAGTTTTTGTTTGGTATCTATATTCCTGTAAGGTGATTTAATGATATTTTTTTAATTATTAAGAAAATTTGTGTTATAGGAACTGGAAGAGAAATTAGAAGTATTATTGAAAGCTTTCCAAGAAGCTGTTAATGAAAAGATGAAGTGCCAAGCTGAGGCCGACGCCACTAATTGTACTATTGATTTAGCCAATAGACTAGTAAATGGGTTGGCATCTGAAAAAGTAAGGTTAGTACAATATAATACTTCACGCTGCATCCCGCACATAGCATTGGACCTGGGAATTTATCGTTAAAACAAAATGGGAAACTTTCCGTCGAATTGTATTTTATAATATTTAACATTCAACAGATGGTCAGCTACAGTAGTGAATCTAAAGGAGTCAGGAGTGATGTTGCCCGGCGACGTCCTCGTTGTGACGGCGTTCATATCGTACGTGGGTTGCTTCACGCGCAGATATCGCTTGCTTCTTATTGATGAAGATTGGATCCCTACTCTTGCAAAAACTGATGTAATTTTAATAATAATTTGTTGCACAAATAAAAAATTAAAAAAACAGTTCATTATAATAATTAAAGATAAATAAGTGCAATGGCGACCTTATGACTAGAAGCGCTCTATCGTGCGCTATCTTACAGGCAATAAAAGATAAAAGCATTTATTTCATAAAAGATGACTAGGTTTTACCTTTTTAATGAATTCAATATTATTTACTTTAAAAAATTGTTTAAATATTCATAAGATTTTCTTTTTCATACTTTGATATTTTTGTTATAATTTAAACATATATTACAGCCAAAAATTGAAACAACAGAAGGTCTTGAGCCACTATCAATGTTGACTGATGATGCACAAATAGCTTCGTGGAACAACGAAGGCTTGCCAACGGACACAATGAGTACGGAAAATGCTACTATTCTGACCAACTCAGCAAGGTGGCCGCTTATGATTGATCCGCAACTGTACGTATTAAAGAAATTTTGTTAAATAAAATTGTTAATAGTATTATTATTATAAACAAAGATTACGAACCTAGTGTTTAGTTCAAAAATTGTCATATTAATATAAAAGTGATAAACAAATTAAATCCATTGATCCTTGAGTCAGCGGGTTTTTGTGGTATTTTTTTAGCAAATCTATTTATGACAATATGTTTATGGATATGTTTCGCCGCGTGATCCCGGCTTAGAATAGGATCACCCTGGTACTGGTGGTGTCGTAAGAGGCGACTAAAGTACGTGTGGTAGAGTTACGTCGCCAGCAATGGCAACATGCATGGGCAGACTCGACCGGATCAATACCACCCGTGGCATTTAAAACCGGGTTAAGTAGTGGCTTTATGCCACTGCGTTTCGCATCAGGTAATGCCGGGCTCCGGAGCCCAACCCCCACCCCTCCCTGGAATATGATAGCGGCACTCAAAGACAAACTACCCCAGGAGGGTACCAGCTCCTCCGGTGCTGGAGANTGATTCGTTGGTGGTTATAAGACTAACACAGCGCAACTACCTCGACCGCATCGAGCGCGCCGTCAGCAACGGCAACGTGGTGCTGCTCGAGAACATCGGCGAGACCGTCGACGCCGTACTCGAGCCTCTACTGGGACGGGTGTTGATAAGAAAGGGGAAAGTATTGAAAGTAAGCCTTAGTGGTAGTTTGTTGTACTGGAAGCTTTGTCATTCCATTAGCAAATTAATTTTTACTTTTTACTTATTACCAAGGAGTGAAATAATGTCTGACTTAAATGTAAATTGCCTAGTTTCAGGCATTAGTTACCACTTTGAAAAAGGAGTGTGAAAATAATGATTTAAACTTGAATGCTCGCATTCAAAATAAAGGTATTATAGATCTATAATAGTATTTGAAATTAGGAGATATATAGAATAAAGATGGCAGGTACTAGCGAGGATGTCAAAGTGAGAATGAAGAAGATCGTTCTTACTTGGTTTAGGCATTTTGTATGAATGAGTAATGAAAGAATGGCAAAAAATATTTATATAGAGCATGTATGAAGAGGTTGATGACAGTACAGTTGTATTCATTCCTCAGATTGGGTGTCGAATCCACAACCGTCGTCGTCGTACAGTCATTCACTATGCAGCTGCGCCACTACGTTCTCCACGTATTTTTGCGCCATATCACATCATGTTAATCGTTTCGAAGTACCCCCCTGCGGCCAGTAATCTCTGCTAGTAACAATCTCTCACAAGTCATGTCTTACTTATTGGCATATCATCACGGGCTAGTCAGTAGATATAAAGGAAATCTTTTTCAATTTGCTTTCAGATTGGGGACCGAGAAATTGATTATCATCCTAATTTCCGACTAATTATTCAGACTAAACTAGCTAATCCCCATTATCAGCCTGAAATGCAAGCACAATGTACTTTAATAAACTTCACTGTCACCAGAGATGGGTGAGCGTTTTTATATGTAAAAATGCTTTTAAATCATATAATTAATTATTTATTTATAATTTTTTATCATGATTCAGGCTGTGTGTTACTGATTTAAATATTTACGTAGTGAATAAATATTTTTATAATAATTTTTAAAGCCTTGAAGAACAATTGTTGGGAGAAGTTGTGAAATCCGAGAGACCAGATCTAGAAACACTGAGATCCGGACTCACTAAGCAACAAAATGATTTCAAAATTACACTAAAGAGCCTCGAGGATGATTTGCTTAAACGTTTATCTTCTGCCGGACCGGATATATTAAGTGACTCCGCTTTAGTTATAAACTTGGAGACCACGAAGAAAACAGCTGCTGATATCGAAGTTAAAGTGGAAGAGGGAAAAGTTACATCTGTTAAGATTGATGAAGCACGTGAAAGATATAGGCGAGTGTTAAATTACATATAGATAGGATATTAACAACTTTTTATACAATACAGAAAATAGTATCATCCTGGTTTGCGCAAAAATAAAAATGTTTTAATTTGTGTAATATAAATGCATAGATTAAGATTTGTAGTAAATTATATCGATTAAATTCGGCAGAAAGTGGGGAACGGAGTGTCTTAACACTAGGTTCCCTCTGCCTACCCTGCTGTGTGCGGGATACAGCGTGAAGCTGATCTATTTATATCGATTAAATATCAATTAAAATGCCGCTCACACAAAAATAATGTGGTACTAAAACGTTAAATAAATTCCACATTGTATATTACGTTGTTTATAGAATTTTATGTATTGTCAACAGGCGTGCAGCAACTCGAGCGTCGATACTTTACTTTATATTGAACGATCTATACAAAATAAACCCAATGTACCAGTTCTCTCTCAAAGCGTACAGCGTTGTGTTCAAAGACGCTCTTCTAAAAGCCGAACCATCTGATGAATTGGATATAAGAGTGGCAAATTTATTAGACAGCATTACTTTTGCCGTATTTGTGTATACTAGCAGAGGGTTGTTTGAACAAGACAAATTGGTGTTCTTGTTCCTCATCACGTTGCAGGTTCGTTTTTGTAATGGGTTCTAATAAATTGCATGATGTGTTAGTTTAAAGTATTATGGTATACCATAGGATATTTGTACTTAGTGTAATAGTAATATACGATAAAGACTGAATATATTTATTAATTATGTTAGCTGATATTTCTTATCTCTATATACCCTTAAATAAAACCATTTATTTATTAATATCCTAAAAGCCTCGTATCTAATAACGTTTTTTTTTGTTGTTAATTGACTCTTACTTAATTTTAATACCATACGAGCTAAACATATCGAATTTTACTGTATCTATAACACTATTCTTCTAACATTGGCAGGTTCTTCAAGTAGAAGGTAAAATAGACCCGAGAGAACTAGATTTCTTATTAAAATACGCGGTAGCTCCAGCAAATTCTCCATATGTATGGTTGTCCAATAACTCGTGGGGAGGGATCGTGGCGCTCGCCAAGATGGATGCTTTTGAAAACTTAGACAAAGATATAGAAGGAGCCACAAAAAGGTAGACAAAAATAATTAAATTAAAATTAAAAATTAAATTAGCTTCACGCTGTATCCCGCACACAGCAGGGTAGGCAGAGGGAACCTAGTGTTAAGACACTCCGTTCCCCACTTTCTGCCGAATTCTGGAGGCATTGCGTGTTGAGTGGCAGAACTCAACGCCGCGCTTAACCTCGACACCAGAGCGAAGAAATGGAAATATAAATTTAAGTAAATATTTCATCTCCTCGAGTGGGGATCGAACCCACAACCAGTCGGTTCTGCAGTCACACCTCGTGCCGCTGCGCCACGACCGGCCTCACAAAAATGATATATCAAAATTACGACAACATAACATATTATAAACATAAACCTTTTATTATATTCGTATCTGCCTGCTTATACAAAAAAATAGCTTGCGGACGTTAGTCTTTACTATGATATATTATAGCTAAAGGCAATTTTTTTCTGTGAAAGAGTGAAAACATATTTTAGATAAACCGTGAGTTAAAAAAGCTAAATGCTCTAAGCTTTTTTTTTTTATACAGGATGGAAGTGTCAGCACCACTTTAAATGAAACCACAGTTTTTTTTTGAAACAAAATATATAATAAAATTATTATTGTAATATAAAACGCCATTTGTCAAGAACGACGCACGCACACATAAACCTATCAAAGGGAAACCGCCGCATATGCCTTATTCCGAAATCGAGTCGTGGATATTGGCGGCAAAGTTGAAAGTTGCTTAACCTTTAGTAGTTTTTTTGTAGTAGTTTGTATTTACATTTTTGGGATCTATTCGTAACTGTATCACACGAAATACATCGTGAAACGAAAAAAAATCCTACTTAATCCTTTGAGATATCTGTCTAAACTATTGAGATATCTTGATGGATTTTTTAGGTATAGGTTTAAAATATGTTACCCTATAACCTGTTTCCATAAAAGAAGCGCTGACACTTTCACCCTGTATAGACTCAAAATTAATATATAATATTGCTTATGACGGACAATGTCATTGTAGAGTTTGCTAACAATCGACTACGTTGATTACTTTAAGTCCTTTTTTTAGTTCTTTTGAGATATCTGTTAATGTTTATCAATTATATATTATTTGTAAGATACATTATTTTGCTCTGAAATGCTTAAAATATGCCTAATTAGGTATTTCTTAAAGTAGTGTACACCTTCAAAAACATATCGAAGTTAAATTATTTTTACAATATTTTATTTAGAGGACTAAATAAAATATTGTATAAATAATTTAATAATAAAGTATTGTGTGTATTGTAAACTAGTATAACTCTTATCAAAGATTATAATATGATATAGAAAAAGGTAATTCAAATATCTGGACTCTCTTAAGAAATATATTTAACCCACAGATTTGCTTTAATAATTTAGAAAACGTTGAAGAAAAATGTAAAAAAATGACATGGCTAGTAGTGCGATAGTGATTAGTTAAAGTAATAATAGTAAATAAAAATAATTTACTTGATTTTTTGCTAGATGGCAAAAATATACGGACGGAGAAGCGCCGGAGCGAGACAAATTGCCCGGCGAGTGGAAGAATAAGTCGTCATTGCAGCGCTTGTGCATTCTGCGAGCGCTCAGGCCCGATAGAATGTCATATGCTTCAGGGTATAAATAATATATTTTTTATTTCGCCTTATTCCACACATTGTAGGATAAGATTTGAGAGAAGTAGTGTAAAACTTTCCGTTTTCTGCCCGAATTCGTGTGCACTTCACTGCAATGCACTTTGCTTTATCTTTACTTTACTTTGCTTTATCTTTGGGGAAATTAAAATAATTCTTGACACTATTACGCGTCACAATGGCATTTATATAAGAATATAAGACTATACATATATAGATATTAAAAGAACAAAAAAGGAATTGAACTTCGTTTATGATAGCATATTCGAGCAATGAAGTTTAACTATAAAACGGTATTGGCAATTGGAATGTACTACAATAATTATTTTCAAATTTAATAGTTTAGACTACTTCATCGATTTGGTGAAATATTTAAAAATATTTTTTTTAATTTGAAAATTTAGGTACAATTGTTTCTTATTGTTGGATGAATACTTTTTGTAAAATAATAATTAGCATAATTCTGCAACGTATTATACGTTATAAACAGTTATATATAATAATTCAAAATGGGAGCTGCAACTTTGAAGGAACACTAAAGACTCTATTTTAATGTATTGGTATTGTTTTGATTTAAAGGAGGCTGAAACGATTGCATATATTTTTGGGGCCAAAATGTAGAGATGAAAATGGTATGATTTATTAGATTCAGGTACTTTATTCCCTCCCTGAAAAGTCTAAGTTTTAGCAATCTGTGAACTGAATTATTAGAGATTTGGTAAAAGTGAGGCTATCGCACAATTAACACGGCAGTAGTTAGATCTAAAAGATTTCAGTGTCCACTGAGGAAACAAATTGGAAACACATAAAATGAACGAAACGAGTAAAACAAAAAATGCAAAAATCATTAGATAAGGTGTCAATGTCAGCAATCAGCTGTCATATCTGTCATTAAAAATATGTTTGATTTTAATCGATTCAAAATAGATTTATTTCTGATTTTTCAGTATTTTATTATTTACATTTTCTTTATTTATACTGTAATTATAAGCACTAATAAGTGCATAAAAATACTTTATTTATATTAGTGCTTATAACTTATATTGAATTAAAGTGAACCAATATTTTATTTTCGTATTACTATAATGAATTATTTATATCGATTAAGGATCTATAATTGTTTTATTCATAATAAGTTCTTTGACTTTCACGATTATTACACATTTTAAATGAAACTATTTTAACCGGATTAATCGCGTATATTTAAGGTTCTACATTTTGGAAACCCGGGATTTTATTCATTTTTTTACGCTTCCAGATACCCAATTGAGCTGATTTTTGCTATTCTAAAATCAAAAAATGACTAGATTTTTAGACGATATCTCAACTCTTTGCATTTGGGCCCGCGATTTTTGTCTCCTTTGTGTAATTTTGTAAACAAGTAGGTACACTCAATAATCGCCATAATATACTTTTCTTAAAACCAATTAAACATTTAAATTTAGAGCCTTCTGTGAAGAAAATCTTGGAACGAAATATGTGGAAGCTCGGACTCCATCGCTCGAAACATCATTTAAAGAAAGCACATCTACCACTCCCCTTTTCTTCATATTATCACCAGGAGTGGATCCATTAAAGGTATTGTATAACACACAGCTCATAGTCAATTACGTTTCATCATAATATATTTTTGTTACATCTTAGAAGAGATCAAAAGAACATGATTTTTACTGGGGCATATTAACGCATGTGATAGTTTTAATATTTAAAATGTTTTTTGGTTTGTAAATGCAAAGGGTTTTTTTATATCTTAAAGCAAGTTTTGTTTAAGTTTTATTACTACTGCTAGTACTAGCTTCACGCTTTATCCCTAGCGGGGTAGTCAGAGAGAATGGAGCGCCAAACGCGACGGTCTCAACATACCTCTTTCGCCTCGTACACTGTCATCAACCTCTGCATGCCCGCCGGGGGGTCCTCATGCTTTTTACGTGACTTTCCTCCAGTATCTTTGATACTGAGTTTTCGAATGTCAACCGAGGTCTCCCCCTACCTCTTAAGTTTTATATACAATTTAAATGATATTTAAAAAGTTTATGTAAAAAATACGTTAGTAAAATCAGTACATACCTTTATTATAAAACACTAATGAAAAAATGGAAATTGGAATGAATTATTTTCATTTTCCCGCTGTATTAATAAGACAAAACGCAACTTCAATTTCCACCACTCCACACGCAAGTTCGATAATTGGGTGCAAGGGGAACTGGGTGACTTAATTTAATAACATTAGGTTCCTTCTGCCTACCCTGCTATACGCAGGATACATTGTGAAGATAAAAAATCACAATACTGTTTTCTTCTCATAGGATGTAGAAAAGCTTGGACGCAAACTTGGATTTTCGACAGACAAGAAAAATTTCCACATTGTATCCCTTGGGCAAGGACAGGAGGTAGTCGCTGAAGAGGCCATGAGTATTGCATGTGAGAATGGTCACTGGGTCATCTTACAGAATGTACATTTAGTGGCTAAATGGCTGCCTACTTTAGAAAAGAAAATGGAGGAAACTTTTGAAAACCCTATTGAAGATTATAGGTTTTTGTATTTTTTTTACATCACATTGTTGACTTGCACGTATACTGTTAATTTGTTTAAATTTTGCAAATGCAAATTGTTGTAAATAAGTTTTTTTTTTATAAAAGAGGTCTAAAGATCTCTCAAATTTTTTTACCACTAGAAAGTATATAAAGTGCACCTATGTTGACAATGTTGTCACTTTTGTATTATTTTTGGCACAAAGTGCAATCAAAAGAAATATTCAATTCTTCTAGGTTGTTCCTAAGCGCAGAACCGGCATCGGATCCTGCCTACCACATCATTCCTCAAGGTATCTTGGAGTCCGCCATTAAAATTACCAACGAGCCCCCCAGCGGGATGTGGGCTAATTTACACAAGGTTAGCATTTTTTTATTATTACCATTACAATACTAAAAGAATAAAATCAGAATTTGATATTTATTTTTAATTATTCTTGGCATTTTTAAGTACCTGTAGATGTCCTTAACAGTCCTTTAAAAAGATACTTGGAAACTAACAAACTGCTTACATCAAATCAATTTGATTTCGGATCGAATAGGTCTACCGAAGACTCATTAAACGAAATAATAAATACAAACGAAGTAAAAAGTGTATCGAAATATTTCTTGACTTAGCTAAGGCATTTGATACTGTCCTACTTACATTCTTCTCACCAAGCTATTTAAGTTTTGAATAAGAGAACTGTCACAAGTTATTTCCTGACTACCTTACTTATAGATTACAATGTTTAAAAAATAGGCTCTGAGAGTAGCCCTGTGAGAAATTTTCTTTTTGGTATTTCACAGGGAAGTATCGTGAGCCTAATACTTGGAGGACCAGAACCAGGACCTGGGAGAGTTTTAAAAATATCAGTATAGTTAATTATGAATTGGCTTGATAAAAACTTACTAACGTTGAACTTAAATAAAACAAGACACATTACATTACATCGGCATTATGTAATATATCATATTTGATGCTACATTAATTTATCGTCACAACCAAACTCATGTTTCCAAGTCCAATCGCACTCTTGTTAAAACTATAATCTACCCAGTTATAATAAATGTGATATTATAATTGAAAAAGTATATCAAATTAAATATCTTGGGGTGACTGTCGATCAGCAACTAAGATGAGAAGCTTATGCAAGTTTCTTAGCATCTAAAATTAAAGCTTTAGCGCAGGTTTTTAAAACTCTGCGACACTTGAGTTCTTTTGACTTTATAACTATGATATATAAAGCTCTTTGGGAATCGTTAATTAGATATTGTATCACTTCTTGGGGTGCTGCTTCAAAGAAAGTAGTACTTACAGTGGAAAAAGCTGAACGCATGATTTTGAAAATTATCCATTTCAAAAATTATCAATTTCCTACGACAGAGTCATATAAATATTACCAGTCGGTCGATCAATCGTGGTCTGAACAGACGTGTGTGCTAATTTTTACTAAAAATATTAAATGAATGTCTTGTAGAGTAAAACCCTTCGTACGAAGGAAATAGCACCATATTCCTATAAGGAAAATTCTGAGATATATGTTGCTTCCGCACTGATACTGCTACGCCTAAGTTTCTGTAAGCGGTGTGTGAAGAGGACGTTTGACTACTGTCACCCTCACTCAACTTCAAGCGAAGGTCACACACTGACCGGCCGGATGTGACTCATGATACCGCGGATACCAGTGCGTTACCGCATGAAACGGCGGATACCAGTGCGTGCGTGCGTGCACTATAAAGTTGCATACACAGTAAATTATATATGTAGAACATATATCTTATTATAATTTATGTGTGTTTATATATTTTCTTCTTGCAATGAAAGCTATGCAATTTCCAACCTACAACACCACCCGTACGGGTGGATCACAACCAGACTTATCTAAATGAAATAATGAAACTTTAGACCCGCAAATAATTCTCCGAAAATGGAAACAACCGTTTGATCGCTAATGCTAGTGTTCTGAAGACATGAATACTATCCGAGATAAACTGTTACGTATCACTTCTTTCCTTTAAAACTACGTTGATTCTAACACACTATAAATGAGCAAAATGAACGAAAGCACCGCAGAAGTAAAATAAGACAACCGATTTAAAGATGAATACAAAAAATTTTAACAATACTGGTTGTATTGTTAAAATCTTTTATAAATATTACAAGATAAATGATCACTTCAAACAACTTTAAGGTTAACGGACATTGTAAGTAAAATTGATCCTAACATGTCAGAAACACACGAGAACATAATGCGAAAAATCCAAGGATGTAAAAAGAGTAATCATTGTAGTCGGCGTGATAGGCGGTGATAACATTAAAGAAAGATTTCTCAACGATGAATCCGAGGTATAAAAAATTATCACATCATTAAAAAAATATATTATTTCCAAACCAAAGATTTTTTTCCTCTTGGCAAATATAATTGAGAAAAAACTCGCTAAATCAAAGTATGTTTTACTAATACCGAACAACCTATGGGTTGGGATGTTCGGGATACTCCGTAACATACACAAACTTCTTACTAATGTCAATTTCTTCTCAGACTAAATTTTAGCCAGTACAAATATCTGAAATATGTGGAAGATGAACTTAAGGGGCGTACTGCTAGCTAAGAAACGAATCTTACAATAAAGTATATACAGTGAACACAAACCACAGTTAACACTAAAAAAAAAGGTAAATTTTATGAGTTAAAATGTATATTACAATCCATACCAACAAATATACATATCCTACTGCTCACAGAAACCTGGATAGCTTCTGGAGATCAAGCGCAAGGACTACAAATGACTAACTATACTCACTACTATAAGAAATGATATTAGACGAGGCGATGTGTCGATCTACATTCAAAACAACCTGAAACACAATATTATTGTATCGATATACTTGAATGACAACAACTACTTATGGATTCATGTCAACAGATTTGCTTTAGACATTGGTGTTGTGTACAACCCAGGAGATACAAACTTTAATACACTCTTGGAAGACTATGAAACACAATTGCAACAATGCAAGCGAGCAATAATGATGAGGGACATAATATCGATCTTCTACAATGGAGTGTCTTAACACTAGTGTTAAGATATTCCATTCCCACGTTTACGCAAAATTCTGGAGGCATTGCGTGCTGAGTGGCGGAACTGAGAAATGAAAATATATATTTAAATAAATATTTCATTTCCTAGAGTGGGGATCGAACCCACAACCAGTCGCGTTTACAGTCACGCTTGCCTCATTTTAATTTATTGACCATTTAAATATATTTAATTTAAATTTAAGTTTATTGGGTTAATGTTATAGTAGTAGTTATTCGAAGGAGGAACTACTTCAGTGAGAACAGACAGAATATTATCAAGCAACTTTCATCCCAGCGTGGGTGTCCGTCAAGGGTGCATAATATCACCGCTCCTCTTTAACGCTTACATTGAGCTCATAATGCATAGCGGTTGAAGGCTACAATATTGCAAACTTGCGTAACGCCGATGACACAACCTTATTCCAAGATCTTGGCACCAAAGAGCAACTATCATTATTAGAGATATTGTAGAAACCCTTATTCTTAAATCCTGCTACGTTCAAATTTTTAGACGTTTTCTAAATAAGTATTTTTCTTTCCTAACTGTGGAACAACACTTAAAAAATGTTAAAAATATTTAATAAATAGCATTCACTCTTGCCAAGTAGCTATTCTTAGCCATTATCTTTGGGTAGTGGAAATTTGCTCAAACTTGCATACATGGCGTAAGCGGTTCGTTCATTCGAGAACCGCCCGTCTGGTACAATAACTAATAATCTAGAAAAGAACTTCCTGAAATTGAGCGTTTAACCAAACAGATTCCTGCTTTATAATATTAAGTATATATAGACTATTAATTTTATCATATACACATTTTACCTTATCCAGGCGTTAGATAACTTCAGTCAGGAGACTCTTGAAATGTGCAGCAAGGAGGCAGAGTTTAAAGCCATCTTGTTTGCGCTCTGCTACTTCCACGCGGTTGTTGCTGAACGTCGTAAGTTTGGACCGCAGGGTTGGAACAGGTTAAATATAATGTTATTTTATATTATTTATATATTAACATTTATCATATTATTAATACATGATGTATTAATAATATGATAAATGTTAATACATTTGTGGTTCGTACACACACAATGTAAAAATAAATAATAGCCATAATCGACTGACATTCGGTCTTAATAACTTATCTAACTTTAACAATCTGTTAAATGATATTATACATATACAGACATATTTTACACTGTTAATATACCTTATGTTAGGTTTAATATTAGGTATAAAATCATGTAACACAATATTAGGTATAATATAATAGTGTAAATCTATTGAATATCTTTATACAATATATTTAACAGATTGTTATAAGTTATTTAGAGCGACCGTAACTGAGTAACATAATAGTAGGAGAGCTCGGGATGCAAAATTTTTAGTTACTAAAGCGTCAGGAGGACCTAATTTGAGCATGTGAGACCGTGTAGTAATTTTCAAAAATATAAAAAAAGAACTGCCAGGTGGAAATACTCGAGTACATCAGACAATCATCGTAACGTAACTGATTCCATGGAAGAATATTCTTAATCTGACAATTTAATTTATTTTTAATTTTTGCCTGTAATAAAATAATATTATAAGATACAATATATATTATCATTTATTGATGCACAAGTAGATATATCAAAAATATATCAAAAATAAATATTTCAATCTTCATCCTAACTGGATTCATTTTCAAAGTTGATTTTAATCTGGTCAGTTTCTTCGTTATTTCGTATTTCTGTAAGCAAGATTGGCAGCAACTTTACAAATTACTTAATTTATAGTATTGAAAAGAAAACGTAGCTGAATTTAAATTATCTCTTAAAATCTCAAAAAAAATCTTAAAATCTTCAAATGCATCTGGAAGTTAGTTAATAACTTTATTTATGAGCTACGTAAAAATCGTCAGATTTTATTTTTTCTGCAATCCTTCAAGGTCGAGTATTTCGAGGTTACGTTTTTTTACTCACCTATTTCCTTATGACACGCTCAAATCGACAGATTATTGAAATATATAATATACTTTTATATATGTACTTAACTTACCTTGCCTTAATCGCGCTCGAGTTTCTCGAAGGATTGATTATTTTTAATAATCTGACGGTCTTGCCTCAACACACGTCCTTACACTTGGTTATTTGGTAGGGATACACTACAGGGTACAAGGCTTTTCTGCCCATATGATTTCCTGACGAGCTCGAGTAACGCGATAAATTCCTACTTGGGCTCTCCTACTATAAGTATGACTATGTATATATCGTTTTGCTTTAAAAAATATTTTACAATATTTTATAATAGTTTTTATTCCGTTGATTTGATTTAAAATATACTTAATAGTATATTTATATGTTTGCTTTCTAAATATAGAGTATACCCGTTCAATTTCGGTGATCTAACGATATGTGTGTACGTTTTGTACAACTATCTGGAGGCGAACCCGCGAGTACCATGGGAGGACTTGAGGTACCTCTTCGGGGAGATTATGTACGGAGGACACATTACAGACGATTGGGACAGACGCCTTTGCAGAACTTTCTTGTTGGAATATATGCAACCGGAATTGGTATAGTTTTTATTTAGTTTTATGTATAGTACGGTCAACGAGTTGTGGCTGCCTTGAAATCAAGTTTTCTAAACTTTTACACATGGTTTACTCGGAAAAAAATATTAAATGTAAGAAAAACCTGAAATTAAATCTGCGCAGCCATTCACATCTATCTTCGGGGTGACCGCTTCTCGTCGACGTATTTCACGTGGAAGATAGAAATTCCGCAAAAGTGTCAAACAATGTCCGCGGATTTTGAAAACTCTAAGTATTGGATGACCGTGCTTTGTGATATTAAAATTAATATAACTGGACTAAATTAGTTAAATGTCATAATTTTACCGGATAGGAGGAACTGTAACTAATTACTGTAATATTTTGTTTACGGTTATTAATTTCATAAAATCAATTTTATACATGATTGCATCCTTAAAATATTAAATGCTTCACGCTGTATCCCGCACACAGCAGGGTAGGCAGAGGGAACCTAGTGTTAAGACACTCCGTTCCCCACTTTCTGCCGAATTCTGGAGGCATTGCGTGTTGAGTGGCAGAACTCAACGCCGCGCTTAACCTCGACACCAGAGCGAAGAAATGGAAATATAAATTTAAGTAAATATTTCATCTCCTCGAGTGGGGATCGAACCCACAACCAGTCGGTTTTGCAGTCACACCTCGTGCCGCTGCGCCACGACCGGCCTCAAATAAAATATTAAATGAAATATTAAATGAAAGAAAATATTAAATGCATTATTATTATATTATAATTATAAAGTGTAGTAACGATATACATCTCTTTTACTTATACTTAGGTTGACGGTGAGCTACAACTAGCGCCCGCATTCATCTCTCCGCCCAATTCGGATTATGTTGGCTACCACCAGTACATAGATGACTTCCTCCCAGAGGAAACACCATATCTCTACGGCTTACACCCCAATGCTGAAATTGGTTACTTGACGACTGTCTCTGAAAGATTATTTAAGGTGTGTCTTTAAAATATATGTATAAATGGACATATTAACCCTGTCTATTTTTGTTATCTCTATATATAATAAGACACTAAAAATATTTTGTCTGTACATTTAGTAATTTTGACTGAAATAGATAGAGGGACACTTAAAAAGAATAATAGATAGCAAAAATATTTTTTTTGAATTTCTTGTCTGTCTGTCTCTCTGTCTGTCTGTCGATATATCTATGTCCACATTTTTCTCTGAAAGTACTGAACCGATTTACTTAAAAATTTCACCAATTGCTTTGTTTTAACTCAACTTAACTACTAAAGTTTAGTTCATCAAAATCGGTTCATTAAAAAAAAGTTATCGTCATTTGAATGAACTCAAGGCATTAGTTTGCCTGCGAATGTTATATAGCAATCGCGCTGGTAAGATTCCTGGCTAAAGAATGACATTCGAAACGTCTTGGTTATATGACTGTTGATAAAAATATATATTTTTGAAGCACTATTATACAATATTTTATACAATAAAGTAAACAAAATTGAATTGTTAGTGGAGATTACCTTCATAAATCATAACAGTTAAGTTTAAATCGTAATTAATTCAACACAGAGATAAAGAACGATTTGATCTTCAAAGAGATATCAAGCAAATACATAGATTTTTTGGTTCGTTCGTTCGTTTGAAATAAATCTATATAAAAATGCCTAAAAACATCCTTTCTACGTGTACTCTGTAATAACTACATATTTACCAATTGTACATTTAGCTAATAATATGTGTAACTAATTTAAAAACTGTACAGGAGTTAATATGCAAACATTACAGTTATTTTACAAAGAATATTATGAATCCTTACCCAAATCAATAATTTAACATTTAAGGCTGTTTCTGAAGCAGTACATTAAATTATTAAGTGACATCAGCACATTTAACAGAGCTTTAAAAAACATAACATAGGTAAAAAGAACGTAATGTTACAAAAATATATACATATAATAAATAATTAGCTTTATGTATATTTTATGAATATCAAATATCAACATTGGTCATATTTTTTAGTTCGAAACAATCAAAAATTCTTATAGAAGTTACGATAATGTCGTAAAAAAATCATATTAGAATATTACAGATTAAAGTAATAAAAAAATCATATTAGAAATCATTAGAGTTGTCAATCAATTCTGCTTATTAAATCAATAATCATGTATTTTAAGCGGGCGAAGCCGTGGGCGGGCCGCTAGTTATACATATAGTATAATACATTGTTTTCACAAACGAACTCTGATCCCCATTTTCTGCTTATTTTTCGAAATATTACGCGTTCAGTGAAGAAAGTCAAGGTTTTTAGTTATTCCAGAGCGTGAAAATGAACATACGAGTACGTACTTCGTTCCCGCGATTAGATATCGACCCGACAACCATCGCGCAGCCATACGCTCGATTACATCTATGGCCGTATTGACCTTACTCAATAAAATAATACTGTCTAAATGGACCATATTTAACATTACATCTCTTTGCTAAATGCATTAATTTATACAAAAATAATATTACAGGTAGTATTTGAAATGCAGCCCCGAGACACGGGTGCACAAGCGGGTGGCGGCGCCACCAAAGAAGAAATGGTAATTCATGATCTATGACTTATCGTGTTTATTCAAAAATAGAATATAATATAAAATAATTTTAAATATTCATAAAAAATCGTCTTCAGGTCCGATATATATTGGATGACATATTGGATAGAGTACCAGAACCCTTCAATTTAGTGGAACTAATGGGAAAAGTGGAGGAACTTACTCCATACACCATCGTCGCGTTACAAGAGTGCGAGAGAATGAACAAACTCATGGGAGAAATTAGACGCTCGTTGAAAGAATTGGAATTGGGTCTCAAAGTATGACAATATTTTAGCTTTACGCTGTATCCCACTTTATCACGCTGGTGGTAGAGTAGGCTGAGAGAACCTAGAGTTAAAATACAATAAATATACATTTTCTAGATATTGCGCGTTGAGTGGCGATACTCAACTTATCATACAGAATAATGAAAATGAAAGTAATTCATCTTCCGTAGTGGGAATCTAACTCATAATGTTCATGTTTATAATTAAACAGTGTCGCTGTGCCACATCGGCCTTCATGAAAACGACCATATACCAGACCAAGAATAATTTTTTTAATCATATTGAACAATTTGAGGCCGGTCGTGGCGCAGCGGCACGAGGTGTGACTGCAAAACCGACTGGTTGTGGATTCGATCCCCACTCGAGGAGATGAAATATTTACTTAAATTTATATTTCCATTTCTTCGCTCTGGTGTCGAGGTTAAGCGCGGCGTTGAGTTCTGCCACTCAACACGCAATGCCTCCAGAATTCGGCAGAAAGTGGGGAACGGAGTGTCTTAACACTAGGTTCCCTCTACCTACCCTGCTGTGTGCGGGATACAGCGTGAAGCTAAAAAAAAAAAATATTGAACAATAAAGTCACACATTGTATTATAATTAGTAAGATATGTTTAAAATTTGTGCTGCATATTTATAAACCTTTATTAACTGTATTTTTTAAATAATAAACAACAAACAGGTGATCTCTGTCTACATGGAACATATGTGAGAAAATCTACTACTATTGGGTTCAAATTTGTCAATGTAATGGAATTCAAAATAATATTTGTTTAAATTTTATCTGTTTGTCTATGCGTTTTTGGACGCTAATTTCAGAAACGGGCTAACCGATGCACATTTCATTATTGTATATTAAAAACTCTCTAAAACTTTAATATTTGTTATATTTCAAAATTTCCAGAAAATAATTAATCATATGCTATTTTATTTTTGCATGTATAATAGATATTGCCTTTAAAATGTTAATTTTGTTGGAACCTGAAAGTAAGTCAGATTAATAGAAAAATAATTGTATATTTTAAGCGGGCAAAGTCCCGAGCGAGTCGTTATTATAACATAAATGTCCACACCAGGGCGAGTTAACAATAAGCAGTGACATGGAGAATCTGATGGAGTCCCTCTTCATGGACAACGTGCCGGAGTCGTGGACCAAACTGGCGTACCCGAGCCAGCTCGGCCTCGCCGCCTGGTTCTCCGACCTTTGTCTGCGGCTCACCGAGCTCGAGAACTGGTCAGGGGACTTTAATGTGAGCGAGCGCCTTCATTTTGTTGGACTCTTTAGAATACAAATTATTTACAAATTGAAAATATTTGTATATAAATAGACTTATGCTAGCTCTTTTAAATCTTCGAATGAACAAGAAGAAGCAGTTATACATTATAGTTTTGATAGGTACTCTGTGACTTTGTTTGTTAAAGCTTACAATTTACTAAATGTTCACATGTCCATATATAATAAAAGGTTAGAAAAGTTGATTCTGTACATGAAAGATATAAAAAAATATAAATTGGTTCGGTTATATCGATTATAGAACCTAAAAAAATCACTCAGAAGAATTCTTGTCTATCTGTCTGTTCAGCGTCCTCTAACCACACAAGAACTAAAGGACAGAAATGTATGATTTTTTATAGTGTGATAGCCTAGGATCTATAGGTACATTTGTTTGGGATTTCATCCCGGTTATAGTAGATAGCTTAACTTTTGAAGAGTGTATATAAAAAATACCTGTAATATTCATGGTAAGGAAACGCCAATTATATTTTGTGAATTGTTCTTAATTTTATTTTGAAAACAAATTATTTGTATTCAATTTTATTAACACATTTCAACTACGCAAAAAAAGGAAAAATGGAATATAATTGCCTTTCTCCTTTTCTTTCTCATGTTTTGTATTACTATTATTTATATCGATATATTATAAAACATGGCACTTAATGTTATAGCACATGTGGGCTGAAGTGTAAACTAATTTAACCACTTTAATTATATTTGATTGTAAAAGCGTGGGGCGCTGGAACAAAAAAGATTTTTCCTATAACTTGTTGAGCAATCAAGTTAAGTAATGTTACTTCTGGAAGCAGCTTTCAGAGATCTGCGCTCTAACTGGAATTGCAGCACGAGTAGGTGTCTCTACATTAAAATTTCTGTTCAAAATACCAGTTGCGCCAGTAGTGACGAGACAGGATATTCACCGACATTTTGAACGCATCCTCTTTCCGGCAATCAAGTACATAAAGATAATGCGTCAACAGTGGCAAAATGTAGAGTTCTTGTTCGCGGACGAGATATCTTTAGTTCCCTTTGGTAACCCTTTGGCGGCATAATTGTTATGCTCTTGTGCGACCTCATGCAGCCAACAAGTTAGTATTAGGATTTGTTTACAAGAAAGTTTTACCTGTTCCAGCACCTCTCTGCTCGTCCCAATTCATCCCAGAAATAGAGACAACTTGAACGATTCATAATTTATTTTTGGATTTACGTGTACTTAGAAAAGCGTTATTGTAGTGTTTTTTTTAAGTATTAATTTATTGTCAAAAATGTCTTATTGTGACTTATTTATAAAAGACAGATATATGGTGTCGCTGACTTTATTTTAGAACTAATCAAGCTGAATGTTCTTGCAGTACAATGTACTTACATATATTTAACTATTTCTGCAGCACACGAGGTTAAAAACAATATGATGGGGTTCCTGATCATCGTTATTTCGTTATTTAAGAACTAAGAATTGGACCATAATGTTACATATCCTATAGCACTGCTGAGGAATATAACTTTCGTACAAAAAAAAAAGTTAATCCGACCAGTACTTTAAGAGACCAAACTCTTCCGCTGTATTATATTAGTATAGATAACATTACCTGTTTTATATTAGTTCTGACAATTGATTTCTAATTAGTATTTGTAAATATTACCCATACATAAGTTGCTGCAATTTTTGGGTTAGAACAAATACGTTGACATTTTTCATAAGAAACTAAGATTTTTCTGCAAGTAACCCTAAAGATAATGTAGTGTTAAGACACTCACTCATCTACGCACCCCGTGTTGCGTGGCTTAACTCCACACACCACGGTTTATCTACCAGAGGGTAAACAATATAATTAATATATTAACATTCTCAAGAATGGGATTCTCATTCCATATCTCATATCCACGACTAGCGTTTACAGACGATATGCCGTCTAACAGAAGTATCTTTATTATTCTACTAGTGGGCGCGTGCAGCTTGGCCCGCTTACTTGCACCCTTAGGGGTGAATTCTAGAAAAACCACGAAATACGTGTTCAATATAATAAAATATTTTTAACAATTTGAATTTAAATTTTTATAAAAATCGGTGGCGATTTAAGCACTTCTCCATACAAACTTCAACCCCTTATTTGAACCCTTAGGGGGTGAATTCTAAAAAACTATGAAAGACATATTCAATGAAATCTTTTTCAGAGTCAGAATTTCAAGTTTCATAAAAATTGGTGCCGATTTAAAAAAAAAAAAATCTATACAATCTTTCAACCCCTATTTCTTCCCTTTAGAGTTAACATTTTTCAAAATCCCATCTTAGTGGATGTCCAGATTATGAAAATAAACATCTGTCTAAATTTCACGTTTTTACCATCAGCGGTTACAGCTGTGCGTGCGTCTTATCTCAGTCAGTCAGGTACACGTACTTTTGTATATATATTTACAAATAAATTTACAAATGAATCTAGATTTTTATATAATAAAATAAACAAAAAAATGAATATTAATCCTTTATGTATTTATCGATTTAAGAAAATATTAACGGCCTGGTTACTGTCTTTGAATTACGACGCTGTAGAAACTTTAATGGATCTTAATACATAAACACGCACTCATTTGCCTACACGCATACACAAATTCACACACCCACCCACACACATTCACACACACACACACACACAAACACACACACGTGCGCGCGCGCGCGCGCATAAAGCACACGCGCGCGCACACATGTACACCCACTTACCCACTCATGCACGTATATGAACCCTCAAACAAATCTTTTGCCCGTCCTTCTATTCTTAGTTAAGATTAAATTAGTTACGTTTAAACCTATATATATACCTGCAAAGATTTTGTATTAAATTGTAATAGTTTTAGTTAATATTGTAGTGATATTTATTTCTATAAATGTATGAAGTGTTATGGAAGAGCGAGGCCTCCTTACACAAGTACTAGTGTTTTACTAGTAACTTACTAGGTTGGTCTCATTACTTCACATGTAGCTAAAGAAAATGTGAAACTGAAATAAATATATTTTTATTTGTATTTATTTTTAAATTCCGTTCTTCCATGTCCATTTTAACAGATTGAAGAAACCTAAAACAGGATAAGGTGGTTTATACTTTGAATGCCCATATATATAGAGAAATATAAGATAAATACGTATTTTTTATTCAATTAGAGAATCTTAATAAATAACTATATAAGTATATAAAGATCTGTGTAATCGTATCTAATTCTACATATATAGCTCATTTAAGATATAAAAATATTTCAAATTAGGTATTATAAACAGATTAATGATAATAAAAACTAAAATAAAAGAAAACTAAGCAATTTTGTAAACACAATTACTGATGCTCCACTGTGAAATGTGTTTAGTTTTAGCTTAAGCAAGCTTGCAATCGATCATCGATTGTTATTCACTTTCTTTTGTAATAAACAAAAAGATACTTTTTNACTGAAAGTCCAATAAAAATCAGTTCAGTTATTCTGGATATCAGCTCGGGGAAATAGAAAGACAGACAGAGACTAAAAATATAATTTTCTTTTATTGTATTTGAGTATTATGTAAATAACCACATGCACTTGCAAAAACATAGCACAACACATTTAATTTTAATTCTTTTAAATATTTATTTCACTTTGATAATATTAATAATGTAGCTGGTTTTGTTTAGTTTTTTTATTAGTATTTTATTTTGGTTACGTTTACTTATAATTTTCTTCATTTAAATTAGTTAGGTACATATTTTCAAAAACAATTTCCTAAATATATCTAACTAGAGGGCGCACGCAGCTTCGCCCGCTTATTTGCACCCTTAGGGGTGAATTCTAAAAAAACCACGAAACACGTGTTCAATAAAATATTTTTAACAGTCTGAATTTCAATTTTTATAAAAATCGGTGGCGATTTAAAGATTTTTCCATACAAACTTTCAACCCCTTATTTGCACCCTGTTCAATAAATATTTTTAAGAGTCAGAATTTCAAATTTTATAAAATCGGTGCCGATTTAAAAAAATCCATACAAACTTTCAACCCCTATTTCATCCCTTTAGGATTAAAATTTTTCAAAATCCCTTCTTAGTGGATGTCCAGATTATAAAAATATATAATAAATGTTCAAATTTCACGTGTCTACCATCAGCTGTTACGGCTGTGCGTGCGTCTTACCTCAGTCAGTCAGGTACATGTTCTTTTATATATATAGATAAGCATTCATATAGTTTAAGCGGGCGAAGCCGCGTCCGGGTCCGCTAGTTTATCTATAAATATGAAAATTTTCACCCACAATTTCTCGTCCACACACATTTGATCTCACATCAACACTTGTGAATTCACCTCCACATGATTTCAAATCCACATTATTTGGATTTTAAATATTTTTTAAAGTGTTATTTCTCGCTTAGGAAAGATTCTAAATAAGTATTTTTCCCACATAATTGTGTTTTGACGTTCACACATCTCTTGTCCATACATCTGATCTCATATTCACACATAAGACCTCACGTCCGCATGTACGATCTCACTAAATATGCATTATATTAAGTCAGATGCAAAATATTATTCTCTATTTTTTTTACAACATAATGTAGTGTCTCTCCTTTTTTCACTTTTCCTTCTCATAAATGACACAAGATTGTATATTCAGTAATGGAACTCGACGTCATGCATACTCTTGTTACGAGAGTGGAAAAATGAAAAGAATTCATTCCTCTGGGTGTAAGATGAACCTACGATGTCTTATCATTATTACTTGTTGCGGTGCAGCGCGCCGCCGCGCGAGGGCGCCAACATCCACGGGCTGTACATGGAGGGCGCGCGCTGGGACACGGCCACGGGCGGCATCGTGGAGTCGCACATGATGGAGCTGTTCCCGCTCATGCCCGTCATCTACATCAAGGCGGTCACGCAGGACAAGCAGGACGTGCGCAACGTCTACGAGTGTCCCGTCTACAAGATACGGTAATGTCTCGTGTCATTTTTAAAATCTCGTTACCATGTACTTTTTTTAACATGTCTTTTTTTCTTTATTTACTTATTATTAATTGTGATTATAGGAATGTCAATTGATACCCAATTATTATCAAAAATGAAAATAATTTGTTTGAGTCACAAATAACTATATTAATTTATCCTTCTATTATATATCCTAATTATTTATAAGAAAATCGATTGTAATTAAGCATTCTATGTAAACATAATAGTGGCGCAATTGGGAATACCCTATAAAACAAGTTACTATATTATAAAATTTTTTGTAAGTAATAATTTTAATTAATGAAATGTGTGTCTTAACACCAGGTTCAGGCAAAATACATCCTGCCTACATTTTTTTTATTAAACCCTTTTTATATAATATATAGGAATTACTTAAAACAAGACGAGAGGAAGTTTTACATTTTCTATAACTATTATACTTCACATATAATATATTATAAAAAAAAATTTACATCAAATTAAAACAAAATAAGCGAGAATAATAAAATGTATATATTAAAAATGTATATTTCTACTGTTCCTGTAGAATGCGCGGTCCGACGTTCGTCTGGACGTTCAACTTAAAGACGAAAGACAAACCCACGCGCTGGACCCTCGCTGGGGTCGCGCTGCTGCTCGGCGTCTAAAATCATCACTTTTTGTATAGCTAAATTATTTATTTATATATTGTTACGTTATTATTTGTTGTTATTTTAGTGACGTAGTTTAGTCTTATAATGTTCGATTGAATTTTGTGAATGTTTTCTCTAGTTTCTAATAAAATAGTACATTTAAAATGCCTTTTATTTTAGATACCTTGCGAAATATATATTTTTAAAACTTCTCTGTGGAATGTGGAATTTATAAAGAAAACGACACATTTTAATAAACACATTATTTATTCATGATTTATAACTGACTGCATTTGCTTAACTATTTTATATATTACAAATATAATGAGGTAGTCAGTGCAAAAATGACCTACAACAAAGCGATTTCTTGGAACAATTATGAATAATGTGGTTATACCGACTTAATAATTTAAAGGTAATACCAAATTTATATTAAAATTCTTATAAATTTAATTTACTTAGTTATAGGTAAAGCTTATCATTAACGATGTCAATTAATTGGAAAGACTTATTTTATTTATTTAGATAATTTAGTTATTGTGCTCTAAGTAAGGCCACTATTGCACTCATAATCTCAACATATTTTAAATGGGGCAATTTGCATCATATACGCCTTTAAAGCCGAAAAAATTGGGCTTGGAATATATTCCTATATGATAATTGTTGACTAAATCAAAATCTTAATATAATATAATTAAAAAAACGTATTTAATTAAGAAGTATAATAATATAAATGACTAATAATAAAATCTAGTTACATGGCTTAGAAATGACATGTTACAAAAAGAAAATATCTTACTAATTAAGCAGTGCTAGTAACAACAAGTGACATCAGAAGTAATAAATATTAGTAGACATTACTATGTATAGGTACTTTTCATGTCTTTTAATATGGTGGAAGTGTCAGCGTTCATTTTACGGGAACAGCATATAGGGTAAAATATTTTAAACCCATACCTAAAGAAATTAATCAAGATACCTCAACAGTTTAAACGTAGGTTTTTTCATTTCACGATGTTTATCCATACCTGTATTTCGTGTGAAGCAGTTATGCATAGATACCAATAACACATACTACTATTACTAAAGAATGTTTAAACTTTGCCGCTAATACCTACGACTCGATTTCGGAATGAGGCGTATGCGGCAGTTTCCCTTTGATAGGTTTATGTGTGCGTGCGTCGTTCTTGACAAATGGCGTTTTACATTACAACAATAATTTTATTGTTTATTTTGTTGGAAAAAATCACTTTATCATTTTTGGGGAAAAAAATATTATCACATTAGGCTTTTATAAAGTAGTTAAAACAGAGGTTTCATTTAAAGTGGTGCTAACACTTCCACTCTGTATAAGAGGAATAAATTTTACATTTTTAAATATTAATTGTTATAAAAAATACATTTAAAAATATAAAAAAAAACACGATGGTGGGACAAGGGTCCAAACCATCTGTGGCTAGGGCTCCAGAGAGAGGAACCTCCGAAGGCATTATATTATTATTTTTTGTTAGATTCACGCTTTCCGCCGAATTCTTGAGGTAGTGCACGTTGAGTGGTGAAACTCAACACCGCTCTTTGCCTCTTTACTAGAGCGAGGAAATTAAAATTAAATATTTCATTTCCTCGAATGTAAATCAAACCCACAACTTACGCCTGTGCCCCTGCGCCACGACTGGCATCTTACTTTCATAGTTATCTTTTACAAAGTGTTTTTTAAACATTATTTTTATTGAAGCCAGTCGTGGCGCAGCGGCACGAAGTGTGACTGTCAAACCGACTGGTTGTGGGTTCGATCCCCACTCGAGGAGATGAAATATTTACTTAAATTTATATTTCCATTTCTTCGTTCTGGTGTCGAGGTTAAGCGCGGCGTTGAGTTCTGCCACTCAACACGCAATGCCTCTAGAATTCGGCATGCTAGCTGGCTGCTGTGTGCGGGATACAGGGTGAAGCTGATTCATTTTTATTGATATTTAAAATTATCAAGATTTCGAATTAAGTCAACACTCTCTTTACATTGTGAAGACGGAAGACTCCACCTCAAAATAGAGTAATTCATGTTCTTAGACGATAAATATTTAATAACTACAAAAATATATCATGACATTTTGCATATATCTATTACGTACTGATTTTATAATGTAAAAAAATGCACTGGCAGTGTATTTATCCTTTTTAATAGCAATCAATTAAAATAATTTAGAATACAATAATAGTTTATCTAATGTATCCGAATACAATTGTTACTACCCAAAATCACAGAATTATAAAATAATGTATATGTATCAGGTAAGTACCTATATAAATAATATTATGTCATATTCAGTAAATTGTATACCTTACCACACGTATATTCTTTTTTACTAACAATAGGTAGGCCAGCTAATGTTTGTAAATTGTATTATAAGAAAACTATATTTTTAAGTTTATAAATACAAATTAACTAAACCTTTATTATAAATAACTTATAATATATATAAAAAATTGAAAGCTAAACTAAAACTTACATATAAAATAATACATTCACATTAGTCGAGACTTCTTACTGCTTTAGACGATTTTGGAGAGGCATTGTCATTGTCTGATGGAGGTTCAGATCCCTTTACAGTGAACGTAACGTAGTACCTTTTGTTTCTATCCAGTTTCTCGGCCGGCAGTGCTATCAACTGTCTTTCAGTGCCATGTGATACTTCAAGTGTAACGTGAGCTTTACCTGAAGGTGGTTTAGAATTAATTTTTGGTAGAAATCCTTTTGATTTACTTGTGCCCGCCGTGACGGGCTTAGGCATTGTATGATGATTCCATTTGTAGGGAACTAAAGGAATATAAATATTGATTAATATTTATTATTTTAATAAATTAATTAAATAATATAATATTTATCACTTACTGTAAGCGGAACAAGGGATCCCGGTGTACGCGTGCACTGCATGGAAGCACCGATGGGTCTTACTCGTGCACAAACATGGATTATCCGGAATAGTGCTCATTTTATATAATTCGCTTTCACCGTAATCAAAATCTATGGGTTTTTCAGGTAGCTTATCCAAGTGTTTCTTTCCACTTTTTTGTAATTTTCTCAAGCTATCGTAAAGAAACTTTTCAAAACTGCTGAATGAGTAGTCTATACTGTTATATGATCCTAAACCCACATTGCTTAAACTAGATTTATTGTATTCGTCGATTGCTCTTTTTACTAATACAGCCTCATTAGCTTTGCTTGTTCTGATTTGTAACCGCTTCAGTTCCAATAAATGTTGGAAAATTTTTCGTTCGCAATAGTATCTGAAAATGAAACCTTAATTTGAATATAATATCAAGGTACGACTGAACAAAATAATTACTTCCACAGACCTTCTCATATTCGTTTGTATTCGTTGAGTTACTGATTTCATATCTACTGCTCTCTTGTCACCAGGTTTCCTTACTGGAATTTTACTATCAGTTTTACTGGTATTTCTTGCACTTTTCCGTTGTTGATAATACGCATTAAGTCTTGGACTCATAATACATCGTTGAACAGGACGAGGACTGGGTTCAAATCCAGAATCCAACAGTCCACTGGATTCATACCCTCTTTCAGAGTTTTCACTTTTGGATCTGATTGTCATTCGACTTTTTATTCTACCTTTTTTACGAAATCTTTTTCTCCTGCCGTTCGCTTCGGAAAGACTATAATATATTTCATTATCGCTTATACTAGGAATCCTTCCCAAAGAGCTATCTCTTAGTAATCTATTATTAATATGTTCCCCATCAATCAAGCTTTTTGATTTTTTTAATATTCCTGAACCTATATCGACGGTTTCTATGGTATCAGAAAGTACTTTATAACTTTCTGTTTCATAAATACTACTTTTTCTACTACTTGCTTGACTATCTTTAGAGAATTTACTTACGCGACTCGGAGAAATTTGATCTAAAGGTAAATCATTATCAATAGGATTTTGTTCATCCTGTGAAATGGATTCTTGTAGCTCTTGATTCGTAAATAATGGGTCATCCAGTATAGTTATAATACCCTTATCAGGAATTGCATCATTTTCACTGCTAATTGATGTTTTCGAAGTTTCTTGTTCCTTTTTCAAAACAGTTTCACTTTCATAATTTTCTTTAGTTTCCATATTCTCGGCATCAAGAGCACATTTATTATCTTCTGCTAGTTGTTCTGATTCGTTTTCAGAGTCTTTGATTTTAAAAACTTCGTCTTTATTCGAGAAAGATACGCTTGGAGAACTTTTATCCAAAGAAATAGTTTGCTCTTTGGTGTTTAGATTTAAGTCTAATATAATTTCCTTTTTACTTTCTGTTTTGTTTTCATCAGGTCCAGATAATACTTGAAATGATGTTTTCCTTTGTGTTTCTGAACTACCATTGCGACTTATTACTTTCTGTTTGTCCTCTTCATCGTTACTATTTGTTTTTATGTCAGTTTCTTTAAGACTTTTTTCAGATTCCTTATTAAAATCAAGCGGAAAAGATTGAGGTTCATCTTTGGTTTCGATATTATCCCCGGAAATGTCTTGATTAGTTGTCACTCTATCATCAACGTTCTTTGGTAAATTGTCTAAAATTAATTCTTGTCTCTCATTTTCTAATGCTCCACTAGTATTCGTTATATCTTCAGATTTTGATTGACTTTCCTCTTTTGATGTATCCTCTAAGTGAAAATCTTTGCCTTTCTCAACAATTTGTATTTTATTGTCCTCTCTTACTTCTTCATTAACATCCTTATGTGTAACAGATAAATTTGAAGTTTCTATAGAGACATTATTAGAAGAATCCATTGTCACTGTCAATTCAGAACTTCCATGTTGTGAAGATTCACGCTCCATGTGAATTTGAGCTTCGGTAATTACCATATTAGTCTTCACTGAAATAGTATCAGTTTCTGTTTCACTTAGTGTTTTCTGTTTTATTGTATGAGGTGCTATTGCCTGATCTGTACTTGTTTCAAGTGGATTTTGTAAGTTTTCCATATTTTCTTTTCTCATCATCAGTTCATTTCTTTGTGTTTGTTCAACATTTTTATAATTTGTGATATTGACTCTTTGTTTAACTTCATCATTTTCAATATATATTGAAGTCTTTTTTCCTTTCCGTTTTGTAGTATGTCGGTCACTGGATTCTGAACTACTACTTGAAATCGATGACTTTTTTTGCTTGGTTCGTTTTCTATTTCGTTTACTTTTTGTTTTCTTAGAACAACTTGATGATTCTGAAGAACTTTCAGAATAAGATCTTAAATGTCGCCGATGGTATCTAGAACTACTTTTGCTACGTCTTGATGGTTCACTTTTCGATCTACTCTTTTTTGTTCTCAATTCTTTTTTCATTTTATGTTTATTTGCTTTATGCTTTTCTACTTCAAACTCGCTGTCATAGCCATCACTAAAACTTTTTTGCTTATCCATGGATTTTTTTCTTTTTTCAGTATGTCGATCACTATATTTCTTTTGAATTTTTCTGTTAACTTTATCATAGTCAGATGACGAGCTACTTTTTGAATCAATATCACGTTCATTACTTACATCTTTTCTTCTATCCATAACAGGACTTGATAACTCTACAATTTCACGCTTTTCAATTCTTATTCGATCACGTACATCAATTTTTGTGCTTGTTACTTTTCTCGTCGGTAAGCCTGTTATTTGGGCGCTATCTATAATAATTTGTGTATTAGAAAGTTTCGATGCGGGCAGACCACCTTGCATTTGTAAATACTTGGCAGTTGAGCGATGACCTCTACTTGTTGCACAGTCTAATGGTGTGAGCGGTTCATTTTTTGATGACCTAGCTACTGGATTAACTTCTGCACCTCTGTCTAATAACAAGCGACAGAGATCAGCGTTATCAGTAGCTGCAGCTATATGCAAAGGAGTACGGCCTTCATGATTTGTCGCATTTACTTGCGATGGTCTTCCATCTAGTAACCATTTTACTAATTCTCTACGACCTGATGCCACAGCCTCGTGGAGCGGTAAATCTCCCTTTGAATTCCGCAACCACAGATTTGCTCCTCTCGCACCTGAATGAAAATATAGCACAGTGATATAAATATTTGACTTTATAAAACATATGGACATATGTATTAGTAGATATGTAGCTAACCTAAGATGCGTACGGTTTCTATCTGCCCTTTGGCCGCTGCTGTATGTGCAGGGCTTCTTCCCCTACGATCTTGACGATGTGAATCTGAACCATGTACTAGTAACGCTGACGTTGCATCGGCGTGACCTAAGGCAGCAGCATAATGTAACGGAGTACAGCCATGTGAATCAGCGACATCGACTCTAGCTCCACAAAGACCCACTAGAGTCTCCAAGGCTTCCGTATGCCCTCGAGCCGCTGCACAGTGAAGTGCTGTCAAGCCATCTCTGGTTACAATGATAAATTATTAATAATGACTATAATGAATCACTATAATTTTATACATTTTATTTAAATATATGAAAATTTAAAAGAATAAATAATTCACCTATCTGAATCATCTACACTGGCCCCTGCTTGATGCAATGCTAGAACAGCAGCAGCAGAACCTGCAGAAGCAGCCCACAGAAGAGGAGTACGCCCATCTGCGTCACGTACATCTACTCTTGCACCACCTTCTCTCACTAACGCTCGAAGGACTTCCAAAGCTGCTCCCCTGCTCTAAAATATAAATAACTAGTGAAGCGCGCTTAAATTGTTATGTCATACCAAGCAAAACTACGTAAAATACTTTTATATATTATAAATCTGGTCTGTGTGTTATTCTGACATATAAGCTATATTAGTGTACAGTTCGTCTAAACCTCTTTAGTAGTATTTGCATAAAAGTTTAACAAAAAACCATCCTCACAAACTTTCACATTTATAATATTGGTAGGATACTGTTAATAATTAATACATACCTATTAAGTAACCAAAATTATTTATAACTCTTTTTATTCTTTTATGTGTGTAAATAAAATGAAAAATAGAAGAACAATATAATATGTTGATATAAAACATGTAACGTACCTGGTGATCGGTGGCGGCAGGGGCGCCGCACATCTGTGCTGCATAGTGGAGCGGGTACCCACCATGCTGGTCTGGAGTTGCTGCGTCTGCTCCTGCTGCCAAAACAGCTCTCAACGCACCCACTTCTCCGCAAACTATATATAAGTCAGATTGGAACATTCTTTATTTATAATTTATTTTGTGAAGAATTTTGTCAAAATATCAGTAATAGTATCAGTTTATGTATCAGACATTAACACTGACTCATTCAATCACCCTTTACGACACCACACCAAAACATTCAATTATTCAAGCACATTCATATCAATTTATTTGTCAGATTGACCTTTTTTGTGTTTGTAATTAAAACTCAAGTCCGAGATAGATATACGTAATTCAATGGTTCAAGGACCTGGCCTTGTTCGTCGCTCAATAATGTAGTAACTGGACACCCCTCGCTGCCTTAACAACGACATACAAACTTTGGCCACTGCCAGACGATAATAGTATCATTATATAAAAAATACACTTTGACCTTACCAAAATCTACTTCATAAGTACCAACTCACGAACGACGAATTTTCATAGATGCGAATTAGATTGAATTTGTCTCATTAAAAGTAAATTTTCGGTAAAGGTCACGTACTAAAACGAATGAGTCAAGTTAGCCGGACATCCGGTCAATACATTATCATGAAATCACAAAATAGACTTAGTCATTTGTTTATACTAAAATAAATTTTAATTGTGGCTTTGATGATTTATTCCCGCTGCCACCGCCGCGTAGACACCTGTTTCCGCGTGGAGAACAGAGTGTTTAATACACTCCGTTCTCCAGTCGGATTTATAAGGTATCCTTAATAAGATTCCCTTTGCCTGCTATAAGCGGAATACAGCGTTAAGTAAAAAAAAATCAATCATTTACAAATCCTATGCTTTTAGTGAACTTGTATTTTCCCATTTAGTATGAATTTAATACACATAAATAGATTATATATTTACATATAATATATATTTACATATAATCTATACCTAGAGTTGAAATGCGTACTAAGCACATCGTATGAAATTTTGAGATTTGAAAAATGAGTCATTTTTTTGCGAAATTATAAAATTAGAAGACAACACACGTTATAGGTAAGTTATAAAATTATAGATATTAAAAAAATTAAATTAGCTTCACGCTGTATCCCGCACACAGCAGGGTAGGCAGAGGGAACCTAGTGTTAAGACACTCCGTTCCCCACTTTCTGCCGAATTCTGGAGGCATTGCGTGTTGAGTGGCAGAACTCAACGCCGCGCTTAACCTCGACACCAGAGCGAAGAAATGGAAATATAAATTTAAGTAAATATTTCATCTCCTCGAGTGGGGATCGAACCCACAACCAGTCGGTTTTGCAGTCACACCTCGTGCCGCTGCGCCACGACCGGCCTCAATTAAAAAAAAATAAAAAAATATAGATATATTGACATGAAATTAATACAGATTGACTCGTAGTAACAGTTTAACTGTAGGAATAGTGACGTGCACGCAAGACGTTGATCCCACTCAAGCGATGATAATGTGAAGCCGGATCCACCGCTGAATGACATAGCTACATAACAACTTACTCGCGATCGGGCTCTTTTGAAATACACGTCATGCGCAAACCCGTTTTAATTATTTCGAGGAAATTACGAGCATTGGCCTTTTATACAACTGCACAAAGCAGGGTAAGCAGAGTGGACCTAGTGTTAAGACACTCCGTTCTCCACTTTCCACCGAGTTCTAGGGGCATTGCGTCTTGAGTGGGGAAACTCAACACCAGAGCGCTTGCTCGATACCAGAGCGAAGAAATGGAAATATAAATTTAAATAAATATTTTATTTCTTCGAATGGAGATCGAACCCACAACCAGTCGCGTTTACAGTCCACTTTGTGCCCTAGGGCCACGAATGGCATCTACCATTATAAGTTATATGTTATAACTAAGTAGGTTTTGAATACGTTTTAAAATATTTGAATGTAATGTATTATAAAAATCACAAAAAATAAATTTTATTACAGTTTTCCTGCTAAATTCAATTCCTCAATTAGTAAATACTTACTTAGTGTAAGTGTACTTAAGTCTAGTGTAATATGTTATGTCGAATAAAAATAACACGCTGATAGCTCAATACAATTAGACCTAGCACTTGTTGTTTTTTATAAAATATAATCCAACTATTATCATAATTTTGGAATAGAAATTATAAGTTAAACCGAACACATTCCAACGTCAAACCGACCTGTAGCCCAATGCACGACAGTATGCTGTTCGTTGTCCTTTGCATTGACATCAGCGCCAGCAGCCAGGAGGGTCTGCACCAGCGGGACATTCCCGTGCACCACGGCGAGGTGGAGGGGCGTGAGGCCGTCGGAGTCGCGCGCGTCGGCCAGCGCCGGGGCGGCCATCAGCACGCGGTCTGCGCAGGCCGCGCGCGCCGCCTGGCTTGCGCCCGCGCCGCTCGACGCACAATAGTGGAGCGCACACCGCAAGCCTCGATCACGGACGCGGACTGACGACGGCTGAAAAAGGATCAATGTTTGAGGAGGAACTATTTTTTATTATATCTCTAATGAACGAGCAAATGTCAATTTTCTGTTGACATATAAAAAACTAAAGATTTGGAAAATGTGATGAACAGCCATAAGAGTCCAGCTAAACTGTAAGAGATAGAAAAAATCGGCTTAAGAATAGTTGTTGAGTGTGATTAGCATTTTCTCTTGTTACATATTAAAATTGGAGATCTGGAATTGAAAATCATATGGACAATCAAGTTCCAGAACTAAACTAAATAAAAAAAGAAATGCCGCCTTATCAAAAGCTGTTGAACGTAATGATGATGCATTTCTACATTTAAATAAAATTGTTAAAAGTGTCTATCTCTGATTTCAAAATAACCATTTCTTTCTAAGCGCATGTAGTTATTTACACAATACTTATAAACAAACAAATTGAAAGGTGAAGCGGTCGTGGAGTAACATATAAACAACTCGTATCTCGGAATTCCCGCAGAATCGAGATTTATGCAGAGAAGACCGCGTTTGTCGTGCGTTTGTAACTTTGTACCTACTGCCTACCTAGATAGATACGAAATAACTAATCATTTTTCTAATAAATACAAAGTTTTTTTGCGAGTAAATTCAAATAAAATCGCAAGAGATTTAATCAGCTTTAAGCTGAATCCCGCACACAGCAGAGTAGGCAAAGGGAACCTAGTGTTAAGACACTCCGTTCTCCACTTTCCGCCGAATTCTGGAGACATTGCGTGTAGAGTGGCGGAGCTCAACGCCGCTCTTCTCCTCGACACCAAAACGGACAAATTAAAATATATATTTAACACGTTGCCTGTCCAGAGTACTTTGGGTACGGTTGTCGTGACGTCCAATTTTTGTTTTCGGCCAAACTGTATCGTTTTATGTACTTACAAAGAATTTACAAATTATTATCAATAAAGCTTTCGAATTTACTGAATTTGTTGTTATATCCATAGACAATAAATACATTTTTATGAACTTATTATTGCTTTTCGTTCATATCATTGTCAATGTCATTCAAAATTTTCATTGTTATATGTCATAAATGTCAGTTTTACCGCTAAAACGTATCTTTTCGTTAGTAAACATCATTCGAATTTTTCGTTGGTTCTTGTTATTGTTTTGAAGTGAAAATGCCTCTAAAACATCTATCTGATGAACAAATGCGACGTATTTTGGAAGAAAGTGATGGCGAAGACGAATTCTCGCGCCAACTAGAAGATTTGGACTCACACGATGAAGACGATTTAGAATCAGGTACATACGTATATAATGCACAAGATATCCCTATGCTTTCGGTGGAGGAGGATCTGATTAGTATTCAACAATTTATTGATATTACTAATACACAGAATGTAAACGCCGCTATTGCACAATCGGGTAACATAACCGCTTCTGCTTCTGATAATGACGAGCTTGAATGCCACCCTGCGAAGTCTGCTAAATATGTATAGGTAAATTGGCAAGGATAGTGTCTTGTATATATCTTGGGGCTGTTTTTGTCTTTCAGCTAATGTTCTTTACAAAAATCCATTGATCAGAGGGCCTAGCCAAGTGTCAATTCTAACTTTCTGTACGCGTTGGCAATAATAACTTTAGAAAACGATAATTTGGTAGCCAATGTCACAAACGATGACACTTTAGTGTCTGACGCGTCTTCTACGTTAGAGTACAAGACACTCGGGTTTTATTATCTATAATTATCAAATGTTTTAATGTCAATTGAAGGATTTGACAACTGTCACAACAAGTCGGTTAGTGTTACGCGCGGTTTTTATAAATTTAGTGTTCGGATTATTATAAGGTACGTAGTCTTTATATTGTTATTATTATAATTAGCTTTATCATGAATTTAAAGTGTAAAATTTAACATTTAAAGATTATTAAACCACTATATATCCTATTAAAAAACATGCTATCGTTNTGCCAGTTGCTACAAAAAGCTGAAAGAATCGGGATTCACAGCTATCGATGCAAGGAAGAAAACTTCACAAGTTACAACTGAGTGCATTCCATGTAAAAAACCATTTTGCTTACAATGTTATAACGAATCTCACTAATTGCCAGTGGACTTTGTTCAAATAATAATGCTTTTCAATAAACCAGTTCATGAAACCAACCAATAAAAAAAATTGGCGGGACATTGGTGTTTTATTATTCCCAATTCACTGCTCATACGTCTGCAAAATATTATAGACGTAGCTCTCACGTCCAGTCTACAAAACCCCATTCAAAAAGACTAGGCTCGTGCATTATCGATAAAGCACGGGCGTCACAGCAGCAGCCAAAAATGCATTATATATAATGCACGGACAGGCAACGTGTTAAATAAATATTTCATTTCCTCAAGTGGGGATCGAACTCACAAACAGTAGCGTTTGTAGTCATACTTTGTGCTGCTGCATGGCCTCATGGTTAAAAGATTTAAATTATGATAAATTAAATGTATAACAGTATAGATAATAATCGTAATAAAATAATGTTGCTTAATTTTTTACCCTAAATACACTGATAGGTAGGATAATGTTAAATCAATTTTATACAAGCGAGCGAAACCATGGGCGCCGCTAGTCCCTAGTGTTTATATAAATACAGGGTTTCCAATAACTTTGAAAATAAGTATTTTAAATCAAAATAAAATCAAATATAAGTATAAGTTATTTTTTTTGTATTGTATAAGTAATTATACAATTTAAATTAAAAAAACAACAAAAGTTTTAGCTTTTATTAAAAACATTTATAATTTGTTACCAAATACATTATACATTTTTACCGACTTACATTTACGTTTTATTTCAACACCAAATGAGTAATCGCCTTAGAAAGGTTAAAATATTTAATACCTACAAAAGGTAAAGTCTGACTATATTGTGAATGATTAACAAAGTAAACACGTGGCGGCACATTAAAGAGTATAAACATGAGAATTTCCGTAACATTGTGGGGCTGGATATATCTATTGATTGACTATATGGCCCCCGCACACAATATTTACCCCTCTTACCCTACTACCTAGTGCATTTCCTTGAAAGCTTTCAATTTAATAGCTCCCATCGTCTCACGCTACGATGTAACCATTTACGTAAGTATAATTTGAGCTTAATACTGTATCTATTTATTATTGTAAATGGAAAATTCAGGAAAATAATATTTTACTGTTTTTCAAAATACGACACCGGCATACTTAATAATTTCTTGGAACATTTTCCCTGGATTTTCAAAGTGAATATTGTTGTACGAAGGACTCTATTGACGTGAATTGTTTACAAGGCGATGCGATATCTGACACACTCTGGCACGCCGGCGTCAGTGAGCTACATCGCGTGCTACGACTAAGTACTGGAAACAAAGCTAACATTCATATTTTAACACCATTAAATAAAAGCTCAAGTTTATTTCTTATCTTTTGAATTTCCATATTGTCGCCGAATACTGCAACAAAAAAAACCATTTCAAGTGTATTATTTTCTTCTTCCAGGTTACAAATTTGTGAGTATATGTATCAATAACTCTAGATTTAATAGTGGGACTTACATCTTTATTGAGACTATCGAGAACAGACTTATAATTTGCTTGTTGGCAGGCGTACATAAGCGGAGTGCAGCCCTGCGGCAACGGTATGTTTACATCACCCTTTTTATAATTATTCTTTTCCCGTTTAATTTTTGTACTTTTATCAACGAAATCGCCAGACCGTGTTTTCTTGCTTTTTTTTAATATACTGGGGATGGGTTCGCCCCGACCGCTCACTCCGCGCTTTTCCATAACAAGAGGCGGTTAGAACGGCGTGCGTGCCATGTGTCGAGGTGGGCTGCTACGACTGTGGCACTGCGACGAGCAAGCGCGGAGGGCGCGGCGCTTCGACTGACCCTTGAGACTTTCACCTGAAACACAGGCCACCTACTGCCCGCTCGGACGAAGGAGGCGACGGGCGGCACCTTACACCCAGTCTATGGAAAGCAGGTCACCATCTCTGTTCTAAGAAAAAACTGGTACAAATATGTAATTTCTTCGCAAGAAGTATTCCTACTGAAGAAATTACGTGATGTTTGTAAAATTAGAATGTCCCCATACTTTCAATATTGTAATTAACAATCTGTTGTAATCAATAAAAGATTTTTTTACTCCTTATATTATTGAAATATATAATATTTCCACTGAACAAAATCCAACTCTCTATATCTACGAAGGGTGATTATCAATTTGACCTTACTATTTCTTAAATAGGTACAAGGTTAGAGAGAACGTGAATGTTGTGGCAGGTTCCTAGGTAACTATTATTAGTGTTATTAGGGTGTTATTATGTAGCAGAGTACGCCTTTGGCTTATCGTGTGGATGACTGATGCGTGACGTCACGCCACAATCCACGACACTTTGAAATCTGATGGTTATCAAGCTAAACTAATATTTCTACGTGACAAACAAAATATAATTTGAAAATGACTATGTTAATTCAAAATAAATTTAAAATCATTACTATTTAAGATTCAGTATTAAAACTCTCAAATATTATTTATTTTGAACTAGCGGCCTCCGCGCTGCTTTGCTCTCATGAACTAAAATCAGCTTCACGCTGTATCCCACACACAGCAGGGTAGGCAGAGGGAACCTAGTGTTAAGACACTCCGTTCCCCATTTACTGCCAAATTCTGGAGACATTGCGTGTTGAGTGGCAGAACTCAACGCCGGGCTTTGCCTCAACACCAGAGCGAAGAAATGGAAATATAAATTTAAGTAAATATTATAATACATCCCCTCGAGTGGGGATCGAACCCACAACCAGTTATTATTATTTAAGTGTATTTAGGGAAAGTAAAGTTAAAATTATTTTTGATTGTATTTCGTTACACACAAAACGCATAGTTGACCTACTACCCTTTATTTTTATTTTGGCTGCTATTAGGGCCGTGTAAAACATAAAGTGAATTCGGTATGTCGATACTCTGGTCTATATGTAATGTGTTTAATACTATTCTGTATTTTAAAATGTTATAGTCCATATATAGTAATAGCCTATAATACCTAATAGTATAACTGTACCGCAAAGGTTATGGGTTCGATCACCACTGGAAGGAATGAATTATTATTTATTCATATTTTCATTTATTTCCTCTGGTACCAAGAAAAAAACGCGCATTGAGTTCCACCATTCAACACGCAATGCCTCAAAAATTCGGTGAAAGGTGGGGAACAGAGTGTCTTAACACTAGGTTCCTTCTGCCTACCCTGCAGCGTGAAGCTAAAAAAAATTTGTAATAATCAACTTCTCAGATACTTTATGATATAGGTACCGAGCCGACTTCAAAAAGGAGGAATTTTATTGAAATATACATATGTTATACGATTACTCAGCCAATGAGTCACATCAACGTTTTTTGTTATTACCGTATCTAAAATAAATTAAAAGCAAAAAAACTTTTTTAGAGAAAGCTTTTATTTAAACGCTCTAAAAAGGAAGAAAAAAAAATCCTTTTAAATTTTAACTATCAACTTATAACCTTATTATACACAATTTATATGTTCATAAAAACTTGTCGCGATGATTAATATTTCATTAAATTGAAATTTAAAAAATTTAAACTTAGCAGTTTTTACATAATTAAGTTACTTAGTACTACTTTATTTATACAAGTAAATCGCGCGACAAGCTATCTGTAAAGAATATAGATAAGAGATGGAAATACAAGGGGTTATGGAGCAACATATTAAATTTTTATCCCGGAATTCCCTTAAGATAGTGATTTACGGGATTTTATTTATTTATTACATATATACATATGAGTAATACGGAAAAAATAAACAAAAACAATGTATGCAAGGGTGGTATTATTACTTAAAGCTATCTCTTACAGACCTTGATACAACTAAAAGAACTTGAAGTATAACAAAAGAGAAAAAGGGGACACTAGTAACGTTTTCCCCATTACAAGATCTCGGCGAACAGGGTTACTGAATAAATAACATGATGTATACAAAATTAATATTATTCCATTCTTTCGATATTGCAATTTACAGTAAGCAATCTGTTTACATCTTTCTTAAATCACTCCGCATCACCAGTCATCGGATATGACAATCGCAGCGTGACGTCATCGCAGTAGCTCTCAAAGGAACGCAAATTTAAAAAGGGGTGAAACTTTACAATTGTGTAACTTTGGATATACTGGCCCGATTTTGATGAAACTATTAATATTTTCATTATTATGTGCATTAAATGCAAACTTTTATAGTAATGTTGTGATGTGTTAATAAATGAATTTTGATTACTCTTTTTGCGTGTTGAGCTACGGAATTCAACCCCGCGCTTTGCCCCCCACTGCGCCAAATGAAAATATTAAAATATATCATTTTCTGAAGTGGAAATCGAATCCAGTACGTGTCGCGCTTATACCCAATCACGCTCATAACCATGCGCCACAGTTCTTGTCAGATTTGAGATTTAAAGAAAATTATAAATTTCGAACGAGTTTCGGAATTACTAGAATGCTTATAAACTTTAATTTGTTTTTGGGTACTTAAATAGTTGTGTACACTTGACTAAAGTTCGCGAGGCTTAACCTAAGATTTTGGTTTGCGTAAGTGATTACTAAAAGTAGAACGAGAAAAAAAATTACGAGAAATCAATAAAAAAAAATCACTTTTAATAAATCGAACACAATAATGATATGTGTAAAAAAGTAATATAAACCAGTTTAGGCCAATCAAGGGACGCGCTGCGCTTGACGGCCGTCATCACATCTACACTGTGAGCCTTTTATTTTTTAAGTTATAGATGCATACTCAAAAAATTAAATATATACATTTTAATTTAAAACTTTTACATAAAGCAAATTCCTCCGATCTAAAAGCATTTTGATTAAAGTATTATGTAATGTTATATGTCATTTTCCTATGTTAATTTATTTACTACTATGATGACAGTTTTCTTTTCTTATAATTTTGTCTCTGATAGTTATTATCACAGACAAAATTAAATTGTTGTTTATTATTTTTAATATTAAATTAAAAAGCCATTAATATTAAATTAAGAAATGCACTTGTCATTAAACAATATAAATCCATACAAACTATTGCTATATGTACCTTGTATATGTAGGTGTATTTCGCCTAAAAAACTATTTTTAAAAATGAATAAGTGTTTTTTTCAAACAAAATAAATAATAAAATTATCGTTGTCAAAAAAAAACCCCATTTGTCAAAAACGACGTACACAGACGTACCTATCAAAGGGAATCCGCCGCATACGCCTCATTCCGTACCGTAAGGCAAAAGCCCGACGTTGAGTTCCGCCACTCAACACGCAATGTCTCGAAAAATTCGGCGATTTTTTTTTAATAAGTGTGTCCATCAAAATTGAAAATAACGAAGCAGTCTTAATTTGAAGTACACGCGATGGCAAAACCACGAGCGGAACATAAAATATAAATACATTTTTTTTATTATTTACTTTAATATAGCGTTCGTTGGCGTCGTAATCACAACAGCTAAAAAAAGGATTAAAAGAATGTTATCGAGATTTAATTATCAACCAACAGATAGGCGTGTTTGAAGTGTAAAAATAAATAGTAATTATGATAAACTTTAAATTAAATTATAAAGAAAGTAGGGCATTAATCGACCTAGTTTATTCTCAAGTTGTTTGCTTGTTTGAAGACGTGTGTGTTCTTTTGAAACGCGCAACGAGTAAAATGCGTTTAAATAAATTTGTACTAAATTAAATTTTCTTGCACCTTAGATATTTAGTATACTACCTATATTTTGTACATAATGTGTACTGTTTGTGCGAAATATTTATATAAAATAAAAATGAAAATCAGCTTCACACCGTATCCCGCACACAGCAGGGTAGGCAGAGGGAACCTAGTGTTAAGACACTCTGTTCCCCACTTTCTGCCGAATTCTGGAGGCATTGCGTGTTGAGTGGCAGAACTCAACGCCGCGCTTGTCCTCGACACCAGAGCGAAGAAATGGAAATATAAATTTAAGTAAATATTCAGCCACAGTTTGTGCCCCTGCGCCACGACTGGCCTGTATATAAAAATGGCCTTTATATAAAATATATTGCAATATTAAGTGTTTGTAAATATATATCTTTATTATTGCAAATATTTTACTTCCTAATTTCAATATATCATAGTATATCACTTGCCGACCGCTCCAGCGCAGCGGGTGGATTTTTAATAAGCGCAGTTATATTTAATTAAAAATATGAGAGTGAATACTTTTTTAATAAAGGATACGCTGTATTTTAAGTCGTTTGTACACTATATAGCTTTTGTTAATGCGTGCTATACACGGATGTTCCTTCTTACTTATGTACCTAGTACATAGTCTTAGGAGACGTTGGGGCATTTGAACTCACGTATATACTCGTATATCAGGATAGGATAGGATAGGATCCAGAGAGAAATAAGGAACCAATTATTACCTACTTGTGATATTTTTTACATCTCATTTGGGGCCCAAGCGATGATGATATATAAATAAATAATAGAAGAAGTGATATTTCAACGATATTTTAAGATATTACATAGTTAACCTCAATTACATAAAATTCTTCCTGCCTGTTCCATCTATTTTGGAATTGTATAATTAAAATTTGTATGTTGTAGGATTAAAAATATTGATAAGAACGTATACCTTGTTGATAATAGCATTTATACGGTTTCCTTACGCGGATTTAAATGTAGCTGTGTCAAATATTTATAATTTTTATACGTCTTCTAAAAATAATTTTCGATGCTTAACTATGAATAACTTTTGAATGTATATCGTGTAGCTTATCTAATAAATGGGCTTTCTAATTAATATCTGAAATAACTTCTGTTCAAAAAAGACAAGAATTAACCACGCTCTTAACCCTATCATCGCCGAAGATATAGAACCTATCCTATAAAGAAGTTAATTTTGTTACTACAAACAAATTCAAGTATTTTTGGGACGTAGATATTCAACTTTCCACGAAAGATTAACACGCATTTGTTATAATTTGGAATTAATAAACTGACTTTATAACTCATGGACCACAATAATTAGCAGAGTGACGCCTAACAAGTACTTAGCTTCCATATGGCCGAAGGTTCGGCCGTATTTTGGCCGAAACCGAAACTTTAGCCAAAACTATGATTTTTGGCCGAAATCGAAACCGAAACCGAATCTTCGGTCGGTCACTACTTAATTTATACCCTATTCATTTTTGCATGAGACAAAATATAAACAAAGAAATACTGTTTTTAAAACTTTTTGTAACTTTTTTATTTTATTTGGTCCTGGTTTCTTCATGTTTTAAAATATAACAAAAACAAAATAATGAAATAAAATTATATTATATTTATTATAGTAGTTTATTTTTATACATAAAATGAGAATTTTATATGGATGAAAGAATGGCACAAAAGATTTATGATGGAAAAGTAAGAACCTCTAGAAGGTAGCGTTTGGCGATCGGTTCTCTCTGACTACCCCGCTAGGGATACAGCGTTAAGCTAAGTTAAGTATAATATATTTTTATAGTATTAAAATATGTCTCAAGTTTGAGAACAAGTTGGCGTGAAAATCATTTATGATATCGTAAAATGAGGTGAATAAAAAAATTTTAGATTTGAAATTTAATTTTTACAATGTTCCTGGCTTTAAATATGAAAACGATAGCACCTTGTATATGTGCAATTTTATAAATTTTAAATATAAATATAAAAATCATTTCATTATCAATGAAATCGATAAATTTAAAATATAAAAAATATTCATCATTAATAGTTATTATTATTCAAAGAAGATTCTATAATTTAATATTTTTTCTGAGGCCAGTCGTGGCGCAGTGGCACGAGGTGTGACTGTAAAACCGACTGGTTGTGGGTTCGATCCCCACTCGAGGAGATGAAATATTTACTTAAATTTATATTTCCATTTCTTCGCTCTGGTGTCGAGGTTAAGCGCGGCGTTGAGTTCTGCCACTGCCTCCAGAATTCGGCAGAAAGTGGGGACGGAGTGTCTTAACACTAGGTTCCCTCTGCCTACCCTGCTGTGTGCGGGATACAGCGTGAAGCTGATTTATTTAATATATTTTCTTGTATTATACTTTTATAAATAAGCTATAATGTAACATATATTTACGTCACAACAAAGCCTTTGCTTTTTAAATTTACAGAGACAGTACATTTGTGTTTTAGGCTACTGTTAATGTTTATCAAAAGGTCGCTAAGGTTTTAAAGGCTTTTAATCAGCGATGGTCCACGAATGTGGGTCAGCGGTCAATCGCGATAGTGGAAAGCTCGGTCGCGATTATATGGAAATTAATCGACCTTTGGTCAGCCTTAGTGCTGGTGGTAGGTAAATCTTACGGTGCCTATAAAAAAGGAAACAAATTGCCAACATCCTGTATTACCGTTTATGATTTGGACTAAGCCATGACCCAAATGTCGTGGTTATTAACACACAATATTCAGATTGATCAAAAACATTATTATGCATAATTTATTACAAGTTTTATTTTATGTCAGAAATATGTAATAGGTACACGCAATGTTTTTTTTTAATTGATAATATTTAAAATATTACTTACCCATTAGATGTTTTGCTACATCTTCCACAAATTCTTCGTATTTCCTTTTTTGCAATATATTTTTTTACATTTTAACGAAGACTATTATAACACTATACTATTACACTTTATTATATCTATAACAAACAACAAACCTTATTTCACTTATGATATTTCTTTGAGTCACAGATATTTTTTTTAAAAATATTTACATTTTTCGGGAAACGTTAACGGTTGTCTACACATTTAAGTTGTCGAAAGAATCCGTAAATAACAACGACACGTTTTGAAGTGATGCAGACGACAGTTGCTATGGTAACGGATAGGACGCTATCTGTTGCCATAGATAAATTGAACCACACCACGAGTCTCGCTTGGAGTAGAGGTGAATTGTTGCTGTGTCGTATTTGATTTATATAATAATAAATAAATTAAACATAGACTATATTTAAATTGGAAAGTTTTATTAATCAATCATTTATTATTATTATAGTAAAGATATACATTCGTTTATATTAGGAGGTATAGCTTTAATACTATATAAAAAAAAATTATATTAAATTAGCTTCACGCTGTATCCCGCACACAGCAGGGTAGGTAGAGGGAACCTAGTGTTAAGACACTCCGTTCCCCACTTTCTGCCGAATTCTGGAGGCATTGCATGTTGAGTGGCAGAGCTCAACGCCGCGCTTAACCTCGACACCAGAGCGAAGAAATGGAAATATAAATTTAAGTAAATATTTCATCTCCTCGAGTGGGGATCGAACCCACAACCAGTCGGTTTTGCAGTCACACCTCGTGCCGCTGCGCCACGACCGGCCTCAATACTATATAGTACAATATTTGTATTATAAATATTACTATATACATTTTTTTAAAAATCGATACTGATTTTATAGATAATATAGGTAGACAAAAATCATAGTTTATTTTTATTCAGAATCATCCCTCCTATTATGTTTATAAGTCATTCACAGTTTTCTTTCATAGGGTTTTCTTGGTCAAAATATTTATTTAAACATATTATAAGTCTATACTGGGTATACATGTTCCTTGAAAATGTCGTTTACACCCCAAAGCACAATTGACTATTGGTTGCATTTCAGACTCTTCAGCAAATCTGTAATCGATATGCATCGGTACACATTGAATTTTCAGCGTAGTTGCATTCACCCATAAACTTTCAACTGGAAAGTTGTCTAAGCCACAAGCGGTGGTACTGCCCAAATTTTCACATTTCCCTTTCCACAAAACCCTCATATCGTCTGTACATGGATTTTGTACACAAGTAGGTTGAACTGAATTGCTTTGTAATACTAGATATTGCTTAAGTGGACACGGACCTCTATGATAAGCTAACCAGCACGCATCTGTGTTTGGATGATATATATATCCTGTAATAGAAGATTTTCTTTATTAAATTGAAAAAAAAAGAGATATTTAGATAGAGATAATTGATAGTCCTATAATTTAAGCATGGCTGCGTGCCAACAGGCATAAGGCCAATCAGAGTAATTGGCTTATTCTAGTTACATAAAATCTAATTTTAAGTTTTGCCACAGTACGAACAAAATTTCTCTATCTTGATATCATAGAGTTGTGACAATCTCTTTCCATCTCAGTCAACCCAACAATATTCGGTATTGTATTGTATAAAAATAAAAATTTGAGGCCAAAACTAAAAAAGAGTATACTGATAGCAGCCTAAAATAAAGAGATACATATTATGTATGTATATAAAACGTTTTCAATCAACCCGCATACAACAGGGTAGGCAAAGGGAACCTAATGTTAAGACACTCCATTCTCCACTTTCCGCCGAGTTCTGGAACCATTGCCTGTTGAGTGGCGGAACTGCGAGCGAGCGAAGAAATGAAAATAAAAATGTAAATAAATATTTCATTTCCTCGAGAGTGGATCGAACCCACAACCACTCGCGTTTACACTCACACTGTGCCTCTGCACCACGATTGGCCTTACTAAATACTACTAAATAAGCTAAAAATATAAAATAATAAAAAGAGTACAACTTTCATGTCACTCTAGAACAGTGGTTCCCAACCAATGGTCCGCGGACCACCAGTGGTCCGCAGAAGCATAAATATGATCCGCGAACGATTTTAATTTTATGACTGGGCATGGTGAGGCGAAGTTTCTGTTTAACAGTTAATTATTATTGTACCTACATGCAAAGTGGTCCCTGTTACCAAGAATGATATAAAAGTGGTCCTTGATCATGAAATGGTTGGGAACCCCTGCTCTAAAAGAACCCAGTCAGTGAATTATAAAATTCCCCTTAGACGTACATATATAATATAATGTCTAACTTGGAAACGATTGGAAGTACCGAATCTGGTCACCTATATCCTATTCACGAAGGCACGAGATAAAAGGTAAACAAAAAAAAATCAACAAATAAGTAGTAACAAGCGTATAAGTATTTCGACGTAGATCGATGACAGCGTTTGGCTTAGTTGGTCAGAGCGCTTGGACGATTCCCAAAGAGGCGCGAAAAATTTCAAATTCCGCTACGTTCAAATTTTCACAACGTATGTCTGAGTTTGTCAGAGTGCAAGGACGGTTTCCAAAGGGGCGCGGATTCAAATCCCGCAACGTTAAAAATTTTATACGTGTTCTTAATAAGTAAAAAAAGGTTATTTTATAGGTCACTATTGATAAGCTCCATCAATCGTGATTGATGAATCGTGAATATATTATTTATTTATTTAGCTTCACGCCTTATCCCTAGCGATAGAGTCAGAGAGAACGGACCGGAAACGCTACGGTCTTAATAGTATAGTAAAAAAAAATATCTATGGATGTAAATAATATTATTGAACGTTGTCTATAGAAGTTATTAGTTACTAATAATTATGATTTAATTTTATCGATTTCATCGATAATGAAATGATTTTTATTATTATATTTTCAAATTTTATAAAATAGAACATTGCACATTATACGGATTTGATGAAGAATCTGAAGTGAAAAGAAACGAATATAATGATCAAAAATTAACATTGTATATATTATTCATATTTCAAGTCAGGCACATAATCTAATTTAAAATCTTAAATTTTTCTATTTTTAATCATAATATTTAAATATTTTACATGTACACCCAAAAGCCAACTTGTTCTCAAGCTTGAGACTTATTTTAATAGATACTATAAACATAAAATACTATAATATGCAATGCCTCCAGAATTCGGCAGAAAGTGGGGAACGGAGTATCTTAACACTAGGTTCCCTCTGCCTACCCTGCTGCGTGCGGGATACAGCGTGAAGCTGATTTTATATAACTTGTGTTCTATTAAGGGTGGAGGGGAGGTATAATTAAATAAGATGGTAAAACGAATAGTTACTATGTAAGTTGGCATGACTACGCAAGTTGGCATTATAGAGCACATGTATAAAAGACATTTTACTTTAAAATGTGATGTTTTGTCATCGGTCAGATTATATACGCCATTTTCACTATCGGTCAACCTGTTCATATAATAAAACAGTAGACTGTTTTGATTCCGTTGTTACTTTTGTTATTTTTGTTAAATTTCTTGTTTGGTTAAGTGTAAAGTTGACTTCTGATTATTTTGTTTTTGTTATATTGATTTTTATATATTTTAAAACATGTTTAAACGTTGACCATATTAAATAGAAATTGAAGTCAGATAAAAGTTTTAGAAACAGTATTTCCTGGCTTATACAATTTTTTCTTATGCTAAAATGAATAGAGTATAGTCTCCGAAACTTTTTAAAATTATATTATTATTATATGACCATAAACAAGATATTTTATAAAAAAAGTATGTTAAATGCATACCTGGTCGACAATCACAAATCCAATCATTATCTTGGTCTCCCGGGTACAATAATTCATTCACCGGGCACATGGATGGTATGAACACTGGAGTACGATTCTGAAAAGTTGCCATCATGTAGTAAATAAATACTCAGACTTACAAGGTATTGGTGCAAAAGTTTGTGCTCAAGATTGAAAACTCAATTTATTCGTAGTTTTATAACATTCTTTACACTCCTAAGTGGGCTTTAAAAAAACTGCATTTTTTTTTTAATTTATAAAAATATATTCAAGTTCTTGATAAACTTTAAAGATTTTTTTAAAAACCAAAAGCTTATTTGTATTTATTGTTTGCAATTTTTTACGCTTCTCAGATATAGTAGTAGTTAGTAGTAGTTCTCAGGTAAAAAGTATTTCTTATTCTTATTTTTATACCAAATTTCATTTTATTTTAAGACAAATTTGTTTTATGTTGAGTGCCGAGGCTAGACTCGAAAGACACAAAATAAGTAAACAGATAAGTAGCGGAGTTTTTCAAAACAATCCAATACTGTTTATAATTTTTTTGATTTTTAGATATTTATTTTTAAAAAATATTGCAGTTGTTGGTTGCAATGAAAATATAAATACTTGTTACTTGTCATGAACACAATAGATTAGGATATTATTGTTGAACCCCTACTGTTCGTTATCATAAGCGTTATCATAAACCCTGAATTGTATAAGGAAAACTAAATACTCTAATAACTTGCAAAAATAACTGTATTACATAAAGATACTAAAAAATATCTACTAAAATATTACAATTTTTAAAATTTACACCATTGTGCATAATAATACCTATATATATTTTAGTAAATCATGATATTCGTAAGCTTTCTTATATAAATATATTATTGAATTTGGTTACTTCTTTAGTATCTTTGACCTGTTACAATGTATAGTATAAGTCAAGGATATTTAATGTTTCCTATTCTTATTACACAAAAAACCTGCACCTCATTGATATCTAAAGTAAAAAACATTAAATGAACATCTACTGAAGTCTCAAAATAAATAACATTCTTACCTGTTTATTCACTAACTTAGGGTTTTCTTCAAGTTCAGGAAATCCAATTAAATCCTTGATGTACTTGGATGCGGTACTTTTAATCACTATAAGATTTACAGTAACTACTATAATACTATTAGAGAAGATCATTGTTTATTCTGTCTCTGTAAAATATATTCATATATATATATAGATAAAATTTAGAGCAATAAGCTCTGTAATTTGCATATACGTATATTTAGTAGTAATAAATAATAATAAATAATTTAAGTAAATTATACGAATACGAGCGCTTAGACGAACTGTTTATAAGTTACTAGAGATCGCGTCTAGCAAAACCAAATGAACTTGAGTTCACAAATCAAAACAATACCTAACTGATAATTGCAGTGATAAAAAAAGGATCGGCATCCAAGTGTTACGTTTTACATACACGACGGCACAGTTGTGGAAATCCCAGTTTTATGAAAGATATATTAACTGATATATTATTATTAAGTTTTATTTATATATAGGTATGTAGGTAGGTATATTTTAGACCGTCGTGGCGCAGGTGCAGAAGCGTAACGTAACAAGGCCAACGCTGCGGTTATGAGTTTGATCCTCACTCGAGGGAATGAATTACTGAATTATTAATTAATATTTTGAGACCAGTCGTGGCGCAGGGGCACAAAGTGTAAAACCGACTGGTTGTGGATTCTATCCCCACTCGAAGAGATGACATATTTACTTAAATTTATATTTTCATTTCCTCGCTCTGGTAACAAGGCAAAAGCGCGGCCTTGAGCTCGCCCTCGTCACTCTACCCGCAATACCTCAAAAATTCGGTTCAAAGTAGGGAACAGTGTCTTATCACTAGGTACTCTCTGTCTACCCCGCTACGTGGGGGATACAGCGTGAAGAGGAGTTATATTGTATATACCTAAATATAAGGTGTCACTCGTAAAGCAAGTCGCGTTGTTGGTGTAATAAATCTTGCCCCACATATTATCTCTAATAGAACCCAGTGAATGAATTTGAAGTGCTATAGAAAGAATTACAATTATATTAGGTTCATAAATAAACAAAAGTTATCACTTATTTCCGTTTGCTTGTTTGCTATCCACAAAAAAGATATGCTCCTATAACTCTACTACTGTTATCGATGCTTTTAAAGGTCATTAAAGTATTTGTTTGTTTGAGTAATTTTATATAATTTTACCGCGAAACATCAGTCTTGTAGTCGATAGCGAAGCAGTTAAGTAGCATATAAACGACGAATACGTAAGGCGGGATGTGTATGTGATAGTTGTTGGTTCGTCTCTCATTCAGGGGAAACAGCAAAATAATGCCTAGGTATAATTAAAAATATTGTGCTTTTCCCAGTTTTTGGTCAAAACGAAAAACCGGAATCACTTTGTAGCCCCTACATCCGTCTGTCAAGACTATTTGCTAAATGATATGGCAACTTGGTGTAAATCATATTCCCTCAACGACTTATTTGATTTTATAATAAAAAATTAGATTAATGAATACTTGGAAAAGCGATAGTCCTACGTGTTAGATAATATTTAATAAATATAACCAAAACAATCGTACATATCAACTTTATAAAAAGTTTTCTATCATCTTCTGTACAATAACAAAATGCTAAATAAATTGTGTCTGTACATTGTTGTCTGATGTCTGTTAGTCAGTTTATATGTGCACATCTTCGGAACTATTGCACGGATTTAAATAAAATTTTCAGACTTCATGTAGATTCTAATAAACTATAAAAAATAATTAAATGCTTAAATCCTTAACAAAAATTGTCCAAGATGATGAACATTTTTAACGGATTTCCGTAAGGAGGTTATCAATTCGACTGTATTTTATTATGTTTGTTACCGCAGTAGTTATTGATTGAACCAATTTCGATATTGCTTTTTTTTATTTGAAAGTTGGTGCTACCCGTGTGGTCTCATTTTAATTTGGTCAATCTTTGACAATGTTATCTATGAGAAAATCACATAAGTCTTAAATTTGCATTAGGTATATGCGCGACAAATGGACAAATAACTCAATATCACGCCAACGGATTTTTTTTTTCGAACTTGAGGTTAATGCTGTTAGCCCTATTGACTTTTACAGCGACACCGGGTGGGTAGGGAAGAGGGTACTCTGTCCCAGAACAAATGCAAGCACTACATGGCTGCTTGAGAGGGGTCGACGACTGTAAGGGCGCCCCCTGCGGGGCTCGAACCTCGGCTTACAACCGAGTCGAGCGGGCTGGGCCAACGGATTTCGATTATTCTTTTTTTATTGGAAAGGATACATTTCAAGGGTAGTTTGAGGATAGTTTGATTAGGTTTTGATTATGGAATCCGGTGGAAGTCCATTTTTTTTGTTAAAAATTATTATTATTCATTGATATATTAAAATTGAAGACGGGGGACATCTAATAAAGAACAGCTTAGATAAAGTACCACAATTATAACTTTTACTAAGACGATATGAAATATCGTTTACTTAGCAGAAGTAGTTCAGCGACATTTTCTTCTATTGACGTATAAAAATTGTATATCTAGTTAATAACCATAACAATGCAGTCTAAACTATAACAAAAATCGCCTTAGTAAGTAAGTAGTATCAGTGTAATAGCCATCAAAAAAAATCTGAACTATCTGATAAAGAAGATATATATATATATATATATATATATATATATATTGCGGCGTTGAGTTCTGCCACTCAACACGCAATGNGTATCCATACATTGAAAAGTAATGTTTTAGACAATTCAAAAAAACTATTGTTTTGTAACAAATCGAATAATTTTTTTATTATTATTAACTTTGTTATTTATGAATAATAAACAAAATAAATAATTATAAATAAAACACTAAACATATAGTGGAAACCTTATTTAAATCAGTTAATCCGTTTCTAAAATTAGCGTGCACTAAAGCACAGACAAAAAACATAAAATTATTGCCATCATGACGATTTTATGTCCATATACTTATTTATTATTCAATGGATAATGAACCAAATAATTTTAATTTCAATCTATTCTCATTCTCACTCTCATTACTCTTTGACTACCCCGCTAGGGATTCAGCGTGAAGCTAAGTTAATGTATTCATTAGTTTTATATATCTAACTTAAATTATAGCTTCATTAATTATTGATATTTGGACGTGTAATTAAGAAGCGAGATATTTTGAATACCTATAAAATGCCTTTAATGCCTTTATATCCAATGAGGTATGGTACGGTAACTAATGCTCAGCTTAAAGTTTATTTAAAGCAAATATTATGAATCATTATTGTCCTAACTAAATACAACATTTCTTTTTTGTTAACTATTTAATGTTCGTAACTAAAAATAATGTAGTAATCACAATTCGTTTTTTATATTACGCGCTTGCAAAAGAAACAATGGATATCAATTTCGCCCGATTATACTGCATATTTAAATATCTCTAGTGTCGTTTCATTTCCTGCCGCTTAGTTATTTGATATATTTAACAAAAATATATATGCCACCCAAGCTTTAGGGATTTCAACCAAAAAATAATTGGAATTTTTGATTAATTAATTAATTCTATAAGTATGTTTAACATCTTAATTTGTCATAAGTATATTTAATGTATAATACAAACAATTTTTAGTAGTATTTATCTTCTTATTTGCATACATACGTATTTTACAAAATGCGCACGGTACATCGTCAAAAGCAAATATGAACCAACCGTATAAATAACAGCAAAAATACATCTAGCATTGTAACAAACAGAAAATTTTTTCTTGTTTTCATTACTTTAAGTAATAATTTAGGATAAGCTGTATTTTTTTATTTTAATATATAGTAATCGGTAAACAATCCGCGAGTCAATTTCCTGCTAATTGCGCTAGTGTAGCATGAAGTCACGAAGCTTTTAATTCGATATATTTAAAACAATTCCTTATGATGTTGAAAATAGTCATAATAATGTTAAAATTTGTATTCATAGCGAAATTTTTCGATTTTATAGGTACACTTCGAGGCTCTACGCGTTCACAGCGCCAACTGGTGAGCATAAAAACGGTAGTCCCTAATGTGTTCGACCGTCTCGGTGGCACTTTAGGCTTACGTCAACTTGTCAAGCTGTCAACTTTGAATGACTTTTGTGAAGTGAAAACTCAACGCACAAATGAAAGATATGTGCAGAGAAAACTTTATAAAAAAACAATGTGAAATTATTAGTTTTTGCTATACAATAATGAAAACTACAATATTATAAATTTACATTAAAGTTGGCGAGATGTTTACCAAAAAATCTCATCAAGATGTTAAGAAATCCACAGTCAAAATACAAGATTCAAAGAAGGATTCTACGACGAGATTAAAACATTTAAAAATCGTTTTAGGTATATCATTATACATTTCTTTAAATTACTTTCAATCTTATATATTTTTATCATTTTCAAATACACTACTACCTTTTATAAGAGTTGTTTCTTCGAATATTTGTCGCTACATTGCATACAACATGCTAATTAGTCCAGAGTAACTGTAGTTACTTCTTGATGTATTGTTGCTTTCAAAGTAATAGTAGTTTTATAATTATCTTCAAGTAGGCATTGGTCTGCACTTTCCAAAAATTTGTAAACTTGTTTCTTTTATATTGTAACTGGCATTATATTTTTTATGGACTCCTTAATTTGTTGCTGTTTCAGAACATTTTGATGCAGATGAAGCCAAAAATTATTTTGAAAATAACTTTAGTCATGTATATTTTATCTTATATGACAATTTTATATTAGCAGAAAATAACCTAAGGCAAAGAGGTATGTGAATATTTCATTAAAGTTACTGTAATTGATATTTTACCATAATAAAAATATAGAAAAAACTTTTATAGTCATCTAATTTGAAGCAAATAGATTAGGTAGTTAGTAGATCTGATATTCATATACAAATAGATCTATAGATTGTAACATACTTAAACTTTGTTAAAGTAATAAATTTCATTACACTAGTAAAAGACTAAAAAACACTGGGAAAATACTATTCATATATTCTTAGAATGTTTTATGATTGTCATGGTAATCATTATATTCCTAAGAAACTGCTTTATGTTATTTGTTGTTATGTAGTTTTGTATTATTGCAACTTTATAGTATTACTAGAGTAATAGAATGTTAAAAAATTACCTTTAAACTACCATAATGATTAATGAAATTAGTATTTGCATTTTATTTGTAGTTGGTAATCAACTATAGTTTGTCATATATTGTTAGCAATATTTTAATAACTTATTTGTAACATATTTAGATGGCACTTTGACTTATCTATCTTTTTCTGTTTCTGCCATACAGAACTTCCGTTTCACCTAGGTGAGTTATGGGTTGCAATATCATGTAAAATGCAGCATATAACATGACATAATATGGGCAGCGGGGTATCAACAATAGAAAAATATCACAATGTTCATGAATAAAACTATTTATAGTCAAGTTATTCTTCAATTAGTAAATTTTATAAGTCAAATTGGTTCATAATTATATTACTTCTAATTATAAACTATAACATTTAAACTTGAAAGTTTACTAAGAATCAATGATTTTTTTACACATTATTTACATATATAATGTTAATAAATTGTTTTATTTATGAATAATTCTGCTACAAATTCTAAATTGATATACTCTAGTTAACATTGGCATCAATTGGCATTAAGGTTTAACATATTATTGAAAATTGATCATAATAGAGAAACATTAATACTTCATATTATAATTTTTTATCCACAACATAAAAAAACTATTTTAATATTACTAACCATTTATTAAATTGACATTATCAATAGATATATAAGAACCAAACATTGAAGGTTAAAAACTACACTATAGTGAAGTATTACTTGAAAATAAATAATAACAGTGATAACTAAATAGATGGCAAAAAAAACAAAAAATAAAAAGGCTAATGCTTTTATACTATATGAGTTTTTGCGTCTTTTAAGTTATTCCACCTTTATTTTTTTTAAATAGAGTTAAAATCATGTTATTATAGCTTATATTTTGCATGAGTCTATTTATTATTATTATTTTTAAAATTAAGGCTAAAGTTTTTTGTGTGATTCATAAGCTTACTCATATACATCTGGACTAACCTCTAACCTAATGCTACAAATATTATGTGTTGTAGTTACATATATTCATATTTTAGTACATAAAGCTGGCAGAGAAGAATTAGAAGGGGCTCTGTCTCTTTTGGAAAAAGTATTATGCCTTTTACCAGAATTAATTGGTAAAAGATGGCAGCTGCATTCATTAACAAGAATATTTTCCAAACTGCTTCACAGCGGAAACTCTTTAAAACTGAGAGAGGAGGCCATCCGGTAATTTTATATGTTAATGTAATTTTATAACAAAAATTGCTGCTAAAATATTTAAATTAAAATATTTAAAACTGCTAAAATATTTGTATAATATTTTATGTTAATTATTTCAGATATTTTTTACTATGGTATCAAGCACTCGGCGACAATGCACCACCAGAAGTAAACAAAATGTTTGCATCCCTAGTACCTGGATTACCTGATTCGTGTATACCGCCTGTTGGGTCCCCTTTTAAAACGAAAGCTTATGAAGGAAATTTATCAAATGACTTGGGAGATTTCAAAATGGAAGATATCATGCAACATCCCAACTTTAATGCTTTAGATAATGCTAAAAAAGTTGTGGTTGAACAAACTCCTACAGGCATAATGGGGAAACTGGCAAATGTTTCAGCCTCTATTTTCCACGACACTAACGCATTGAATCCAGTTCAAAGTGTTGATATCTTGCCATTACTTCCGGCTAGTACAAATGACAAGCTTGAAAATGAAACAAAATACTTTTTTGACATACTTCTTGATGCAATGGCCAAGTCAGTTACAAAAATACAATGGAAGGACCGCTCGCATACCAAAGCTATGAGAAATTTTGCATTTTTACTTGAAAAATTTAAAATATACTACTTACCAATAATATGCCCGCAATTCAATCATAAGAACTCTCTATATAAGCCCAATCTTGGTATGTGTATAGTTTATTATATATTCCTATTTTCTTTATATATTCCTAAGATTTAGACAAAAACCTAGAAGTATCATTATCATTTTACTACTTGTTTATATTTAGTATCAAAGTACTAAAATGCAGAACATAAGAAAATGCTATAATGGATTATTTCAGAGCTACCAGTGCAACACAACATATTAGAAGATGACTATGTATTATGTCGCGTGACACTCATTAAATGGGTGGCAAATTACGCACATTTTCTCAAAAAACCTGGTGGTAGTGAAGGCGGGCAGCCATCTTCTATGACCAGCACAGGTTCGCAGATGCCCCACTCGGGGACCCCAACGCCGGCCACGTCCTTACATCATGAGGAAGAGACCTCTTTTACAGTGGGCCATCCATCTGACTCGAGTAGAGCTTCGTCACATGATTCTGCTTCTATAACACCACATCCTAGCTTGGAATCAGGTAGATTTAGTTCATTTATATAGAGGCCAGTTGTGGCGCAGTGGCACAAAGTGTGACTGGTTGTGGGTCCAATCCCCACTCGAGGAGCTCCCCCCTGATTAGCGTACGCAGGGCATTCCCTGGCTGTCGCCTTCGCTAGCGTCCATCAAAGCTCATACTTTTCAGGGGCGGGCTACCCTCGCCCCTCCCCGCCCAGTGACGTTGTCAAGACCAGTCCAGGTCTACAGCAATAAAGTCCATTCAAAAAAAACGAAAACTCGGGGAAATGAGATATTTATTTAAATTTATATTTTCATTTCTTTGTTCTGGTGTTGAGACAAAGTTCTGCAACTCAACAAGCAATGGAGTGTCTTAACACTAGGTTTCCTCTGTCTACCCTGCTGTGTGTTCGATACAGCGTGAAGCTGATTTATTTTGATTTAATTTTTAGTTTATTCTTTAGTTTTTTTTTTAAACATTTTTAAAGTGTTATTCCACACTTAGGAAAGAAAAATACTTATTTAGAAAACGTATAAAAATTTGAACGCAGCGGGACTCGAACCCGCGCCTCCTGGAAACCGACCAGGCGCTCTGACCACTAAGCCATGCGTTCTCGCCAAGCTGCGTCGAAATTTTTATACGCTTGTTACAACTTATTTATGTTGTTAGTATCTCTGTAGGGAGATTTTTACAAATTTCCGCTACCCAAAGATAATTACTAAGAATTATCGTTTGGCAAGAGAGAATACTATTTTTTAAATATTTTTTTAAACATTTTTAAAGTGTTATTCCACACTTAGGAAAGAAAAATACTTATTTAGAAAAATGTTTAAAAAAATATTTAAAAAAATAGTATTCTCTCTTGCCAAACGATAATTCTAAATAAGTATTATTCTTTAGTTGATATCGAGATAAATTAATATAAACAATTGGTAATGTAGTAATAAATAAATTTTGTTTTTGAGTACTTGTTATAAAATATGTAATTTGATTTTATATTTCACTAAACTTTTTGTGTTATTTAGGTATATTTATTTTAACCTGCACTAATCAAACTAGGCAGAGAACACTATGTAGTATTAGACATTCCACTCTCTATTTTTTGTTTTTCAATTTCAATTTATAATATGATTCGGTCGTTTAAGATAACCTACTATTAAGACATGCTGTTCTCTGCTTTAATTTCAGTGGAACTCGACGACGTATTTACCTTAAAGCAATGGGGAAAAAAAATAATTGATTCCACAAGTAGGGTTCGAATTCAGAAACATGGCATTTGCATTCAAACGCTGACACTGCACCTGCGCCTATATCAGCTAATCTATAAAAATAAATATCTTCACATCTTATCCCATAGCAGGCTAAGCAAGGATAGTGTTAATTTAAATAAGGACATCCATACCTCACTTTCGTCCAATTTTCGAGAATTGAATAGCAGAACTCATCAACTTACATACATATATTAAATACAATCTTAACTTCCGCAGCAGGATCAGGTATATACGAAGAACTGAGTTCAGAACAAGTGGTGCGTGACGTGCTCTGTTGTTGGTCCCGGGAACACGTGGACTTTACCATAGAAGTGTTGCGTCAAGCCTTCCTCCTGCCGTTCTCGCACGCGGCCGCCATACGGCGCGTCATTGCGTTATACAAGGATTGGATACAGATGAATGTATGTATGGATTTGTTATTTGGAAACCATTTATTTCATTAGAGAAATTTGTTTGTCTTTTTTTACCCGCATATAGCAGAGTAGACAGAGGGAACCTAATGTTAATATATGTTATATGTGCATGCACTCCATTTCCTATGTAGGGCTCGTATTGGAGTTGAGTTGATATAAACCACAGGATTAGCGAGTAAAAGTTAATTAAGTTAGTTAGTTAATAATGTAAAGCTTAAGTTGGATGCCAATCCACGGTGAGAGCCGCACATCAAAAACTGCGTTCCAATTGTACGAATTATTGACTTAAATATATTTCGTTCTTATGCGTCACAAACAAGGTCGCGTTGTCAGCTATACACATAAAAGTCGCGCTTAGCCTTATAACCAGAGCGCGTAAAAGAAAATGATTCTAATTATTTCAGTAAAGTGGAAATCGAACCCGCAAATTTCGCGTTTACAGCGAGAAGCTAAGCTGTCGCGTAATAATAGCAGGGCAAAAGTAAAAATAAAAAAACTTAAAAACCGAAATAATGTACCCTTAGTTTATCACTATATCACTGCGATAATGTATATCAAACGTCATAACTACAAGATAACTCTTCAATATATTCAAGAATCCTTCAATACTACAATAATTGCAAATAGTGATGTAATGTGATTATATCATCTTTATTTTATATTAATTCAAAATGACGACTGTGGTTAAATAATCTTTATATTATATTTGCATAAATAAATATAGAATTACAACTTCACTTACACATTAATATTATTATATAAGATCATCAGTATTAAATATAAATTATTGATACCTATTCTTTTGAGGCCATTCGTGTCGCAGAGGCACAAAGTGTGACTATAAAATCGACTGGTTGTGGGTTCGATCCCCACTCGAGAAAGTGAAATATTTATTTACATTTATGTTTTCATTTTCTTCGGTCTAGAATATAAGTGTGGAATAACACTTTGAAAATGTTACAAAATATTTTAATTTTTATTCAATATATTTTAGAAATTATACAAATTACTTATTTAAAAAACGTACAAAAATTTGTACGTAGCGGGGTTTGAATTCAATTTTTTCAAATTCAAATAATTTTATTCAAAATAAGAAGTTACATGCTTCATTTTTTGAACGTCAAATAATTTACCACCAGTTCACTAAAGTTAATGCCTCAGACCTGAGAAGAACTGGCGCAAGAAATTCAGCAGACTTATTTTTTTAAATCAATTATACACAATCACATTTTAACGTTTCTGACAATGATACTTTGAAACAGATTGGAGCGAGCATTTCTTTCCTAAGGCGTGTTAACATTTACAAAATCATTAATTTGGTAATAACCTTTAACACACAAACGTCTTTTCATAATTTTTTAAAATCGCGATATAGAAAATCCTCTGACGTTTTCTTGGATCCTATTGTAAAAGCGTACAAATTGTCCCATAAAAGAATTACGGATTCGATGCAACCGAGTTACAGGTCCAAGATTATGCCTATTTCTGTTGATATTATGAAAATCACCAATTTTGGCAAAATTATTAATGTTTTTCTTAACATACATTTTCAAAAATATATTGAGATGCAACTGTCAATATATTAATTTCTTTAAACTTTTGCCTTAAGGAGTCTTTAGGACCTAAGTTATAGATTGCACGAATAGCTCGCTTCTGCAGGACAAATAATAGTTGAATACCGGCTGCATTACCCCAAACTAAAATCCCATAGGACATAATACTATGGAAGTAACCGAAGTAAAGAAGTCGAGCCGTTTCTACGTCGGTTAATGATCATCTAATTTTTTTGACCGCGAAAGCTGCAGAGCTAAGTCTATTCGCCAATCCATCAATGTGGGGTCCCCACTGTAATCCGCGCCTCTTTGGAAACTAAGCCATATGATATTCGTCGATCGAGCTACAATAAATAGTACTAAAAATTAAAAAAAAAATAACACATTTCGATATGGACAAAATATCTTTAGTCTTTTAGTCTAACATTTATCGTTTGAATTAAGACAAAATTATAACCCTCATATTGAAAAGTCAACTGTTGGGCATCTCGCCGGCTCTACTCTACTCAACTCACTTCTAAACCTGTATTGGATGGATTTATGTATGTAGGAACATTCGAGACTTCAACATTCTTGTATAAAAATCTATTAAAATAAAGAATATTTAAAATTTTAACTGAATTTATCGATGTATTTGTAGGTGGCGGAAATTCCACCATTCTTAATGGAGAGTATATATGAGCAACATCTTAATCAAGGCGGTGAGCCGCTAGCGCCTCCTCGACGACTGCGCAATGATTCTTATTTGGGCGCCATAGGAAGAGATAATATTATGGTCCGCGCCGGAATGCAGGTAAATATTATATTTCTTTATTAATGTAATCTGTTTTTGTTAAGTGTTAAATTTCTTTAACATTCTAAGCATTCATTTGTATTATTTATTAATATGAATGAATGAATTATTGTGAGGCCGGTCGTGGCGTAGAGGCATAAAGTGTGACTGTAAAATCGACTGGCTATGGGTTCGATCTCCACTCGAGGAAGTGAAATATTTATTTACATTTATATTTTAATTTCTTCACTCTGGTGTCGAGGCAAAAGCGCAACGTTGAGTTCCGCCACTCAGCACGCAATTCCTCCAGAAATCAGCGGAAAGTGGGGAACGGAGTGTCTTAACACTAGGTTCCCTCTGCTTACCCTGCTGTGTGCGGGATACAGCGTGAAGCTGATTTATTTATTTATTTATTTAATTAAAGAAAGTTTTCAGATTTTTGCGTTGGTATAAATTTTACAGATGTTTAATTAACAACATTACTTTCAGGGCGGCCACGACTCCATAATTAAATGTAACATGTTTGAACGAATCGTGTCCACAGAACGTGCTGCAGGTGTTCATGACGCAGGCGGCCAACGTGTTCGTGGCGGGCGCGGGCCCCGTGGCGGCGCCGGGCGCGCTGGGCCCGCAGCTCGACGAGCAGACCGACACCTGCAAGCGCGTGCTCAACATCTACCGCTACATGGTCATGCACGTCGCCATGGACGCCGCCTCCTGGTGAGTGCTCTCTGGCAACATCATCAATCAGGAGGCTGTAAAGGTTTACAGCCACTTTGAGCACAGACAAAATTTTGCTTCTCATTCAACACATTTAAAAGATGAGCCTTTATGCATCGTCTTTGCTACATTTTGTATGGAAATTGACGCGTAATCAAAACCTATAGGGTACCTTCCTTGGACCTACAATTATGAAATATTGCCAGAAGAGTGGGAATCGAACCCATAAAACTAAGACTAAAGTAAAAAATATGTATATATGCATATTAAAATTTACTATGTATGCACTAATACTTGATAATTTTACAAATAATATCTTTGCCTTGAGAATGCCCACTTCACAATAATAATGGTGCATCTTAATATTTTTAGTTCCTTGTTGTTACTTAATTCAAGATTATATATAATACATAATTGTAATTTAACAAAGCATTTCATTTAATAAGACTTGAAGAAAAATAATTGTGCCATAATTTTAATAAATTCGAAACGTGATGATCAAAACTATATTAATGACATCCATTTTTTTTTATATTATGCTTAAATTTTAAATAATTTTCTTTTAAATGGATTTTATTTCAGGGAACAATTACTACTGGTGTTACTACAAATAACGTCATTGGTCCTGACAAAAGTACCACCCAAAAGGAAACAAGACACATTAGGTAATTTATAGTAAAATATGTATTTTTTTTCAGCTTCACGCTGTATCTCGCACACAGCAGGGTAGGCAGAGGGAACCTAGTGTTACAACACTCCGTTCCCCATTTTCTGCCGGATTCTGGAGGCATTGCGTGTTGAGTGGCCGACTTAACGCCGCGCTTTACCTCGACACCAGAGCGAAGAAATGGAAATATAAATTTAAGTAAATATTTTATCTCCTCGAGTGGACATCGAACCCACAACCAGTCGGTTTTACAGTCACACTTTGTGCCACTGCGCCACGACTGGCCACTAATATTTAATGACTTAAATAATATTTTTTGAGCAAGGCCATTGTGGCCTAGTAACACAGCATGTGACTCATGGCTTAGATTCCCACTCGGAGTTTTTTAATTACTTGAAGTTTTGATTTCCTCGCTCTGGTAACAAGACAAATCGTAGTGAAGTATTACGTTCCCTCTGCCTACTTTGCTATATGCGGTATGGAATTAATAAAATGGAGCATATATTTTTAAATTTACTTTCATATTGCAGGTGGTTTTCTGGCTCCAGCATTATTCCAAACGTTAATTGTGACGTGGATTAAAGCCAATCTGAATGTTGCCGTAAAACCGGAACTGTGGCAAAACTTTATGGAACTGCTGACTCGTCTCACACACTGGGAAGATCTGATTAAAGAATGGGCGGTAAGTTAGATTTTTGCTTTTACTTTTTTCTCTTTGTAACTTGTTTAAAAACATAACTATTAATTAAAAAAAAAAATTAAATTAGCTTCACGCTGTATTCCGCACACAGCAGGGTAGGCAGAGGGAACCTAGTGTTAAGACACTCCGTTCCCCACTTTCTGCCGAATTCTGGAGGCATTGCGTGTTGAGTGGCAGAACTCAACGCCGCGCTTAACCTCGACACCAGAGCGAAGAAATGGAAATATAAATTTGAGTAAATATTTCATCTCCTCGAGTGGGGATCGAACCCACAACCAGTCGGTTTTGCAGTCACACCTCGTGCCGCTGCGCCACGACCGGCCTCCTATAACTATTAATACTTAACCGAAATTAGTATTTTTTTTACCTAACGTGTAACCACAAAGATAAATATTTTATTTATGTTGTTAGCATCCCTACAGAGACCCTCACAACATAAATAAGTTGTAAACAAGCAAATAAGAATGTATTGCTTATTGATTAGAGTGCTTGGACGGTTTCCAAGAATCGCGGGTTCAAATTGTTTAGTGTAGTACGTGAATATTTTTATACGTTTTGCTATTATTTATAAAAATTTTTATGCATATGTATATATAACATTCAATGATTAACAAAATTAGTATTATTTGCCAGAAAACAATGGAAACGCTAACACGTGTGTTAGCACGGCACGTGTACTCACTGGAGCTCTCGGAGACAAACACAGCGCCAGAGGGCAGAGGGCGCGGCCGCCGCCCCGCCCCCGCGCCCGCGCCCCGCCCCGCGCCCCTGCGGCGCCCCACGCTGCCCTCTAGCGATGCTAGGACACCTGGTTTGTTTTATTTATTTTTACAGTTTGTCGCTGTACCACCTAACTTTTGAGTATACTCCTGTTGATCTGCTGAATTCAATGCCGCGCGCTGTCATGTTACCGACTACCGATAGAGAATGAAAATAATCCATTTTTCAAGATAGGAAGAAACTCAAATTACCGAGTTTACAGTCAGATGTTGTGACGTAGCGTCACGACGGCCTCAAACTTTGTATTGATTAAGCATTAATTATATTTTGACATTTTCAAATTTTAAAGCTCAATTTAAATTGTATAAATAATACATAGCCATTATTTAAAAAAAACCATATACACCAAATGAAAACACTCTTCTATTTTGAAATCGTTTTAACATATTTGTTTTAAAACCAGGCAAGTCCCCCCGCACGAGCCACGAGTCGCACCCGCGCAAGGAGGCGGCGCGGCGGCCGCTCGCGCGCTGTCGCAGCGACCCGCACCTGGCGAGGAATGCGCATGCGCAGATACAGCCACCCACTGGTATATTTGATTTTATATTTATACATATTTACTTGCGACCTGATTGCAGTTTTGCTCGCTTCATCTTATTGTTATAAACAAACTTATTATTCCGATGTAAAGCAATATTACTGGAAAGTATAATCTAAATCCGTTCAGTAGTTTTTGAGAGAAGGTCCAAGGTGTCTTATTATTTATAAATAACGATTTTAAAAACGATGATATATAAAACGGAAATGAAATGCTCGCACTATTTTTCTTCAAAGATTTAAATAAAAAATCCTGTTGAGTTTAGTGCTCCGGGTCTTCTTCTGAGATCTGAGGCTATAACTTAAAAAAGTTAAGTATGTAATTTAATATTTTTATTAAAACTATTGGACACTTTCTTAAACACGTATTTCGTTTTTACATTGACAATTTATGCTTTAGATAATTAAACGTAAATGTGTTCTGTTTTTTAGAGTATTGTGACTTTTATACTTGATTGATATATTCCAAAAACTATTATAATCTTTTCTTTTTTTTTTCAATAATTAATTCATTTGCAGAAGAAACCAAAGAAATTACAAGTAACAAGCCAAGACGGTGGTACTCTCTCGATTCACTGAGACAATCCTCACAACAGGAGGAGAGAGACTCTGCTAGTGGTAAATATTTCTTATATCTTTTCTTATATCATATTATAAAATCAATGTTTATTAAAAAAAAAGGGATATATTTTCCAATAAACGATGTATACTAAGTGTTACGTTTACGTTTATATAATTGATTGCGGTTAGTAGTCCGCATGATCGCGAATATGTACAAGTGTGGGGCCGGAAAATCTAGTTTCTACTGTCTTATATTTATGTATTAAATTACATTTAATAGTTTCATTTAAAAATTTTAAGTTACATTTAATATTTTTAAATGGAACTATTTTAACCGGATTAGTTGCGTATATTTAAGGTTATACATTTTTGGAAACCCGAAGTTTCGAACACTTTACAGTAGACGGGTCTACCCGTTACCACGGACTACTGCAAAGTATTCGATAAAACAAATAAGTTACATTTAATTTGCCAATATGTATAATTTACTTCTTACTACTTACTTACTTGTACATATTATTATTTTTTTATAAAACTTAACACAATATCTTAAATAAACATAAAATATATTAAATGTTTGGCAAAAAATAATTAATATTTTTTTATAGGATCACGTTCCCCGTCCCCGGCACCCTCCAGCGGTGTTGAAAGCAGCTCTATCAAAGACTCCCCCTTACAAATTGATCTGGCATCCGACGGCGGAAATGTCGGTAAGTTTTAAATTGACATTATTTATTATAATTTAATTATAAAATTATTATAAAAACTGTTTGTTAGATATATGTGATAATTGTAAAACGATTATTTAAAATGATAAAGTTAAATATGAAATGAGTTATTACGAATAATGTGTGAACACGTGTGAATGAAAAGGTATATGAGGAAAAACATAGGTTATAAGATTTTTTTTATATTATGGTTTTTGTTTGCCCAAGATAAAAAAAGATTATCTGGATGTTTAATTATATTTTTTTTATACATATTGGCGGGCGTGTCGATGCCGCCTTGACGTTAAGCTTTCAGAACTTTTACGCATTGTTCGCTCGGGAAGAAAATAATCAAAAGAAAAAAATCCCTAAAATCAAATTGCTCAGCGCTCTACAGCTAACTTCAAGGCGGCCACCACTGGTCTACCGTACTGCAACTGTCAGAACAATTTAAAAATAGAATGAAGCATTCCACCACCCCTTAGAATGGTCAGAGACGGGGGCGGCGGGCGCGGGCGCGGGCGCGGGCGTGGGCGTGGTGCTGGGCGGCGCGGCGCGCGGCTGGCTGCCCGACGTGGCGTGCGTGCTGTGGCGCCGCATGCTGGCCGCGCTGGGCGACCCCAACGCGCTCAAGGACCCGCACGCGCACCACCACCTGTTCAACTATCTCGTGCATCTCAACGCCACGCTTATTAAGGTTACTTTGCTTTTTTTTTAATTGCTTAAACAATAACTATTGGTCAGGCTAAACTACAATGATCAAGGAAAATACAGTTGTCGTGGTAATATGGCGCCGCGTACATAGACCCAAATTGGACGATACGGTATCAATATGTGCTTATCATTAGTTTTTTTTTTCTTCTATCTATTATATTGCAGAGCTTGTGAGTGCTAGTCAGCTTTATTTAGGAAAAGAAGTGCTACGTTTGCGCTATTTAAAACTTTCAAAACTTGTTAAATTACTTCTTTAATTAAGCTAACCGAAATGAAGTAAAAAAAATATTTATTTTTTATATATGACGTCTTAACGATTTGGTATTTTTGGCATTTCCTTAAGTTTTTGTTAAAATCATTGATTTTTTTTTATATATGAAGTTTTCTCTCAAGTGAACATTTAACCCAAAACTATTGTATACAAAATTATAATACTTATAATATCTGTGTCTGAATGTATACGACGCGATGAAGCAACTGTGGCGAAAATTATTTATAAGTAATTATAAAATAATATTTATAGAAAATATTATACACGCCTTAAGTAATATGTGGCTTAACTATTTTATTTAAAACCTTATAAATCTATTAATAAAATTTCTGTTATTTTCTAATTCGGCTTCGCCAACCTAAAGTTATTGTTATATTTTAAATGAAACTATTTGAACCGAATTAATCTCGTATATTTAAAATTATACATTTTTGGAAACCAGACGTATCGAACACTTTGCAATAGTCCGTAGTCACTGGTCGACTGAGATGGCATTCCTCTGTCAGTTCACATTATTATTATATCAAACTACCGCCAAAAATTTCTTAATTGCCTCACGTACGGCCCTGGATTCTTGCAGAATGAAATGATAGTATCTTGCCCTCTGGTTTGAGACTTCAATGATTTTATGAGTGGGTCCCAGGTGGTAGAAAGTTTCCAGCCATCCTCTCTATTGAAATTGAGATGTTTTTGTATTTCAAAAGCCTCGCGGATCCTTCTAGGAATGTACTTGTTTTCCTTAGCGAGAATTTGGGCTTTATCAAACCTAAAGTAGTGGCTGGGTTTATCCACAGTAGTTTACACACAACTTACTTCGATACATGCCCATTCTTGATATCGAAGACGCGTTCCTTCACCCTAACACCGATGCTTCTCCTTGTTTCACCGATGTATGATAAGCCACAGTCACAATCTAGCATACACCTGCACTTTGTAAAGGAATATTACTTTTCACTGGTCTCATGATATTGTTATATACACAACAATCCGTCCTCACAAGCTTTCCCATTTAGAATACTAGCGACAAACAGGCGGCTTGGCCCGCTTACACCTGTTCCTATGTTATAACCTAGTTATACAAAATCTTTACATAAATTGTAATCTATATATTTTTCCGATGTATAAACTATATTAATGTAAAATTTCATCTACATCCGTTCATCAGGGCGTAAAAAGGGAACCAACGTCCATAATTTTTACATTTATAAGATTAGTAGAAAGGATTGCATTAATATCTAATATATCGTCTCTTAAATCACTAGCTGAAACCAATATCATTCCAGGTAGACAGCAACCTCTCACTGCTGCTTACTGTTTAGCCACGATTTTTGAAACCCTTATAAATCAAATATTAGATTTGATTTATAAGGGCCTCAACTTTACATCATTTCATATTATATTTTTATATTACTGCAGGTGATATACAAATTTTTATTTAAAGAACAAGTAGATAGGATACTAATATAAAATGAATGTTTTAGAAAAATGTTTAACATTTTTATTTAGTACGTAATGACTTACGTTTGACTAATTTTAGTTTGACACCGTTGATATATGTGAGGATGATGGGTTTTACCAATGTTTTCGTCTCCAACCTAAGTAAATAAATAAATCAAAATCAGCTTCACGCTGTATCCCGTACACAGCAGGGTAGGCAAAGGGATTTCTTCGTTCTGGTGTCGAGTCAAATGGCAGCGTTGAGTCCCGCTACTAACACGCAATGCCTCCAGAATTCGGCGGAAAGTGGGGAACGGAGTGTCTTAACACTAGATTCCTGCTACTGCTGTGTGAGGGATACATCGTGAAGCTTATTTATTTTATTTATTTATTACAAATTATAAAAACAAAATTATTTATAACAAATGCGAGTAAAGCTTGTGCGAAATCGTATTCGTAGTTAAGTATCTACGTCCCAAAAAATAGTTTGATTTGTTTGTAGTAAAAATAACAAAATTTATTTTCTGTTGATACCCTATCAGCCACAGCCTCAGCCTCTATAACTTCGAAGATGATAGTGGTAAGAGACAGAGAAAATTTCTTAAGTCTAAAAGCTGATTGGTAAAATTATAGTAACTAAATACGTGATAAGATAACAAAATCAAATTAAAATAGTTTAAAGACATAGATTTCTTGTCTTTCGTTTATCTCAAGAACCAGAGTCAATAAATAAAAGTGAAATAAAAAAGTTTCAAAAACCAAAAATAAAAAAAAATAAAATTAAAGCAATTGACAATTTGTAACCTCATAAAAAAATATCCACAATTGGGCATAAAGTTATAGAAGAATACAAAAAAAATCCGCAAAATAAATTTTCTTAACTATTTTACTGCCCATATATGACATTTAGAAGAACCTTTATACAGCTGATATTTAGAAAACCGACTAAAACTTCAGACTACGCAATATAGGGTAAAAATTGTTCGTAATGACAATCTCTATCGTCTGTTTTTTACTGACTTATCGACACCAAGGCCGAAGGTTCGTTTTCAGTTTCGGCTGAAGACCTTGCTTCGGTCGAAAACTAATAGGTACTACTACAACGATTTGTTTGTTGTGTCATTTTGTAATAATGGGTACTACAAAATTGTACTGTTGTAGTATTACTGTGCCTAAAGTTTCTGCAAATAAATATCGACATTAATACTTATTTAGAAAACGTATAAAAATTTTAACGTAGCAGGACTCGAACCTGCGCCTCCTGGAAACCGACCAGACGCTTTCACCACTAAACTTAGTGGTCAATGCGCCTGGTCGGCCAAATAAGTATTTTTCTTTCCTAAGTGCGAAATAACACTTTAAAAATGTTAAAAGTCTAAATATCCACATTATTGAGAATACTATACTATCATTTATCAAACTGTCCGTTGTAAGCTATTTCATCAACATAGATTGACAAATGACTACCTTTTTTTAGCTTCACGCTGTATCACGCACATACCAGGATAGACAGATTGAACCTGGGGACCTAGTGTATAGAAAATCTGTTCCCATTAAAACACTTACTTTCCCAAATTTCCGCCGATTGTGAAGGCATTGCGTATTGAGAGGCACAACGCCGCACTTTGTATGTATACATAACTTTGACATTCGCCACGTTACAACATTTTTTTGGTAATATCTCAAATAATTATATATTATATAAAAAAAGTGGAGAACGGTGTGTCTTAACACTAGGTTCCCTCTGCCTATCCTGCTGTGTGCAAGATACTGCGTGATTTTTTTTTTATATAAAAATAATAATAGAAACAATAAACATAATAGTGTAATACAATGCTTATATAGAAAGTAACCTTCAACGAAATCAATCGGTCATACTTCATTGACTTCACGGATATTTGCATAACATTCGCTTTAAACCATAAATTTTAATTAAATAGTGTGATTTATATCCTTATAGTGATAACTTAATAGTGCTCTCAATACTTCTTTTTTAATAATTTTCAAAATAAATAAATATTTTCTTTAAAAATTCTAATATATATTTTTTTATAGTATCATATAGTGACATAAATATAATATTAAATATTTTCTTACGTATAATAATTAAAATTGAATTACTATTTAGATATAACCTTATTTTATATTTACAGTTAAAAGCTAATATCAATATTTACTATACTATTATTACATTTTAACGTGAAGCCCTTACCGTGAAAAAACTACGTATTAAAAATACATACGGCATTTGTTAATTTTTATCGCAAATATGGCAGCGACTGATTTATCACACGATAGCTGGCTCTCCTCAACACATGTTGAAATTAGATATCTTTTATTCATCCTTTATCGTGTTTGGATCGTGTTTTGTTTTTAAATATTTGTGTATTATTTTTTTTTAAATATTTGAGAGGACGTGCCTCGCGTTGTTTACGTGCATGGTTCTATTAAAGTTGTGCGACCTGTTCTCCAATACAAAGCTCTTTAAACACTGCCAATGCGAAAGAGGACCAGGAAAAAGGAGGCTCTTACGGAGGCGTCGAAAGAGAGAGGTAGTCTACTATATATTTTAAATTTCTTAAAGGAGGGTACTCCTTTTTTACTTTGAAACGAGTGTCAAAATTCACTTGTGCTGGTTAATTTTAATGTCAATATAGTGTTATTTATTTTATTTTATACAGTTTTTATCTTTTTTTAATGTATTTTAGTGGAACGTAAAAAAATCGATTTTATTGTACGTTTTAAGAAATGGTTCAGTCGTTGTTAGATACGCTACTACGCATAGATATTGATAACGCAGAAATATCAACGGATTCTAACAACAACATAAAGGAAAGTAAATGTTTCGTAATATTATGGAAATCATTAAAAACGTACCCTTTATTCATTTAATATCTCTTCATTTATTTGTAAAAAATGTATACCGTTGTAATTTAACACTTTACAATATGCCGAGAAATAAACATAAGTTGTAATTACATTTTAAATAGGATATTTTTAATGTTTTTAATTTTATATTTCCATTTATTCGCTCTGGTGTCGAGGCAAAGCGCGGCGTTGAGTTCCACCACTTAACACGCAATACCTCCAGATTTTCGGCGGAAAGTGGGGAATGGAGTGTCTTAACACTAGGTTCCCTCTGCCTATCCTGCTGTGTGCGGGATACAGCTTGAAGCTGATTTAATTTGATTTTAATTTATATTTTTAATGATTATGATATTCTAAACAGCTATTTTTTTCTATCTATACCTGTTTTTTTTTTAAATAAAATCAGCTTAAACTTAAACGCCGCGCTTTGCCTCGACACCAGAGCGAAGAAAATGGAAATATAAATTTAAGTAAATATTTCATCTCCTCGAGTGGGGATCGAACCCACAACCGTCGCGTTTCAGTCACACCCTTGTGCCCCTGGGCCACGACGGCCTTTTTTTTTTTAATTTTAACTATTTGTATTGATGAAGTTAATGTGGAGGATATTCTAGTTGTTATCTTGAATTAATAATATTATATATGCAAATTTAAATTTAGAATGCATTATTTTAACAGATAAGTGCTAATCAAACTCTCAATGGCAACACGGAAATCCACGTACCTTTCAATCTGGTGGCAGGATGGTGTCTCGAAGCTGAGGCCCTACCGTCGTCGCATAGGTATTTTTTTTTTTCTTTTTTTTACTATGAATTTTGATATGACTGGCATTTTGACGTCAATTTCGAGGATTCAAATTGTACAATATTCAAATATTAATAAATTTCTATGTGGTTAAAACATGTTAAAAATAAATTTTTGATGAAATTTTATTTTTAATACATAATTAAAAAATTTCGTTACACAAGAGCGGGCAAGTTACTAGCACTCCGGTTGCTATGCGAGTCGACGACGGCGCAGGCGCAGGGCCAGGGCGCGCCCTCCGTCTGCAATGGACGGCCGCACCTCGCTCACCTGCACTTATATCTACGAGCGTTGCATCATGGTATTTATTAAATTGTATATTTGTACGTTACAGTTTAAAAGGAACATCTTTATTTTGATTTAAATCTGGTTTACACATTTCCATGCATAGTAGAGGGATTAAGGGAACCTATTATCAATACACCGTTATATGCAATCCGCCAAAATGATATGACATCGAGTGACGCAGTTCAAAACCATGCTTTGTCTTAGTTTAAAATTTTATAAAATTTGCGAGCCACTTATATTAAAATTAATAAAATTTTAATCGTATAAAATTTTCGAAAATGTGATTTTACACAAGCTGACCAAATCTATGAATCTCCTATATATATTATATATAACCATATGTACCTCTACCTACCTGAATTTTGATCTTATCATCAAACACACAGAAAGTGAAATGTTACTAATAATGATATAATGATGTAAGGTTTAACGGGCGAGGACAGATCGGTGGTGGACGTGCTGGTGGAGCACGCGGCGCCGCGCTACCTGTCGCTGGCGCTGGAGGGGCACTCTCTGTTACTGTTGGACTTCGTGCATGCCTCCACTGTTGTACTTAATTCGTCTGATATGGGACCTTCGGTTTGTATTGTTATGGATATATATTATTACATTATTATTAATAAAGTCTCGTCCTAAATTTAATAATTGTTACTTCAGTAATACAGTATAGATTGATTGATTTAGTTATTTATTTATAACTAGTTTATTTTTTTTACAAACATAGATACTGTTATATTTTTTTATTAGTATACATAAGATTTTATTTAAGTTTTGATATCATAAAATGTTTAATAATATAAGTAAATGCTTCCAGTGTCCGCGTACAGCTGCAGTAACGTTTCTCGGGTCTCTATTGGCACTCCCCGATGGTATGATGAATGCTCCTATGCTACAGCCCTATCCACATCAGTACAATACTGTTTCTTGTCCAGATTTAAAGGCAAGTTCAAGTTCAGTTCTAAATAATTAAAAAATATTACAATTATTATTTTAATGAAACATACAATTATCAAATGTATTTTTTTTCTTCTTTTTACGTAAAGCCTAATGTTATACTTGCCATTATTCTGCTAGTTGTGATGCAGGGGCGCAAGCGTGTATCTGTAAACGCGACGGGTTGTGGGTTCGGTTCCCACTTAAGGAAATGAAATATTTCATATTTAAATTTTTTCGCAATGTCTTCAGAATGCGGTGGAAAGCGGGGACCGGGAACTTAACGGGAACAAAGTGTCTTAATACTAGATTCCCGCGTTCCCTTAACTACTCCGCTATATGCGGGATACAGTGTGAAGGTAAAAAGAAAAGTAGAAAAAAAAATCTAAAATATTTAAGAGTTAAAAATGTATCCTTAAATCTTTTATACAATACAAATTAGAACTTAATATAATATATGAAAACACGCTTTAAAGTGATAGATAAAACAGATCAATGGTACAATGATGATCACTGTTGTAATTAGCTTGTCGTAATGTGTGTCTGCCCGTGAACAGGAGCACGTGCTGAACATCGTGGTGCGCGTGTGCCGGCGCGAGGGCGCGGCGGCGGCGCGCTGCGCGGGCGCGTGCGCGCTGGCGGCGCACTGCGCGCACGTGCTGGCCGCCCGCGCCCCCAGCGCGCGCCTGCCCGCCTACGTCACCTGCCTCTTGCACATGCTCATGGTAATCATTCAATTAAAATAATACTTTTATTACTTATTTAGAAAACGTATAAAAATTCGAACGTAGCGGGACTTGAACCCGCGCCTTCTTTAATCCGACCAGGCGTACATACGTTCACGTATGGCTCAGTGGTCAGAGCTAAATAAGTATTTTTCTTTTCCTAAGTGTCAATTAACACTTTAAAAATGTTAAAAAACTTTTATTATCAAGCAACATAGACTCATAGGTGATTGGTTGGTAATACTCTAGCAACTATGTACAGTCGTGTACGTGTCATATGTACTTAAGTGTGATCGTGTTCGCGAGTTAGTGAAGTGAAGAGAAAGTATTTAAAAAATATATATGTCGGGAGTTCACGGAAAAGTGAAACTTGCACTGCTGATACACGTTATTTTTATTCGTACTTTTTGATAATTTAAAGTTTCACAATGATTTTTATCATTTACTGTCAGTCAACTATCCACCAAATCATATCAGGAACCTCATGTCAACTAACACAAAAAAACATTAGTATATTATAATGAAACTACAAAGAATTATGATCAGTTTAAACTTAATAAAGATGGTTGAATTTTTTTTTTTTTTGTTGTATAGGAAATACTATAATTTTCTTACCCTTTAGGATATTGCTATTAAGTAAAGAGCAATATATTATAAATGTTCAACTCAATAGAAGCAGTTTTTATATCCTTAACATGCATTATCATAACATTTCATAATGTTAAATTCAAAGTGACATTTCCAAAATACGATAGAGAATAGAAGTTGTACTGTGTTTAAAATAAAAAAAATGATTATTGTTTCAGATGAAAAATAAAACAATAGCGAAAGTAGTAAGTGATGCTGTTCTAGTATTAGCTGACTATACCGACCGCATAGTTGAACTGTATCCCGGGTTAGCAGGTACGTCATACTGTACACATTGACAACACTACATATATTATCCTATTACCGCTTTAAATAAAGATATTCGAAATAGTAAAATTTAAACAAATGTTGATATTTATTAGCATATTAATAGCATATAGAGATTATTATTAGTTATTTAACATTACATGAACGCTGTAGTGATTACACACTCAACTCTACTCACCGTCTAGTTTTTGAGACATAGTTTGTTAAGGAGCGGAACTCAACGTGGCGCTTTATTTTGTTAAAGAAGAGAGAAAATAAAGTTTTAAAATTATAATATTTTGTACCTATCACACAGAAAAAATAATAAAATGGATCTGCGCATGCCTCGCCCAAATATCGAACAGTAGTGGTCGGGAGTCAGTGAAGCCGCTGGCGGGCTCGCTGCTACTGAGCCTCGCGGAGTTCGCGGTGCGCTGCGGGCCCGCCCGCCTCATGGAGGCGCAGGAGGACGGACAGACGTTACTGCTTATTATATTTAAGGTGAGATTCATGGTATCTATCTATCAAGGCATATTTTCCACAGTTCACTAGGAAGTAACGATCATCTTGTCAAAGTCAAATTTAATCTATGAAATACTTTACCTGACAATGCGATACTAAAGTAGTGTCCACGCTAAATACTTTTCGGGCCTGGGTTTAATTTTTTTTGTACTTTTAATATATTATAAGAATAAGCATTTTAGCAAAATTCTGAAACTTCCTCGACTACGTTTTTGTGTAAAATTTTCTTATTTTATAGTTTTAATTTTCTATTACTATAAATTCTGGGGGATATATTATTACATTACATTAATATATTAGAAAAATATAAATAAATACTTTTTGCTTCTACCAAAACGATTTTCTAGTTTTAATGATATTGAATATTCATTGTATAAAATTTATATACATTAGTAAAAGTATAATCGTAACAACAATGGTCATAGTATGTAAATTTGTTATATCCAAATAGGGCGTCTATTATAAAATGCATAATATTTAAAAATAATAAACAAATAGATCTCATATATGTATATTAAACAAAAAATCTATTCAAAACGAACTGTTCAGATGATCAATAATTTTACAACTTTAATTTGCATTTTTTTGGGGAGTAAAAAACTCAAAGACAAATTATTTAATAAAAAATATATTCAAAATCATAAACAAACATACAAAAAGTGCATAAGTGGATAACAAAAACGAATCCTAGACAATATTTACAATTGTTTACACATTTAAAAAAAATAATTCGCGCCAATCAAACTATACTAACAGTTTTTATAAGTTTTGGAAAACACGAATAATTTTTCTAAAAATATGTATCCCTGATAAATAATTAAATTATAATACCGATTTTCAATATAAAATATAAAGAAAAGGGTAAAATAAGAAATATTAGCTAGTCTATTCGTCTATTGACCGGGATGTTCTACGCGTTCCTGGGGTTGGAAGCCGTGCTCGTCGGCGACATAAGTGACAGTGTAAATGAGGCCGTCCGGGGCGGTGTACTTGTAGCTGCCTTGCACTTCGATAGCTTTGTGGTCTTCAGAGATTTGCTTTAGGGAACCTTGTTCTTGGCGAGAGATGCCATCGCTGGTTTCGAAGCTGGTTGGAATTAAGTTTTCGTTAGTTTTGTAGTGGAATTAAAAGAGAGTTTTTGAAAAAATTACAATTTTTTTGTTTTTAATTTGTGTTATATTTCTATTTTTTTTTTTGTACTTACTCAAAGTGGTATCCTTCCGGGTTCACGACAGAGTCATGTTTAAGGATGTAAGCTGGTTGGCTAGAATCTTGAGGAGCAGCCGCAGCGAGAGCCACCAGGGCGAATGCGCACAATACCTGTAAAAAAAGTTAAATCTATATATGAATATATAATTATAATAGAGTAACTGATCGCGAGTAAATTAAAAAGTTATTATATATTAATATTAATTATTTAGTTCTTCAAATTACTATAAATAATCTTTAAAATGATAATGTTATTAGAATACAAAAGTTCTTCGGATTAGTATATAAATAATTGTGTAGTTCAATCGGTTCGCTGGTTTAAAATGAAAATCAAAATTTATACAATTTTATTAAGAAATAAAAATAAACTGGGAAAACTGAAACTTTCATTTAAATTATATCAGCATGTTAAAAAGTATGGTTGCCATTGCCGTTAGCATTATACATATTATATATTATTTTTATTGAAAAGAACTCGAATTTAAGTTGAATATATGAAAATTATACTTACGAATTTTTGCATGTTCGGAAGACAAATTGATTTTGAATGTAGGTGAAAGTAGTGTTTTCGCTGAAATCAGCTGTTGAACTGTACCGATCGAGGGACGCAGTGGCGTTTTAAATGCACACTCTAATTGATGACAAAACACCCATCTCCGCTACCTATCCTACGTAACACAAGTGCTAATGAGAAAGAATATATGAAAAAATGTCAATCGATGAATCATATTATTTTCGTACTTTTTGCGTAAGACCCCTCGTCTATTAGGACGAGTGTACGAAAAGCACCTTGACACATTTCTCTTTTTGTTACGGAATTGTTAACCATATATGTTTTCCATTATAGTGATAGTTATCATATTTTTGGAAGGACTTTTTTATAGAAAAAGTAGTTTTCGCGTAGTAAAAATATTAGTTATTTGTAGGTTCATATTTCATAACATCCACTTCCGTTCCAATTCATTCTGTTCTGTCCGTAGTTAGTTTATTGTAATTTTTAGCTTTACCATTTGACGTTGGTGAGGTGTTTTAATTAAATTTTTATTTTGTAATTATATTTAAATAAACAACATTTATATTGACTCATTTATATAACAAAAATACTCTGTCCGTCTGAGATTTGAAAATTAAAATTCTAATCTAATTATATAGTAATCCTTAAGTCAATTAAGATTTTCAAAGCTCAGATAGACAGATGAACACGCAATGCCTCCAGAATTCGGCAGAGAGTGGGGAACGGAGTGTCTTAACACTAGATTCCCTCTGCCTACCCTGCTGTGTGTGGGAGACAGCGTGAAGCTAATTTTTATTTTTTTTAATCATAATAATCGCAATCAATCGTAAATTATATTTTTTGTGTAAAATTTTGTATTAAATTTGTGCTAGCTATAAGTAACGAAAAAAATATATATTTAATCTATTTGATATTTGATTTGCAGGTACTATACGCGGTTATGAATGGAACAAATGGATCTGATATAGAAGGCCTATCATTGCCAATTGATGAAGACTTTGACCCTAATATTCAATTAGATAACTTATCACCAAAAACTACACCAGCCTCCACTATTGATGTTAAACTTTGGGCCCAAACGGTATGTAATTATTTTTAATGTATGAATATTGTCTTTAAAATAAAAATGTTATTCAAACACAAAAATAATTCAAATTAATAAATAAAAAAATGTGTAGTTCTAGTGGGCCAAGCGGCGAGAAGATCGCTAGTTTATAATAAGTGTGTTATAGGTATCGCATTGTCTGAACTAAAACTATTATTTTCGTTGGGTCCCTTCAAGCCTCGAGGCCTGTCGTGGTGTACGGCCACAAGCGAGCTACAGTAAATACGACAGATTATGGGTTGTTGTGGGTAAGTCAATTAATGAGGCAAAGCGCGGCGTTGAGTTCCAATACTCAACATACAATGCCTCCACAATTCGGCGGAAAGTGTTAATTTAAGGAATAATTGTTATAAATTTTATTCATACTAACTCTTGTTAAACTTATATATAAATATGGACGTAATCCCCAACATGGCACAATTGCCCGCAGATATGCTCGCAACTGGTGCTGTACGCGGGGCAGTGGCCGCTGTGGGGCGGCGGCGCGGTGTCGGCCAGCGTGGGCGAGCAGCACGACAGCGCGCTGGGCGCGGAGCTGGGCGCCGCCGTGCTGGCCGCGCCGCACGTGCAGCTGCTGCGCCTCAGCGACGCCACGCTGGCCAGCTTCGTGGAGCTGCCCGCGCTGCCCGGCCACGCCTGCGGGGCCACCACGCCGGGCTTAATGACGTCAGATCGTCAAGTGCGAGTGTTGTTGCGCGACATCTGCGGCAAGGCGTGCTGGGACGCCTCCGCCTTGTACTACGACCCCTCTGTCGGTTCCTCTGAACCACTTGAGCCGCTGCCGTTGCCCACCACGTGAGTTATTTTGTTGTAAAATATTATTGTTGTTACTTATTTTTTTCTTTTAGTTTCACGTTGTACTTATGAATTACTTGTTGCAAACAATTTAATTTATATTTAATATTTTTGACTAACATTATTTTATTTAAATGACTTACAAACCATGATAGTCAGTTAAAATCCTAAATCTAAAATCAACAAAACAGTTTTATTTGTAATCACATTTTTTTAAATATTTTACAGCATTGATTGTCCAAGAGATACAACATTATCATCACTACCACCACCTTTGCCGCCTGATCTTTTGCCAGATTATAAAAGTTCACCGCCAGACAAACATCAGTTGGATCATGTATGTTTATATTTTATTGTGTTAAATTATATGGTTAAAACTGAATATTTAATTATAGTACTATTAAAGAGAAAAAAGAAATAACAATGTAATATAGTTTAACTTTTATATATTTAGATAGGTTTTGTATATCGGAATTCCAATTAGATGATTGATGATGATGAGGCCAGTCGTAGCGCAGGGGCACAAAGTGTGACTGTAAATCGACTGGTTTTGGGTTTGATCCCCACTCGAGGAGATGAAATATTTACTTAAATTTATATTTTCATTTCTTCGCTCTGGTGTCGAGGCTAAGCGCGGCGTTGAGTTCTGCCACTCAACTCGCAATGCCTCCAGAATTTGGCAAAAAGTGGGGAACGGAGTGTCTTAATACTAGGTTCTCTCTGCCTACCCTGCAGTGTGCGGGATACAGCGTGAAGCTGATATACACGATGTTTTGTTGAATCTGCCACCAGATCCTGGCCTACATCGGGCACACGTCGCCCGAGGTGGCGTGCGGGCGGCGCCTGGACGAGGCGGGCGCGTCGCCGCTGCCGCCCGGCCACGAGGACGAGCTCGTGTGCGCGCTCGTGGCGCACCGCAACGCCGAGCGCCACTACCTGAACAACCGCGACAGGTCGGCACCGCCCGGAAATACCCGGCCAAACGTGTGTTGTAAACGATATCATTTAAATAATTTGATAGAGATTGATTGTATGGATATTAAAAGAAAGTTAAATTATTAATTTCCCGTCGTGGGAATCAAACTGACAAATGTTGTTTAGTCACACGCTTGTGCCATTGCGCCACAACGGCCTCAAAATATAATATCAAAACATTAATTATTTAAAAGTTAAGCTGCTAATAGGTATTACTTTTACTTATTTAGAAAACATATAAAAAATTAAAGGTAGCGGGACTCGAACCCGCGCTTCCTTGAAACTGACCAGGCTCTCTGACTACTGAGCCATACGGTCTCATCAAGTTACGTCGAAATTTTTATACGTTTTCTAAATAAATATTTCTCTTTCCTAAGTGTGGAATAACACTTTAAAAAAATGTTAAAGGTGTTACTTTTGCATGGATTTTCATGAATGATTTTTTTTGTCAATCACAAACAAAAAAAAGCATTTGTGAAAATTTTATACATTTATATTATATAAAAAAATACAAATATATAGGTATAGGGCTTAAACCCTATATGACACAATATAAGAATTCTTAACAATGCAGTGACGAAGAGTGCGAGGAGAGCAGCTGGGAGGCGGCGGGGGGCGCGGGGGGCGCAGAGAGCGCGGGGGGCGCGGTGGCGCGCAGCCGCGTGCTCATCGCGCAGCTGGGCACGCTGGGCGCGTCGCGGCGCGCGCACGCGCAGCTGCTGCGGCGCTCCGACCGCCTGCTGCGCGAGCTGCGCAACCTCGACCAGCAGAGGTATGCATACAGTGACATAGGCGCAGAGAACCTAGAGTTATTATCTTAACACTAGATTCCCACTGCATACAGTGCTATGCGGGAAAAAGCGTGATACTGCTTTTTTTAAATTTATTATCGATCGCAGGTGCCGAGAGACCCACAAAGTGGCCGTAATCTACGTGGGCAAGGGACAAGAGACGCGTAATGAAATACTGTCAAATCGTTGCGGTAGTCCCGCATACGAGGCCTTCTTAGCCGCTCTGGCGTGGGAAGTGAGTTACTTCATTCTTACTTATATATTATAATAAATTAAATTGTCTTAACATGTAATCATAGAAATACAGGGTTGAAGAGGCAGCGCTCCTTTTACTGAAACTGCATATATGGTAAAATGTTGCAAACCCAGAGCTAAAGAAATTAATCAAGGTACCTCAACACTTTATACGTAGGATTTTTTTCATTTCACGATTTTTATCCAAGCCTTTATTTTGTGTGACGCACACATACACATACTACTACAAAAATACTACTAAGCGTTGCCGATCTTCTACTCTTCATTCATATATTATAACACATAACCGAACGAGAAAGAACGATATTGTTCTTTGTCACGCAATTACCTATTTTTTTATAATCTAAACTTATTAAAATTGTTTAATAAAATCCTATTTTATTTTTTTTACTTTATTGTGTAATTATTTAGAAATAATGCAGGTTTATTAAACCACCCACAAAATTATATTCAACATTTTTAACACACATAATGATATTGAACTACAATAGATAGATAGGTACTTACATTTAACATTAGTTTTACATCGTCGTTGTCGCATTTTCCTTTTACTACCACTAATATTTTTATCATAAGTAATATTAAAAACTCCATATTTGTTTGTTTCCAGTCTTAAAAGAAAGTATTTTTGATGGTACCCCAAAATACTGACAGACAATAGTTTCACATTTAAGACAAATACTCTGTAATCACATGCCATATTCGTCACAATGATAAAATTAATATTAAACAATATCCAAATAATTTAAAATACTTAATAATCACTCAAAATCTAAAGACGTCAAAATAAAGTAAACAACAAGACAGTCACAGATAATTAAAAACAGATAATTAAAAATCATTGTAATAGTTCATACATAGTACATGGTACTGCCATTAATTAAAATACTTTTCGAAAATACTTTTAATTTTTTTATTAAGATTTTTAGTATTATTTACATTTGTTTAATTTTTTTATAGCTATTATATGAAAAAAGATAATAAGTGTTATTCGGACTTTAATAATGCTGCTTACTATTTTTAAGAACTGCTAAAAAAATTTACATCGAAGTCGAGAAGCTAATCATCAATACAGCTTTGCTGTCAATGTATAGGCTGAAATTCATCGAAATGAAATATTAGGGCCAGTTTTTATTGACGACAATTTAAATACTACGAAGTTTTTAGAACTCATAACTTGTAACAGAATATGTCCCCCTAGACGTATATCGTGAGATGTGGTTTCAGTTAGATAGAGCACCCGCACATTCTGGAGTGATTGCTAGAAACCCGCTCACGAGCATATTTGGAGAACAATGGATCGGAAGGTATGGACCGCGGCGGTAGCCTGCCCGTTCCGCGGACCTCACGCCGCTTGATTTTTTTTTGTTAGGGCAAGTAAAAAATAAAGTTTATGCGTCAGAAGTCTATATAGAAGACGAGCTCTGGCAAAGAATTACGAATGCTTTTGATAAAATTAAAGACTTAGCCACGCAGGTTACGCAAATGCAATTTATGTATTCATAAGCAAGGGGGACACTTTGAAAATTTAAAAACCTAGCAAATAATAAGTGGACAGAAATAATATGATAAAAGTGTGTGTAAAGTATATTCCTAAGTGTAGCGTTGATTTAATATCACTTCGCCGCCGTTAGCTACATATCTACGCTAGTTGCTGCGACTCGATTTCTTGAATGAAGCGTGTGCAAGGTTGGCGCTCTGACAGGTGGTGACAGGAAGTGTGTCCGTATGTGTGCGTGTTTATAATATTCTTTACAAATAGCGTTTTATCTTAAAACGATAATTTTATTATTTATTTTGTTTGAAAAAATAACTTTTTCATTTTTGGGAATTAATTTTTTTCTGAATTATATTAGTCTTTTATAGAGTAATTAAAACTGTGGTTTCATTTAAAGTGGCGCTTAAACTTCCACCCTGTATAAAAAATATACAGTGTCCTATAAAGAAATATAACTCTAAAATATCTAATCTATTATGAGCGCTAAAAACAAAATAAAAACAAAAGCATGCAGTTGTAAATGCGACGGTTGTGAGTTCAATTACCTCTCGGAGGTATTAAATATTTAATATTTTAATTTAAAAAAAAGTGGGAAACGGAGTGCTTTAACGCTAGGAACTTGAGTAGTTTCCTTCAGCATACCCCGCTATATAAAGAATGAATCTAAAAAAATATATTATTAATGTTATATTTCCCTTTTTTTGGTGTTCAATAAAGTATTTTTTTCTTTTAATTGACAGATTTTTGACTCATTACTTTCAATTTCTGTATATCAAAGCAAAATATAAATTAAATCCTTTGGTCATTTGTTACAGTAAAAATGTACATCCTATCTTCTATTTGTTATATTTAATAAATAATTCAGGTGGAGCTAGAGAGCCACGTGGGCTTCACGGGTGGGCTGCGCGGGGGCGGCGGCGGCGGCGTCAGCGCTCCGTACATAGCCACGCTGACGCTGGAGGCGCTGTTCCACGTCGCCACGCGCATGCCCGCCGACTCACCCGATGCTATACTTAATAAGGTATGCCTCATTTACGATTTTCTTTTGTGAATCGAAAACATATGCTTAGTTTTATAGTATAGTCTATTTGTCTGCGCCATTATTGTGCCCACTTGTTCGCCTGATGCTATACTCAATAAGGTAGGCTCTTTGAGTGGAATTTTCTTTTGTCTATTTTTGTATAGTAGTTTTATTTTTTATAAGGAGGCCATCATGGTTTAGCAACACAGCGTTTGATTTTACAATGGTGGCGTTTGATGGTTTTGAGCAACACCAACGGACGTCACGGTAAAACAATATCCGTCCGGATATTGTTTTGCTAATAAATGACCCATAATACCCCTAATCTTGGTAATAAATGACCCATCAACAAACGTTGCATATATCAGTTAACATTTTGTTGTTAATATTGTGTTCTAGGTCTGATATCCACTCAATTCGGGGAATGAATGAATGAATTTAGAATTTCTTGCTCTGATGACGAGACAAAGTGTGGTATTCCGTCATTCAACACATAATTTGTTGAAAATTTGGACGGATTCCTTAGATTTCCTCTGCCTCCCTATTCTATATGCGGGATACTTTGTGAAGTTTAAATAGAAATGTATAATAATGAAATGTCGACAGACGCGGCACCTCGGCAACGATGAGGTGCACGTGGTGTGGAGCGAGCACTGGCGGCCCTACAAGCGCGACACGCTGCCCACGCAGTTCTGCGACGTGCTCATCGTGCTGTACCCGCTGGCCGGCGGCCTGCTGCGCTGCACCGTCTCCCGGAAGCCCGACGTGGCGGTGTTCGGGCCGCTGTGGGAGGAGTGCGTGGTGGGCGCGGGCTGCGGCGCGGCGCTGGTGCGCGGCGCCGCCTTCGCGGGCGGCCGCGCCGTGCGCGCCACCATGCCGCTGTACCAGCACGCCTGCTCCGAGCGCGCGCGCGACCTGGACGCGCTCGTGCACCACCACACGCTGCCCGCCACCTTCGAGACCTTCGTCACGCGCATCCGGGAGCCCGTCGCCAACGCCCACCAGCCCTGCCCTGCTGGTATCTACTTTCTCTAACCATACTAGACTATTTTTTTTTATATATTAGGTCCTTGAATAAGTTATCGTTTTTTTTTTTTGTTTAAAAAAGATTCATTTAAAATATAATGCTTACAATGACATTACTCAAAGTATTGTCCATCATTAGAGACCACTTTCTCCCATCTCTCTGGTAGCAATTGAATCCCCCGTCGGAAAAACGACTCATCTTTCGAGGCAATCCAGGAATCAAGCCATTTTTCGGCTTCTTCAAAAGAATGGAAGCGCTGCTCGCTTAAACCGTGCGCCATCGACCGAAACAAGTGGTAATCGGAGGGGGCTATGTCCGGTGAATACGGCGGGTGGGGTAGAACTTCCCATTGAAGTGTTTCCAGGTAAGTTTTGACTGGTTTTGCCACATGTGGCCGAGCATTATCATGTAATAAAATCACTTTGTCGTGTCTCTGCTCGTATAGTGGCCGCTTTTCTTTCAGAGCGCGACTCAAACGCATCAACTGAAGTCGATAGCGAGCTCCCGTGATAGTTTCATTAGGTTTAAGCAGCTCATAATAAATTACGCCCTGCTGATCCCACCAAATGCAGAGAAGAAGCTTAGAACCATGGATATTTGGTTTTGGCGACGATGTTGATGCGTGACCCGGCATGCCCCACGATTTTTTTCGCTTTGGATTGTCGTAGTGAATCCACTTTTCATCCCCAGTGACGATACGGTGCAGAAAACCTTTTCTCTTTTGCCGTTGAAGCAACAATTCACACATGAGAAAACGTCGTTCTACGTCTCTCGGCTTCAACTCATACGGCACCCAATGCCCTTGCTTTTGGATCATTCCTAACGCTTTTAAACGTTTTGAAACTGTTGACGCATCTACTTGTAACGTTTTCCCGAGCTCTACTAACGTCTGACATGGATCTTCTTCAAGCAATGCCTCCAATTCTGTCTTCAAATTTTGTCGGTGCTCCAGAACGCTCTTTGTCTTCAAGGTCAAAATCATTACTTTTGAAGCGCCTAAACCAGTCTCTGCACGTTGTATTCGACAAAGCATTGTCTCAACGAGAATTCTGTGTGCTTCTGCTGCAGATTTTTTCTGAATAAAGCAGTGCAATAAAATTCCCCGCAAAAACACTTTATTTGGCACAAAAGTACACATTTTCACAAAGGGAAAATAAATATGTAGTTGACACTGTAGTAAACACTATTCTACTATAATTTGAGGTTACATATAGTACTACTTTGGTGATTCATTACCGTACGAAATTCCATGCACAGAGTGCCGCAACGTCATCTCTCAAAAAACAGCAGCAACTTATTCAAGGTACTAATATATATATTTATAAACATTTCCTAAGTCACAATTCTTGTTCCATTTTTAAATATCATAATTTTCACATTTTATATGGCATTATTTAAATAATAATTTTCAGATCAGAACAGCGGTCGATTGGCAAACGCTCTCATAGACCACGGTGCATCGTCGTGGAGCTCCAACGAGCCGCACTCAGTGTCGCCACGACCTGCCAAGCGCTTAGGACCCTTCAAACGTCCCCCACAGACACAAAACCGATGAGCACCCCCATATAAGCATGGGCATCAAAAGGGGGGGCTCGATAGAGACGTGCCTATCCTAAAATAGTGTAGTGTCCGTAACAAAATGATTGCTAACAAAAATTTAAGTCTGAAAATTAAAAAAAAAATGGCAAAAACATCTGTTCATGGTAAAGTCGAGAATATTTGGGTTTTTTTACTAAATTGCATATTTTTATTTTAAGGTTAAAATGATTTTAGCCCTGTTTTAAAAATATATTTACGTAGACGCTTAGTGTTGCTACATTATAAAATAATTATTGTGAAGATTTTCATTTCGTACATTAAACATAACTCGACTTCTATATAATTATCATTGCTTCTGAGAGGAAATTATACAATACACTTACACTTATTCATATAAATAGAAAACGATAAATATTTATTAAAAATCACTGACAGAACATGTGGCCTAACCTTAATATTATTGCAAACTAATATTAATAAAATTTATATTTAATAAAATCATGAATGTCTAAGTTCTGTAATGTGCTTGTAGTTTTAAAATTCGATTATTTTAATTTATGAAACATTTTTATGAAATATGAAACACTTAAAATTATTTAAATTTATGACAACCTTTTTTATTATTTTACCTCGAGCTAAAACTATATTTTTAGTAAACTTTGAGTATTACATATACTATTATTACATTGAACCAACGTGATTTCGCTGAAAATGTCACATAATAAAGCCTACACACAGCCCTTTTGGAACCCTTAAAATAATAAACATGTTGCGTAATCGCACAGCGTCTACCTATAAACGCAGTAATAGTTGATTCGATTTCCACTATTGCTCTGGCAAGAAAACAAGTCGCCACTGTACAATGTTTTAAAAATTGGCCGGTGCGGGGAGAACGGAGTGTCTTGACACTATGTTCCCTCCTCCGCGTAAATTTAAAAAAAAAAGTATAATAATGTTAGGTCACTTGAGCTGTCACTTGAACTATATAACTATATGATGTAAATATACTATGTAGATAATAATATCACAGAACGATATCGACGGATGTAGATATTTAATACTTTAAATGAATATACAAGTAAACAGCAAAAGTAAATATATCCGCAATTACACATTTTATATATTCAAATTCAAAATGTTGTTAAAAGATTTGTTAATCAAAAACTGAGAGCTAATAAAAAATATTTTAAATAATGCTTAATTGTTATAAATTCATTATAATTGTTTTTAAAAATATTATTTAAATTATTTTATATAACACTTTGTGTACGCGTTATATCTATAATAATATAATAACTAAACTTTAAAGAGATTACACCATTTTAGTTTGTACCATTGTTTTAATGAAATATAATTTTAATTGTTATTTTAAAATAATAAATTTCTTAACTTTTAGATAAAAGGGATTTGATTAATATGTTATAGTCAGTGTAACAAAAGTCGTCCATGATGAGATTGTTAGCGCTAAACAAACGGACTTACTTGGAATTTTATGTACTTAATAATTTATTATTTAAGATGTAAGTTTAACATAAGCATAGATTTATATTGCATTTAAATTTTAATATAAAAAGTATTTATAATTTCAACTGTTTTTTGTGGGAATGTTTTAATTAACTGTTAAACCAAAAAAAATGCAGTTTTAAGATCTAGCTTCCTCAAAATAAATTATAAAATATGACTTCTTTATTATATTATATTATAATGAATTCAGTTGATACTTTCCTGAAACTACTAAAAATTGACTTGGTAGTATTTTATGTTATTTAAAACATTTTATTTAGTAAGCAAAGCGAAATACGAAAATCAAGTTTTCAATTTTAATTGTTACTTATAATAAAAATATATTGTTTATATTAATTAAACAATATAATCTTTAAAAAAAAAGATAAAAATTAAACAATATGTCATGATAAATTACTGATTAATATTTTTCATTGAGCATATTTATATATAATGATGGGTGTTCTCAGAAAATATCTAAAACTTATTCGTCTGTACATTTGTAAACTACTTTTAGAGCTTTATCTTTTGTAGGCTATACTATTTATTTATGTACTGTTATGGAATCTTTTTATTGAAATATGGCTCTAATGTAAAGCATCGGGTTATTTTACGATGTCTCAACTAGTTGTTGAATATTTTACATCTCATTATACTCTAATATGCCATTGGGATGCTGATATATCTGTAAAAGAAACTGTTCAAAAAGCTATTTGCAACGTATTTAAATATTTGAAGCTAAACACAATAACGAAGTAAGGTCTGCCAATGTGACAGCTTTTTTTTAAATCTAAATGTTATTTAAGTTATTCAAGGATAATTGCTTTAATATAATTTATCTCTGCAAACCTAATTGCTTATACATAGTTTGTTAGTATAGTTCACATGTAGATTGTGTTGTAGGGTGACCACTATTCGAATATTAGTAATTTATGTTGTCAAAATAAATAAGTAAATTTTAACTTTATTTTGTTCACACCATCTGTTTTTGTTTGTTGCATGATATTCTGCTTCTGTTGCTATATACCAGGGATATTTCGGATGTAACATTTCAGATTTAGATATATGGATATAAGAAGAATCCTGTATCGGTTTCGGTAACGGTTATTAGACTTTTTTTGTATTTATCAGCAAAATCCAAGACGTCACATTAAGAATTTGCCCAGATCCGAAATAATATGAAATTTTAATATCAGATTCGGTTACGGTTAATCATAAATAATAGGCAGTTATTTCTATTATAGATATATTTATAATTTCGGAGATGCGATAGATTACGGTTACAGCACTCCGTAACATCCCTGTTATGTTTATATAAATTGGTTATAACATTCCAAAAAATGTAAAGCCCTTAAAATTATTTGAGACTAACATTTTACATTGTGTATTAATTTGCTTGTATTTTATTATTGTTGGTTTTGTTCTTTATTTATGCATTCCATAAATATATTTGCTTTGTATTTTTAGCAATACGTATATCTATTTTTTTTTTATTTGATTATTTACAGTATTTCCGATCTAACAGTATTTTATAGACATTAAGACTGACAACATGTATGTATTAGATCATTTAGTATTAAATATAATTTATACTTTACACATTGGCGGTATTGTAGGCTATTTTTTTTTGTTCACAGTAAACTAAGGCTTTGTAAGTGTCACATACTGTTAACAATAACTGTCCCAGATATTAACCCCACAGACATTATTATAACCAAATTTTATATATATAAAAAAATAAAGTTCGTTAAACTTTAATAACTTGTTTTTTTTAACCTCCTTATGATAAAATGCCATTTATACTAACTTCCTTGTTAGGCTAGAGCAATGGTTCCCAACCAGTGGTCCGCAGAAGCCTAAATATGGTCCGCGAACGATTTTAATTTTACGACTGGGGATGGTGAGGCGAAGTTTCTGTTTGATTATCACAGTTAATTTTTAGTATACCTACATAGATAGTGGTCCCTGCTACCAAGTATGATATAAAAGTGGTCCTTGAACAAGAAAAACTTGGGAACCCCTGGGCTAGACCAAAGCAGAAAAAACATTTTGTTTATTGAACAGTATAATGAAATTGACTTTTGTCTGAACAACTTATCTGTAGGCTTAAATTTTAGAGAAGAGAGAAAGGATACAACTAAGAAAAAAATATTCTTTTATAGATTAATATACTTTAATGTATTTTACAGATTATTTTATATGTTTAAAATAAATACAGAGTATTTACTAAGATTTAGGTAATTTATACATGCCGGCCTGAAAAATTAGCTGATGTGTACGGACTTTGGTATCTAAAAATTGCCTTAGTTCCTGAAGACTGCACTCTGTACCAGGTGCTTGGGATGCAAACATTTTGAGCATCTGATGTATTCGCTCTAAAGGTAAAGAGTCTAAATTTGTCAACATGCCCACTATGTATGACCAGAAAACTTGCAACTCCCCTTCCCTTTGATCATGTGCCGATGCCATTACACTCTCGGTCTCTTCATCTTCACATATCATCTCTTGTACTTGATTAGTTGCTCCATGTGATTTATTTGCATTAGATCCTTCTACTAATATATAATAATCTGTACTTTTTTCTGATAAAATACCCATTGATTGCCAGTATGATATTTTCCTTCTCAAAATGGTAATGGGTACTTTCATAATTTGATGCAATTCTTCAAGGGACCATTCAGGCTTGTTTTGAAAATGCAGAATTAGAGTGGCGTTAAATGGCGATACAACTAAATCTAACTTTTTATCACCTATTTCTATTTCAATATTAACATTACCTAAATGTGGTTTCCAACTGAGAGTCCTATTTCCTTTCAATGCCTCATATGATTTTGTATATGCATCAAAATGTTGTTTAATTTCTTCTGGTAATTCTAGGCTTTCATCTTTAAACGGAGGCCAAAATTGTGCAGATAAAATCATAGCATTTGATGAAAATTTATCACTTAAAGCTTCAAAATTTTTGTCTTGCTGTATTAGAGCATTAATTCTTTTTGAGTCAGACACATCTTTCAACATGACCTCACAAAAGTGTAATTGGGATTCTCCAAATCTTAACTTAAGGAGCTCTAAATATCTAATCTCCTTTTCTGTATTTATAACATTTTGAGCTAATAATCTATCTGCCAAGAGAGTCCTATATTCATTAACAAACAACTCTTTACTACCGTAAACATTAACAAGCATAGATATAATGTCATTTGCTTTTCTATCATTAGAATTCACTTTAGGATCAGCATCTACAGGATCAGGAACCCATTCGTCCCACACTTCCTCCTTCTCATTTTCATCATCAGTTTCTGCAGCAAACTTTGCTAGCTCCTCAGCCAATTCACTTCCGGCACCCTCTTCAGTTAAACTGCTAACAACGCTGCGTACTGTATCTTCCCTATTTCTTAAATAGCTACGTACTGGCTTTGTAACCGTTTCTAATATGACACCAGATGGATCTAAGTGCCTTAGAGCCCTTATTGTAGAAACATATGCTGTAAGTATGTCAGGAGTGTTGACCCCAGGGTGTAACAATCTTGTTTCTAGGGCATTTTGTAATTTTTTACATAAAGTTGAACGTAAATCTGTTTTGTCTAAACACAACTTAATGTCATCCACAGCAGGCTGTGAGTCAGGATATTCAATAATAATATTAAATAACTGATCAATTCTCAATTTAGTATAGCTGTGATATAAATAATAGCTCAACTTTTGTTTAAATTTTGAAATAGCATTCAATATATTTTTATCATCTGGTGGAGGTTTGGATGAACCTGCACAATATATTCTTATTAACCATGACATGACAGTTGTATCTAACCAATTTTCCAAAAAATTTATATGAGAGACATCAAAGGTACCTGTGCATAGTTTCTGTATATGGCTTTCGATTCTTATTTGAATGAAATTTGTCAAAACTTGACCAGTCAGTCTCTCTAGAAGTTGTAGTTCCATAAGTTTACGATTTGTATCATGGAACACTTTTACTATATATGCACAATTGCAGTCAGAATAATCATTAAAGCAGCCGGAACACATAACATCTTCACCCATTTCAGAATTGTCATATTCATTATCAAAGACATTAAAAGAGACTTTATAGAAATGATTTATTATAACATGAAAATCAAGAGGTAGTTGTGATAGAAGTGTAGCTCGCAACAATTGTTTAAAGCCTAACACAACATCTCGTTCCCCAAATATTGGCTTGTTATCGCAACAAACATTGTTCAAATTAGTTAGATTAGATAATATAAGAGAAAAATTTGATACAAATTCATATAGATCATTTACTGCCGATTTAAATAATTGAAATCCTTTCACTTCTTCCTCTATTTTAGTAAATTTTCCCCAGAACGATGGAGCAACGTGCTGTCGTATATATTTTTCAATATGAACTAAAATGAGGTCTCGTACCTTTATTTGAATACCTAGCCCTGTAATTATTTGTTGAATTTCCTCGTATTCGTTTTCAGTACAATCGGTAAATAAAGTATCATTTAAAATTGGAAAAGCGTAATTAATTTTATTCCAATAAAGCTTTAGTTCATCTCTTTTAGTGGTCATTATGTAAATTGTAGTAATATTTCTTCAAGGGACCTTTTGAAGTCCGCTTCGGTGTTTAAAGAAGAAAACAGAAAGAGTTTTGGTATCAATTTTAAAGTATATAATATTCCATTCTCAATATATTTAATGGGTTCAAGGGCCATTAACAATTTTATTCTATAAGTAATAATAACTTGGTTGTCGTACCGATTACAATACAAACTATACAAATACAATAAATAGCAATTAAAAATTTAATTTGAAATGTTGACAATTATCAATTGAGTGTTATCGATTGACAGTTGACACCACAGAATACATAGAAGTAACGATGTCAGTGTCGAAAATGATGGAGAGTAAAGATAAGAAGCACCATATTATTTGAGGAATCAATTATAGAAAACGTGAATACTGAGTTGTTGGTTTTTATATTGTCAACGTTGTTTTCACACTGAAAATACTGACTTTAATATTTTGTGGTAGGTTTTGTGTATCGTAATATAAATGGTGTGAATGGAAACATAATATGCTTACATCGTAATTGATACCTCCAAACTCGTGCATAACATATATTAGGATAGTGCTTAAGTCCGGTCTCCCGCCAGCCATGTACTCGATCTTTGACACATTTAGTTTAAGACTGACGTTCTCAAGTGTACCTTGCCAGAGGTGTCATATAATTTAAGAAAAGAAATCTGTCAATGTTGGTATTCTCATTATTTCAAATGTCTAGCAAATATTTTTAGTTAAATAAAACCAATTATTCCTTGGTTTGTCTTTTAATATATCAATTTATTTAACTAAAAGTTTTTTTNTAGCGCTGTGTTCTAAAACACTCAGTGTAGAGAATTGGGAACAAGTACTTCCGATTGCTCTGCATTCGATAAGGTCTCTATTATGTACTGCCACAAACATGACGCCACATGATCGTATATTTAATTATAGCCGACGCTCTTCAAATGGAGATTCTTTACCGAGCTGGTTAATGAATTCAGAAACAGTTTTGATGAAAAAGAACTTTAGAGCATCAAAATATGAACCGTTGACCGAAGAAGTGCAGTTATTGGAAGCCAACCCCACCTATTCATATGTTCGTCTATCCGATGGAAGGGAGACTACAGTTTCAAATAGACGTTTAGCACCAATACCACGACCATTGGAAGATAATCTACTTTTACAACATAATAATCAAAGTAATGACAACCTAGAAGGAGAACGACATGTCTCTGAAGATAGAAATCAAGCTCCGACAATAGTGCGTCATTCGGAAAGACATAAACATCTTCCGTCTTATCTCAGAGATTACGTTTTATAATATTTTATTGTATTTTTTTATGTACATTAGTTATTTTATTGGAAGGGGAGAATGTCATATAATTTAAGAAAAGAAATCTGTCAATGTTGGCATTCTCATTATTTCAAATGTCTAGCAAATATTTTTAGTTAAATAAAACCAATTATTCCTTGGTTTGTCTTTTAATATATCAAGAGGTTCATTTTACACTCCAGCATCAGTCGTCAATGAGTGCTATGTCATCGGCGTACATCTCATCTAAGTCATCGAGACAGTTTCCAGCACTACATTAAACAAGAACAGACTAAGAGCTGAGCTCTGGTGAACCCCCACTAAAATCTGCAAAGGCTTGGTGTCGCCAACACCAATCCGAAACCATAGAAGCGAAATCGTGATACATGTCTCTGATAATCTCAATATAGGTATCAGGGATTCCTTTTGAATGCCCACTAAATACAATAACGATGCACACAGTCAAGGCTTTTGCAAATCTAAAAAAACCACAAGCAGAGTTCTCCTTTTTTCCTGAAGTTCTGAGAATGAAAACGGCGTTCAAAGTGCCCGACCTTGGCTGAAATCCATATTAAGATTCAGAAATAATACACTCTTGGTGAAGTCTGAGATTGATCATGCACACGAAAAACTTCATAGTATGACTCTAAGCTTAGTGCCCTTATAACTACCACAATCTTGAACGCTGCCTCTACCCTTATAAATAGGGGTAATGATTATTGGTTCAATAATTCCAAGATTAGGAGGTGGATCATGAGGAAGACTTCATGGATGTTGTGTGTTCAGTAGCTCCTGGAAGTATCTTAAGCCTTCTCCATCTCTCCTTCACAACGGATGGCTACGGAGAAGTGTACCCTGGGAATCTCTGACGCAAAGACATTTTGCGATATCTTACGTCGCTTTATCCCGGGAACATGCCAGTTTGTATATGAGCTCCTGCCCCTCCCCAATTGCATGTTTATCATATAGTGGTGATAAACTCTCACTGCGGGCTCTGGATACAGCCCGTTTTCTGGCACGTTTCACTACTATGTACTGCAGTCTGTCTTTAGGAGAGTCGCATTGCTGCCACTCTTTAAAAGCAGCCGTTTTTTTCTCGGATTGACCCCACATCCAGTCTAATGTGTATATATATTGGTATTTTGTTATATATTATGGGCATAAAAACATTTATTACTAAAACCAGTAATAATTTTTCACAATAAATTGTTCTAGTATTTAAAGTAGTAAACATTATAAACATCTGACTTAAGTCTAAAAATGTTTTTATTGGAGGCTAATATTGCGGTGTTGATTATTTACTATTAATACCAAAATTGACAAAGATATTCCTTATTCAAATTTAGTAAATATACAAAGATTTTGATAGATATATGATTTTTTCTCTAATTTTAAGGTATGCTACCAAGTATAAAAAAGAAACAATCTTTATTAGGGTTCCTTACCTAATATATTAAGGATTTCTGAATTTGATAATCTGTGATAAAAAAAGTTAAAACTGTCATATATAATTTTATAATCTATGAAGTTATTTGTCATTATTCACAATCCACATAATTATTAAATATAACTGAATTACTTTTAGTGCAAGTAACATTGTACCTTATATTCTATACTTTCTAGTTTGTAGTGTTTTCTTATTTATTCCAATATTGGTTCTCGTGTAGTTATAAAAATATTAATACTTAAATATGGCTACGAATTATCCTCCGAACACTTCATCTATTCCAATTGGAAATCCAAATGATCTTCCTCCACCATATTCCGCTGTCGTAGGCAACCCTCAATACGGTTTCGTAGCTCCTGCTGGTGAACCGTATTCTGGTAATGAAGGAGCTTTCCCACAGCCGAAACAATTTACTGCGACCGGAGTCTATCCACACCCCACAATTGTTACTACTTCTCAACCTCAAACAGGTGACATTCCACCTCCTCCTCCTGGCATGTCAGTACCTGTAGGAGTGATAATACCCCCTGCTGTTGGAACTGAGCCTACAACTGTTACATGTTATAACTGTGGGAAAGTGGTCACAACAAGAGTTACTTACACAACTGCTTGGCATACTCATTTTGTGGCTGGATCTATTTGTGTGATAACAATGTTTGTATTACTTTCATTAAATTATTTTTTTGTTGCTTTGAAGGCGATTATTAACGTTTTTTTAATTAATTTTCAGGGTGTGTTCACTTTGCTGTCTTGGACTTGTACCTTACTGCTTTGATACATTTAAGGATGCTGAGCATTATTGTCCGAACTGCAGTACATTTATAGGCAAAAGCAACAAATGTTAATGACCCATAATGACTATAAAAATGTCTCTGATAAAATGTCTCCAATAAATATTTATTACATAAGAAGGTATATAATTACATTTATTGTACAAAAATGTAATGTTTATCTTGAATGAATTTTAATAATGAATGTGTTTAAAAATGAATTAATGAATATATTAATTTCAGAACAATTAATTTTATATAATACTATAACAGAAAATTTAGTATCTCAATTATGTTAGTGCCTAAAGTATTTAATTGAAGTTTGTATATTTTCATGATAAGATCATAGGGGTGGTGGCCCTTTTTTTTCTTATGGATACACTAACACATTTAAATTATTTATATATTTGTGTTTTTTTAAGGTTTTTAGGTATTAGTTATAAGATGCTATTTTTGTATCCTGATTATGTATAGCAAAGTAAGCAATTGACATCCTTAAAAGTTTAAAACTATATGTATTTTTTCTTTATAATCTAACAAATGTAGATCTAACATATATCTGTAAATTCCACCTGCAATGGAAAAAGTAATGGCTATTTTATACTCCACTTTTACTCTTTTTATAATAAATATGTTTATAAAATGAATGCATGTTTAGAAATTAGTTAGACATAAAAAATAGTTTAACAATAATTGGCAAGCATTCCATCCAAAAAATTAATTAAAAAAGCTTTGTAGGTTTAGAGGTATTCAGTTCATATAATCCTAATATGTTATTAATATAAAAACTGTGATATTGTTCTGAATATTAAAATCTGTTATTATTGGAGTTCAAGCTTATATTTATATATTGTTCTCAAACTTTAGTGATGCTTATACTTTTGTGTCATAAAAATGTACAAAAGATATTTTCTTTGTAAATTTTAAATACTTCATTAAAATATAATTTTATTGATGATATTTAAACAACAAGTATAATTTACCCAATTTATTATGGAAGGTAAAATGTGAATTATGATTTCAATTATTATATTACTTATGTATAGGTCTAATTCAACTAAGTATTAGAATTAGGTTGTAATTATTTACGGTAGCTATTTTATATGATGATATTTTTATACATGCTTCATAATAGTTTTTTTGGGCATACATTTTTACAACATTGCAAAGGTGGCTAGAAATACATCTACAATAGAGTTATCACTAATTATAAAAGTCTTAATCAATTTAAATGTCACTAATCACTTTTCATGGAATATAAGAAATATTTACATTGTGATCCCTTGCAAATATTGTCTTAAGTAAATAAAAAAAAAACTGTTATTATTGTTTTGCTTCTTCCCTTTTAGGCTTACTATGTTTCCTCCTAAAAGCATTAGTCATAAGTACTCAAGTACTTACATCTATACTTATAATAAAATGATAAATATATCATATCTATTTGACACGATAAGATAACATGTGTCTCAGATAATGTTCTGAGCTAGAACTAATCAATAAAATATCATATATGTGACTATTTGTTAGTAACTTTTATACATATATTAAAAACAATGAATAATAGAGGTGTTAATAATATAAGTTCAGATATTGGACAAAGAGGTGTACAAATTCAGACCATAGATATACCACAAGAGCCTCCACCTCCATATTCACCAAGTGATACAATAGCTGACTCAGTAGTGGTTAACCAACCTGTGATACATCAAACAGTTATAGTTCATCAGACATTAAAAGATATACCAATATATATTGACTGTCCGAGTTGTCACAAAAGAACCCTAACAACAGTACAATTTGTTAATTCTCAAAAAACTCACTTGTTGGCCGGATTTATTTGTGGATTAACATTGTAAGTATAAGTAGTTTCTATTACTAGAAAATATTAATGCATACTCAAAAATAAACTTGTAACTAAAAGAATAATATAGTATTATAAACTAAACATATAATTTAATGACAATAAACAAATTAAAATATTTTAACTTGTTGAAGAAGGGACCATTCATTCACTATATTTCTAATATAATAATTCTGATTTTCTGCAGGTGGTGCATGATTTGTTGTCTATCAGCAGTTCCATACATGACAACTATATTCAAAACAGCTGATCATTATTGTTCTAACTGTAGTTATTATTTAGGAAGTTATTCTAAATTTTAAGTAATATTATATGTTGGAGATTAAAGTTATTTAAAATTATATTTGTTCATATTGTTAGGTATTTTTTTTAAATAAAAATAATTAATTATCATGTAATTTCATTTATTAACAAAAATATATCAGATTATCCCATTTTATTACTATTTCCACATCAAATTATATACTAAGGATTGTATGGTACTTGCAACCTGAAACAATCTGACGCTATTTTCCATTTCCCATCAACAGCTACAATTAAAAATGTTTGTTGGAATGGTTTTTTCACATCGTCGTTTTGATAAGTAACATCTCCACAAGCTTGAATCATAAAAGTCAATTTATTAGCGACTAGGTTTTCAGATATCGGTTGAGCATCCAAAGTTTTTAAAACATGATTGCTAGCTGGCAGATCCATGAGAAACTTTTGAATATTGTCACTTCCATTAATTCCATTTCCATTCCACACTAAAAGTCCAGTATCGAGGTATAACTTTGAGGTTAGATGTCTACTGTTATCGACTTGTTTATAGAAAACTTTAGTAAATTCCTCGGCAGTTTCACACGCATTATCTACGTTTTTTAAAGCAACTTCACTTGCCATTGTATTATATTATAAATAATTATTAAGTTCCGATAACGTTCTTTTTAATTGTTATTATTTACTTTTGTTGTATATTTTCTAAAGTCTATGGCATCTAGTTATCTACTAACTTCAGTCATGTCGTGTCAAATTGTATTTGTTTCCAACTTCAGTATACTTATACAGCAAACAGAATATGCAACGAGAGAATTAGAGCTTGTTTACCTAATATCGATAAATTATCGTTAATATTATAGTTTTGTGTTATGAATCATATATTATAATTGCTCATATCTACTGATATATAATAATAAAATTAAAGTGAGATTGACTAGAGATATTTGATTCCATACAATACATATTGGAACAACAGTCAATATATAACATATAATGAAGATCAGATCGAAAAATCGGACCAATTTATAAAATTCTAATTCAAAATATTTTTTTATTCCAATAGACTATTATGAGCACTTTTGAATCGTCGAATGAAAATATAAATAAAAAAGCCAAGAAACTCAACAATTACTCTTTTCAAAGTCTTATGGTATTTAATTATTACATTAACTGGCAGCTATCCTGCATCACATTCAATAGACATTAATTCCATACATGGTTATCCTCTAAATATTTTTAAACAGTGTAATAAGCTTTACTTGTTAGTATTTTTTTTAAAATACTTTAAATTGTGATAGTGGTAAACTTAGAATACACTGCGGAAGTTTATTATATACACGTATACTCAGACCTATAAAAGATTTATTAACTTTTTGGAGTCGAAAACTTGGCGTAACAAGTTTATCTTTATTTCTCGTTCCTATCGTATGTATATCACTATTTATACTATGACACTGGACATTTTGTCGAACAAACAGAATATTATAATATACAAATTGTGAAGCAACTGTAATAATACCTGCATTTTTAAAAATATCTCGCGAAGAATCTCGAGTTCTAAGTTTATAAATATATCTCACGGCTCTTTTTTGGGGAATAAATATTAAATTTTTATCTGAAGCACTGGCCCATAGCAGCATTCCATAAGATAAAATACTATGAAAATAGTTGTAGTGGACTCGGGCATCGTGACTCTAGAGTCGGGCAGTTTCAACGTCCGTCATTTGTCTTACTTTTTTAATTGCGAACTCGGCAGAGCTGAGTTTATCCGCAAGTGCTTCCAGATGAGTGTTCCACTGGAGTTTGGAATCTATAGTTAAACCTAAGAAGATAGCTGATTCCGACACATTGAAGGTTTCTCCTTTAATTATTAGACTAAAATTATGTTTTTTAACTTTTAGTAAAGCAAATTCAATACATTTAGTTTTTTAGCATTTAACATTCGATTATTCATATCAAACCAATGAAGAATATGTTATAATGCACTATTCACTTTGTCATAGTTTGTTTTATTCCTATTTATCTTAAAAATTAAATTAATTCTGACACTTTTTTTTTATTTGGCAATTTAGCTTTACTATTAGAGGTAAGAATAACAGTGTGGCCAGACAGACAGACAGATGTTTTCTTGTCGATCAACTATATATAGATGCAAAGCATCCCTATGATTGATTATCGGTCATCTGATTGATATTAGATTGAACTGTTTCGTTTCAACAAAGAATCGCAAATGGAAACACGTGGCATTAGGTTTGTCTCAGTGAGATCATGTTCAAGTTTTTTCTTGTATCTAGACTTTCGTAAATGACGTAAAATTGTTTTATGATCAACATCCAGTTCTTCAGCAATGTCGTAGCTGCTAATATGTCGATCTTCCTCCATTTTCTCAAAGATGATACTGATTTTATCTTTGACAGGGCGTTTAGAGTGAACCTCATCTTTCACACAAAAAATTCAAGACTTAAAACGCTTGAACCACATTTGTGTAAAACTTTGAAATGTACTGAATTTCTTCGTTACATACGTTAATTTTGCTTTTGAAAAAGAATTGAAAAATGGCGGGAAATAGATTTTTTAAAATTTATTGCATTAATATAATGTTACATTTACTGGTATTAAAACCAGCCAGTTACATTCAGTACAGCTTAAAGAGATTTGATGACTAATAATACATTCAAAATAGGAAAATACTTTTGCCCCGACCTATTATGTATCTAATGATTGTTACTGGTTGCATTTAATGATTGTTTTAACTTAAAAAATTGCGTTTATACTAAGGGTCGCAATATCGGACCATTCAAGCAAAACCGGGATTTCCGATATCGACTGCAGAAAAATCTCGGCAAAAATATCGAAAAAACCGGGAATTTTTTCGATATTTTCGCGATTTGACAAAATTTATAATTATTCGAGTTAAGTTAGGAGGGTATTTTTGGGAAAGTAGTAACTTCAATTATATTTACTAAATAAAACAATTTTAATTATAATAAACAGTTTAATAATAAATACCTTTAGTAATAATATTTATCAAATATACTATAATATAAAAAATATATAATAATTTGCTACAAAAAATATGTTATAGGTATATTATTTAACATATTTAAAACAAAAAAAAAATTATTTATGTATATTTTATTAATCAACATTGACGAAAAACAATAATGAGATCTGGAACATCGATCGGGCAAGAATAGCGTGCAACAACGACGTGCAACACCGACGTGCAACAAAGACGCGTTCGTTGGTCGGGCCGGTCAAACTCAGTAAATGTCGTAAAATTCCGAACTTTGAGGAAAACTCATCGCTTACTTTTGCCGATGTATGTTATGTACCATTGTATATCTTAAAGAAGCCTGGATTTAGTAGCAGGCACGTTTTAATTCGAATAACTAACTTTTAACTTTGTAAAATCCGAAAATATCGAAAATCCCGGTTCTTTGTAAAGTTAAAACCGGGATTTTAAAGACCTATATTTGGTCCGATATCCCAGTATTTTTGAATCCCGGATTGCGACCGCTAGTTTATATCCTTAAAGGGATACACCCGAGTATGGCTACCACACACACACGCACACACAATATTATTGTCAATACAATATTGATAATAATATTGTTCAATATATAGCCCCTAGCAGTTCTCCGAAACGCACACATTTCAATGTTCTTGTGTTTACTCATTAAGAGTAAATATGTATATGTATGTTTTTTCGTGACCTTCCTCCTGTATTTGTCTTTTCTCCCGAGCGAGGGTTTGTGATTTATAAGACCCGATGTTATGGTTAATTTTATCCGCTCTTTAGCCAGACGCAGCTGACTTCGATACATGTCCACATCGGAGATGTGTTCATGGGTCCAATGCTTCCCCTTTTTTGAACAATATATGTTATACCTCAGTTACTATCTAGTTTTTATAGGTCTACATACTGCAGAGGAAAATTCCGTTTCACTGGTCTTAAGAATTGAATTTACTTTCTTGTTAGACTTAAATATAGTTTTAATGGAAGCTTTTCTTAAAATATTGCAATTCTGGCTGTTTCAAAAGGTGTTTACATGTGGTAGAAGTCCTGGTTATCTTTTTACCCGGGATCTTCACCTATCAAAGCTCGTCTCCTAGTTCAGTGTCGCAGAGTTGGTGGACTCTTTGAAATAAAGATTTGCCAATGGTAAAAAAATGTGTAGGATGGTGGTAAGATTAATTATTGAAGTATGTGAGTATGGTTTCTTTGTTAGCTAACTTAAGATCTTTCAGCCTACAAACAAAAGGATAAGAGTCCTTGACATGTTAAGCCAGTTTATACCTCGGCGTACCGATTTGGCTAACTATTGAAGATACAGTCAGTTTAGTGTTATTGTGTATTTTCGGCAACCCATACAATTTTGGACAATTTACACAGCTAGTTATGAGGGATTTAATGTTACATATCTTACGTTTCTTTCATTCTTCTTCTGCAACACCTACGTTTCGCTGCTGTATATCAGCGTCGGTCGTCAACATTGCACAGTGTACCCAAACGTATTTCGCGGTCTCATCACTGCATCTAAGGCACCATTACTTCTGTTCAATTTTCAATTCTGTTCAATTCATACACCTGTGCGTCTTTTATTAATTTCTTTTAATTGCAAAAATAGGTTCTCGTCCTTCTTTAGAGAGAACTTTCCTTGGAAAGGAAATTTTCCCCTTGCATGTCACTTTGTGTCACTTCATGCTGCCAAGTTGATAGGGCGCAACCTTATTCAATACGTGAGACGTGCCTTTTCCTTCTCACACACAGGCTGAGTAATCTCTATAAACAGACTTTACAACAAGGGAAGCGATTAATGTATTGTATTATAGGTAGTCTCCTAAAATATCTTACACTCCTGTCAAACATCTAAAAAAAATTCTTGGTTTAGGAACACCTGTAACCTACTCACTGCTGTAAAATGTGTGGCAAATTAGTAAACAACCTTAGGAATTACTAAAATTTCGTTAGAAATGTTGCTCGTTAACATTTTATTTTTTTCTTTCTCAGCACTTTCACGCTTCATCTTTACTTTCGTTTGGTGCCTTTGTAGCTTATACTTTTTCTTTTTTAAAAAGATTTATCTGAGGCCTTATGATCCTAACGAGCTTTTCTTTCTCTTCAGTGTCTTTCACTTTATCATCCCACCACTTATCGTATATTTTACAAAACCCTCGTTTTCATTTACCACATATTTCTGTCGCTGCTTTCCTCATATAATTCTTAAATATAGTGACAGAATATACTTCAACATTTCCGTTTTCTGTTTCAAAGATGTCTAATATTTTGGAAGTACTTATTCCTCTTTGATCGATGGATCTTAAAACTTTCAGCTTCTTATGCGATAATTCGACTCCAAGTTTGGACGTCTCGTACCTCAAAATGAAACAGACTCCTTATTCTAGCAACGGCTCGTGTGTCTACAACTTAACCTTAAATATACTGATCCGCTAGGAATAAGTCAATCATACTTTTCACGGTAAGAATGTAATAGAACGTGCGAATGGATTGGTGATTAAGGAATAGCAAAAAAGATTAATGAAGAACAAGTGAGCGGTAACAAAGATAGGAGGAGACCTCGGTTGACCTTCGAAAATACAGCATCAAAGATACTGAAGGTGGAAATCACGTAAAAAGCATGAGGACTAGGGGTCGCAATCTGGGATTTTTTAATCCCGGGATATCGGACCAAATATAGGTCTTACAAATCCCGATTTTAATTTTACAAAAAACCGAATTTCTCCATATTTTTGGTTTTTACAAAGTTAAAAGTTAATTATTTGAATTAAAAAGTGCCTGCTATTATATCTAGGCTTCTTTAAAATATACAATAGTACATAACAAAAATCGGCAAAAGTAAGCGATGAGAACGCACCTGTAGCTCCTCTGGTGTTGCACGTGGTCGTGGGCGGCGGTAATCACTTACCATCAGGTGACCCGAACGCTCGTTTGCCTTGTCCTTTTCCATAAAAAAAATGGTCATTGTCCGTATTAACACATTTTTAACAAATTCCATTTATAAAATAAATAGGGGTTGTTCATAGATGCCACTTCAATAAACGTGCATTATAATGTCCAAGCTTACATCTCATAGCAAAATTTCAGCTTTACACGCTGGTTTTAAAAATACATAATTTTTGGTTAAGAATAACAATTTTAGGAGAACTGCCATGATACTGAAACCGCGACAGATTGTGAGACGGATCCCGCTTGAGGCAATATATTATTTAATATTTTCATTTCTTTGCTCTGGTGTCGAGGCAAAGTGCTGCGTTGAGTTCCGCCACTGAACACGCAATGTCTCAAGTTTTCAGTGAAAAATGGGAAACTTGGCAACGATACTATTTAATTATTTACGAGAATATAATATTATTTACGAGAAATTTTTTATACGTTTTCTAAAAATAAGTATTTTTCTTTCCTAAGTGTGGATTAACACTTTAAAAAATGTTTAAAAATATTTAAAAAATAGTATTCTCTTTTGCCAAATGATAATTCTTAGTAATTATCTTTGGGTAGAGGAAATTTGTAAAAATCTCCCTACAGAGATACTAACAACATAATAAGTTGTAACAAGCGTATAAAAATTTCGACGTAGCTTGATGAGAACGTATGGCTTAGCGGTCAGAGCGCCTGGTCGGTGTCCAGGAGGCGCGGGTTCGAGTCCCGCTACGTTCAAATTTTTATACGTTTACTAAATAAGTATTTTTCTTTCCTAAGTGTGGAATAACACTTTAAAAAATGTTTAAAAATATCTATTAAATATTGTTTTTCCGTGGGAGTAGTAATATCAACATTATTTTCGCTATTTACACTTTATAATTATTTTAGTCGATTTGCAATTATTAATATTATATTATGTTTTACCTTGTTGTCAAGAATGAAGAAATAAAATATTGAATATTTCTCGACTGGGAATCGAACCCACGTGTCGCGTTTACAGTGGCACGCTTGTACCCCGGCGCCACGACTGGCGTCTTATGCAAGTATGTAAAATACATATTATGAGTAAGTGCCCGCGCGTACTCGCTTAAACTCGTAATTTTTTTTACTAAACGTTTGTCTAAAGCACAATTTTAATTAATTACAAGGATATGAATGTGTGTATGATGTCTTTTTTTATTGCAAATAAAATATCTTCCACAAATCAAGGAATCTCATTATATTTGTACTATTTGTATGAAATATTGCATATCTTTTAATTTAATGTTAGAATTGGAATTAGTACAACAAATGATTTTGCCATTGACGACTTATGAAAAAAGTGAAATAAAACATAAACATAGAAATATTTATTTAATAATGTCTTTATCTATCCTATATATGAATTCTTATACAAATTGCCTTAAATATAATACATTTATTTAGTATTACTACAGCTAATATAATTCAGGAGATTTGACACGGCCTTATCAAATATAGTTTTGCACATACATAATATATCAAAAGCATTGCATGAATATTAAGTCAATAATATTAAAAAAAATACAATTATTAATTTATACAATTTAAAACCTCGATTTTATTTATTCATATTAAATTCAGATGGCCAAATCGAAATAAAAATTAAACAAAAATCGACATAATTATTGCATTATAACTAGTAAATAAAACAGTCAGCTTATTAAATTCAATCTTATCCTAAGGCACTGACAGAAATGATTATGCACTAGTATAAAAATTAATTATAAATAATATGAGCTAACAGATAAATAACATTCCCTTAAATCAAATATTACACTCATTTTTATAAAAAAATTCGGAATCATCAAAAAAAACCAACAAAATCATTGATGTATCTCATACAATTATGTTTATAAATAATTTTAGGAAAAGCAACAGGAATCTTTTTAATTATAAATTAGTTTAAATTATTTTATTTTTCTTAACCTAAATCGATTTTATTGATCACAATTGTAATTAAAAAAAAGAAAAGAAAAACAGAAAAGTCATAACACTTATGGTGGTTTGTAGAACAAATCTATTTATTTAAAAACAGTGAGAAAAAATGTTTTAATTTCAAAAGTATAACTAAAGTATTGCAACTACGTTGTCCGTCTGTGAACAGCATTCTATAATTTAGGGTGTTATTTATATAAAATTTTTCAACATTAAGTAAATAGAAAAAAAGAAATAATAAGCTGCTTACTCATAAGTTCTAATAGGCTAATACAGCCCAAACATTACTTCAATCATCAATTTTATATATTTTTACATTTATTTATGTTATAAAAGCCAAAATTATGATAAATTAATTTATAACTTTAAGCAATTTCCATTTTATTATATTGTACAAATATAATTATTAGTACTACATCTGTTTATTTCCTTATATTAATATGTAATGTTAATTTAGAAACGTTATATCTAAATTTCAATTTAAAAAATTAAAAAAAAAATTGGATGCTCAGAATATTTATACAAAAATATAGTAATACCGGCTTGCGTAATAAAATGGAAATTTAAAAATTACACTTCAAAATCCACATTACTTTTAAAATAATTCAGTACAATTTCACAATATCATGTTATACATATTTAATAAGACACTACACTTAAGAAGCGTTATATATACAACGTGTTTGATTTTTAGACGATTAAGAATGATACAATAAGTGATAGAAAGTTAATATTATGAAATTGAAACATTAACTTCAGTACCAGTTTGAGATTCCGATGACCTCTTTGCCAATACCAACTGTTAATAAACAATTTATAAATCGATGTGAGGAAAATCGATTAATAGTATAAATTGATAATTATCTCGTTTGCTATATATATAATCATTCTTAATCGTCTGCGTATTCGTCTATCGCAAAATCTTAAAATAAGCGGCAGTGCGCGCTAGTGCGTTGGTTTACGCCATCTGTTTGTACCTCACATTTATTTTTTTATATTTAATCCAATCTGAAAAAAATAATAATATCAGTTATTAATCATTTATAATATAATATATATTTTTTATCAATATACAAGGTATTTGTTACTTTTTAAGATTCTCAAAAATATATATGAGACAATAATAAAGATATGAGGATTACATCGTAATGTGTTGGGACGGGACTGACAGTACGTACAGTAGGAGTAGAGTCGAACTTTTGCGCATTGTTCACTCGGGAAGTAAAAAAACTTAAAATCAGCTCACTTCATTTACTTACCTGACCTGTAGAGGGCCGTTACGTACATCGACGTCGAGTTTGTCATTTATACCCGCCATTAATCTTTCCTGTGGAGTAAAAATTTCACATAAGCAAAATCAAAAAGAAATAATAAAAACAATCTATTGAGGAGTTTAGTAATAAATACTTTTAAATATTGTAACTTTATTTTACACACAAAAATATTTTTAAATATTGAGCGCATTGTAGCGACAATTGCTTTTATTTTAGCTTCACGCTAAACTATTTGTTTATTTATTTTCACTCTGGTCATAAGACAAAACGCGGCGTTGATTTCCGCCACTCAACACGTTTTGTCACGCGTGTGCAAAATTAGACGGATACTGGGGAGCAGAGTGCCATCACACTAGGTTCCCACTACCTACCCCTACTATATACGGGATACAGGTGTAGCTAAAAAAATATATTATATAGGCATTCACCTCAGTTAGTCTTTCAGCATCCGCAAAACTGTTGCTGTGACTTTTTGTCTGCAATTTCTGTAACTCCGCTTGTAATGAATCTATTTTATTCTGCATCTGTAAACAAAATATAAATACAATAATGATATTATTTCTGTATGTGTGTGTATAACATTGACCATCACCAGAAATGTCTTCATTAAAAAAAAAACAAAACAAAATTAATTTGAATGTACATTCATAGACAACTCTAATATATTCCTTTAATTTATTGAACATGACAACATAAAGCAACGCTCCACCGATACTCCACCAGAGTCCACGAATGGCAACGATTACGACATAAATCTTTTGAAAAGACGTAAAATTAATAAATGGTCCAATTTAAGACCGTATATAGCAGGGTAGGGAGAGAAACCTAGGGGAACCTAGTGTTAAGACACTGTTTCAATTTTCAAGACATGGCGTTATAGGTGGCGGAAATCAACGGCGCGTTTTGCCTTGTCAGAAAATGAACGGGCGAGGAAAGGAATAATAGGAATAAAATTCATTCCCCGAAATGGGAATTGAACCGATAACAGTTGCGTACACAGTTAGACGCTGAGTCACGATGGTGGTTCTAAATTTAAATTTTAAATTCCAATTAATCGACGCGCGACATTTTGTACTATTTATTTTCCTCGATGAAACTCGGGAACGGAATGTCTTAACACTAGGCTTCGGTATCAAGACAAAGCGCGGCGTTGAATTGCGTCACTCAACAGTAACGCCTCTAGAAGTCAGTGATAGGGAATCGGCGTGTCTTAACACGAGGTTCCATCTGCCTACCCTGCTATATGTGGCATACATCGCGAAGCTAAAACAACACAATAAGGAGGCGACATGAAAGACAGTCAGTGAACACGCGTGTACGACCACATCTGACCTCCTTCACGATGGCGGGCAACGACCTCTCAATGCAGGAATATGCAAACGCCAGAGGTTCCTAAGTAAAAAATATTTCAAAGCCATGTAGCTAATATAATAATAACATATTTAGTTTATATTATTAAGTTAAAATTGAGTTAATAAAGCCTTTATGTGATGTGAACCACAAATATATTTTTGTTAGTATGAAATATGACATGTTGATGATACAGAATTCTTAAATAAAATGATGCAAGCGTATGAAAAATTGTTATTTCCAAAGGTACTGAATTATGAATTTAAAATTAGGTAGGAAATAATAATATTAATGCAAATTATACCTGTTTTGTATACGAAACTAAATAATATTTTGACCCCAGTATTCGTTTGTATATTTATTATATATATAGCGCTTGATGTCACAGGCGGAAATCTTATTAAATATTATAACATGGCTGTCTGATAGGCGGCCGAGCGCCACAAAACGCTGACAAGGGAGAGATCGGGTGAACAGCGCCGGTGGGAAAAGTTTCTTCTTTTCCCACACTTATTATTCCATCGTGGAATAGTTAATTCGTAGGTTAACTTAGATTAATTTAGGTTTAAAAAGATTACTGTTTTTCTACATTGAAAGCAGTAATCTTAGATATAGTTTAGGTCTAAATTTAATGTGTATTTCAATTTACGATTATATTAATATAAGTTTATTGATAAAAATCGTATTAACCGTCCAACTGCAGCCCTCGTAACTCGTTATGCTAGGTGAGTGTGAAGCATAATCCATTTTTCTGATTAGACTTTAAAGCAGAGAAATGAAGTCCGAATACATAATGAATAAATAATATTTGGGTATTTTATACTATCAGGTAAAGACCTAAAATGTAAAATTGAGATCTTTGGTAGTTAGTAATAAAAAAATTGTTACTGGATCGTGCATCAATGTCAAATGTTAGAAGTGCAGTACAGCAACAAAATTAATTAAAAAAATGACAACATGTTTTTTTTTTATTTCTGTATTTTAAATACGAAAAAAAGAACCGCTATGACGTGACGTCATACGGTCTTGTAAACAAAATGTCAGTGATTAGCGCAACCTTTGTCCGTAGGTTATTATTATCAATATCAGTGAATTCATTTATGAGAGCAATTAACATTTTAGTAAAATTGAAATGTATTTTTTGAATATAATAATTAGTATAATGTAGTAGTGGCAGTACCTGCAGCAGCGTGTGGTGCTGCAGCGCGTCGAGCTGGCGCTGCTTGTCGGCGAGCTGCGCCGCCCAGCGCGCCTCCTCGCGCGACACGTCCGCCTGTAGCCGCCCCAGCACGCCCTCCTGCAATATGAGGAACACATTTCTTTTAAAGAATCACCTTAGCTTTTGACGCTCTTGGTATAAAACTTAAAAAATATATTAGAGGAAATCTATAATGGCATTTTCCACCAATAGCAATCGATTAAGAATATTGCCAGTTATTATTTATGTTGATTTTTATTTCATTAGATGGTTCTATTATTGATTAATATTAATATTTAGTAAAATTTGAATTGGCGACACTCACAAAATAATTGTATTGGAATTTAGTATTTTTATGTAAAATTATCATCATTAAAAACTTAACTTATGTTATGTAGTATAAGATTACAACACAGTATATATAAAAAATATTATACATGTAAAATAAAAAAAATAATATGATTTGCTATAAAAATAAAAACTTTTAAATTACCGTATCAGCAATTATCCTCTTATATTTGTCGACATATTGCTGTAACTGTTCGTTTTGAACTTCCAAATCCTTCACCCGCGAGTCGTCCATGTCTTTTTCAACATCTTTAACTCTAGCCTGCAATTCTTTCTCTAATTGCTTCTTAACAACTGCTTCTTCTCTTACTTTCTTCTGTAATTCACTTTCAAGTTTCGCCTTCGCTAATTCCTTCTCATTTATCTGCTGTTGCAATTTATTCTCAATTTCCTTGGCTATTGACTCTTTTTCTCTTATTTTTTGTTGTAAATCACTTTCTAATTGCTGTCTCTCTTTGTCTTTTTGTATCAAATTTGATGACATCTCATTTTGAATCTGTTTCTTTTCCGCATCTTTAGAGTCTAATTCTTTTTTGAGGTTTTCGGCGAACGTTTGAAGCCATTCATTTGAAGCAGGCGAGGCAGGTGCGGCGGACGGACACACTTTACGAAGTACATTTGCTACTTCAGTAAAATGTTGCTCTTGAGCCTTCAGTAGAGCTTCCTGTAAAAAAATATAATATTTATTTTAAGCTAAATATCCATAAATAAAAATGTGTGCGACAAGTATTGTATAATATTACTACAGGATGATATAAATACAAGTAGCATAGGAACAAGCGAAGCCGGCCGAAGATTCAACTAAATACATTGCGGTATGTTATACGCACTGTTTATAGTCCGTTTCAATCCAATGTGCAAAATAATATATAGCTTTGATTACAGAGGATAGACTATATAATTTATATTGACTATTACTATTATATAGCATAAATAAAATTAGAAACATTAATAAAAAAAAATAACTTAAGAAGACAGTCATATATACATACATACTTCATAAAATACTTTACTCTAAAATATATACTGTACATTTTCATTTTTAACAACATTGAGAAATTAGCTGCATTTGGTATCAATTAACGTAATCTATAAATATATACTTGTATATTACATATGTATATACAAGGCCTAAGTTAAAAGTGGTCTAACCTATACAATATTTAAAAATTAAGAGATTTTAAATTATTTAATATATTATATTAATTATATTATTTTATTTTCTTTATATTATATTATTTTCTTTTTTTTTAAATTTACTTCAATGGTGCATTTATACGCTTGGTAAGATTCGGCAAGCGTCTGCAAACACGAGCATGTAAACGGTTTGTTTGGTTTGGCTTACGAGGGTCTGCAAGATCTTGTCGGTTTGGCTTTGTTTGTTTGGCAAATCTAGGGAAGCTTACGATCATTTACGTTCTTTTCAGTCAAACTTTTCCCTTTTTTTATTTTTTAAATAATATAAATAATACTAAGCCAAGAAATTTACATTGCGGAAAGGCTGAATAAAAAACATGGACATCCACTTTTAGTTAGATTTGAATGTCTAAGTTGTTTTCTTTGCGTATTGAAAACACATTAACACACTCGCATTTCACAACCGTATCAATACTTTTAAGCATTTGTAAAGGCTTGGAGCTGGTGAGGGCCTATCGAGCCTTGCCAAAATCATGTGAATGAAACATAGGATGCATAGGTTAAGCCACTTTATTTACAAATTGGATTGAAGCAGTACAGGCACTTACGCGCGCGTCTCGGGCCGGCACCGCGGGCGGCGCTCGCGCGAGGGCCCTTTCCGTTTGTAACGCCTCCATTACTTTCCAGTTTTTAGTTCGCAACTCCTGGCGTCGTTGGAAGTTACCACACAGTTAATTATCATGTTCATTTAAAAAATATTATTTTTTTGCTTCACGCTGTATGCCGCATAGAACAGGTAGAGACAACATAATTCAACACCACGTTTTCTCATCTTACCCCAATTAGGACCCGAAGCCACAATTATAGCGTTTAGAGTAAGACGCTGTGCCACTACGCCCACACTACATATTGTATTATATATTATTTTATTAGTTATTTTAATTGTTTTATATAGTTCAAACATGCCATGGATGTTAATAATAAGGAAACAATTTATAGCAAAAAAAACTTGTTTTGTGTTTTATAAAGATAATAAATCATTATAATTAACACTAGAACAAGTGGAAGAAACAACGAAGTTAACTTACATGAAGCCATTGTGGCACAGGTTGTTGTTGTGGGTTCCATTCCTACTCGAAGGAATTAAATTTTTAATTTTCATTTCCTCGCTCTTATAACGAGGCAAATCGCGGTGTTTAGTTCCGCCACACGACACACAATGCTTCAAAATTTGGCAGAAAGTGGGAAACGAAAGTGTATATAAACTGGGAACAAACTCTCTTCTCTGGATGGATGCGCGGCATACACCGTAAAGCTAAAAAAAGTAAAGAATCTTACATTATTCTTATCCTTGTACTGTGCCAGTTGTTCCTGCAGACTAGCTAGTTGCTCCTTTTGTTCAGTGCTGCTCTTTTGAGCTATAACCAGCTCGTTGCGGAGTGCTTCTACTACACTTTCAACTTTAGCAAGTTCTGCTGCCTGCGGGAAAATTCAATCAAATCAGCAAAAATATTAATTTAAATATTTATATATATGGTTAAAAATATATTATATTCATTCTATGTAAGTGTATAGTGCATTTTTTAAAAGCAACACGTCACCCGTCATTTCAACAGTCTACCTTGACCACATACTGTACATTATTAATACTAAAATATACGCGATTAACAAAGTCATGATTAATAAAGCCAGTTAAAGGGTTTAATTTAAAATATGTAAAAAACACAAACATCAAAGTCGTCGTTATATCTATATTTATTATTTACCTTAAGATCGTCATTACTATTGGCCGGTGGCAAGCCATTTTGTGCAGGTGTTGCTTTCAACTGCTTGAGTTCAGCCAGCTCCGATTCACGGCCCGCTAACATCTCCCGGAGTGACACGATCTCTTTAGATAACTGGAACAATCATATTATTTAGACCAGATGAAGATTTTTTTTAAAAAAAGAATTAATTACATTTAAGCGATAAACATCACACCTATAGTTTTCCTCCATAAACGGACTATCAATATACAAAAATATATTTTGTCAATTTGTATGAAAATGATTGCTTTTACTTCTAATCTTAGGAAGATTAGAAATAGAAGCATTCAATTAAACTTTGTTATTATCCTGTAACATTAAATTTAATTTGAAGTAAGCTAAATTTTGTAAGTTTAAAAATAGTTATTTCGTTTTACCTCTTGCTTTTCCTTCTCCGCATCTTCTTTAAGTTTCTCAACGTTGCTCTCAGCGGCCTGCGCTCGGCTCGTCAAACGCTGTACCTCATTCTGAAGTTCAGTGAGACCTATGCAATAACAGCATATTGAAAAATGTTTATAGAAAATAAACTATCAAAAACATTTTTTGTTTTAAATTTAATGAAAAACGATAGTTAATTAAAAAAAATTGTTCAAACTTATACTAAGTCGTATTAAATGTCTTAAAGTGGTATTTAATTTATTGCTCCATGCTGTAAGCTGCATTTAGTAGGATAGGTATACGAAACCCACGATTAAGTCACTAGTCCCCACTTCCCGTTCAATTTTCGGGATAACGGCGAGCTTTGTCTTGTTACCAAAGCCCGGAATATAAAAGTAACTCATTCCCTTGAATAGGAATCGAACTCACGATCACCGGCTTTTACAGTTTACAGACACGGTGCCCGGCGGCTTATTTATGTCTTAATAAACATACAATATTTTCAACGCAATCAGCTATAAAAATGTTCATAATGTTTACCTGTGAGGCGCGCCTGCAACTGTCGCAACTCCTGTTGCGCGAGCGACTCCGCATGGACAGCGCATGCGCGTTGCTGCTCCAGCTCTGTGTACACTCGGTTCAGTTCCTGTGATATTTATTTTTAAATTATTATTGTTTTTTCAGCTTCACACTGTATCAAGCACACAGCAGGATAGGCAGAGGGAACTTAATGTTGAGACACTCCGTTCCCCACTTTCTGCCGAAATTTGGAGACATTGCGTGATGAGTTTTAGAACTGAACGCTGCGCTTTGCCTCGACACCAAACATAGAAATGAAATATAAATTTAAGTAAATATTTCGATTCCTCGAGTGGGAATCGAACCCACAACCACTCGATTTTACAGTCACACTTTTGCTTCCTTTTTTTATTATAAAATTAGTTATTATAATAGGCGGCATAATTTTATTTCATTAATTCTCAACTGTGAAAAACAGTCTTTACACTTTTGTCCATCATCGATTACCAGAATGTTTAAAATAAATGATGTTGTGATATACGTGTTGCACCGACCTGCAGCTGCTGCGCGAGCTCGGCGGCGTGCTGCTGCGCCAGCGCGGCGTCGCAGCGCGCCTGCCCCGCCTCCGCCTGCAGCGCGCCCAGCTGCCCCATCAGCGCCGCCTCCGCCTGCGGACAGAACACGCTATATAGCTTCAACGCAATATACAATTAAAACGCTGTTGACGAGCAGCGCTCACCGTGGATTAGTATCCAAGTTAAACTTAACATCGTAATTAACTCAATAAACTTTTACTCGCTATTCTTGTGATTTATCAACTCAACTTCACTACGAGCCATACACCGAGCAGGAATCAAACCCACAATCGACGTATTTACAGTTACACGCTTGTTCCACTGCACCACAACAAGATCTTGTCTTTTTACTGGAGCAATGATATAAAAAATATTCATTCTTCCGAGTGAGAATCGAACCCACAATGGTTGCGTACGACCGCATCACGACAGCTTTTAATTTTTTTTTTTTTTATAACATGATGGACATATTAATAAAAACAAAAATCTTCACATATTTCAAATCTGTAACACAATGCATCAAAGCTAAAAAGAAAAAAAAAGCTTCCTATTTTTTTCACATTTATATTTTTTCTTTATTAATAATTTAAAAATAACAAAATCATCAGTAAAATATAAAGCAAAAAGAAGAAAATTACCTCTGAAAGTCTTTGAATATGCATTTCCATTTGTACGCGTTGTGCTTGAACTTCACTTTCTTCACTCAGTTTAGATTGAAGCTGTAAGCAAAGAAAGACAAATATATATAAGTAAAGAAACTTCTTAACATTCCATATCTATGAGCTGGGAGCATATACAGTATTGTCGACGAGTTGTGACCGCCCTAAATGAGTTGAGAATCATCATCAATGTGTTTTCATCGTGTATTTATCGAGGGCGCAAAAAGAGTGCAAGCACAAGTGATTATCGTTAACATGATCCAACACCAACGATGACAGGCACTCACCGCATGCTTGTCGTCGAGCGCGCGCTGCAGCCGCGCCTGCAGCTGCTGCAGCTCGGCGCGCGCCGCCGCCGCGCCCGCCGCCGCCTCCGCCGCGCGCCCGCGCTCCGCCGACAGCGCGCCTCTGTGGGGTCAAGTCAAACGTCAACATATAAACCACCTGAATCAAATCTTATTAATTAATTCAAGCTAGATGTAGATGACACTTACAATTTTACCTGCGAACTATATTTATATACTGCTGAACCACCTCAATTCTACTAATAACAATATTCATTTGACAGTAGAATTACAGACAAATAATACCTTAGTTTTCCTCAATGTTTTAGTCATAAGAAATCTCAATCACACACTCACCAATAGATACCTCAATCACACCACCACCCTAGTTATCTACCGTTGGCCAATCTTTGTTTCAGAGAGTCCACTACCTGTGCGACGCTGAATATCTAGGCGACGACCTTCGACAAGTGAACAATGGCCTTCATCAGAACAAGCTGCCAGTTCCCCGCCAGCCACCCACAATAGAGAGACTACTATGTAAAGGGAAGTTACAGACAGGATTGGGAACATATCAACATCCAGTGTATTCCTTTACAGTGTGCAAGCGTATAAAAGCTAGATTGTGACTGTGGCTTAGCATACATTGGTCAAACAAAGAGAGACATCGATGTTAAGGTGAAAGAACACATTTCCGATATCAAGAATGAGCATGTATCTAGTCAGCTGTGTGTGAGCATACTGTGGATAAACCCAGCCCTTACATAAGGTTTTATAATTCCCCAACTCCTCGCTAAAGAAATAGATATATTCTTAGAATGATGTTGTAGTGAATCTTGCCAAAAATTGTATGTATAATACAATTTTTGGCAACATTCACTACAACATCTCGACTGGACTAACTACTTTTTTACGCATAATAAAAAAAACCTTTATTATTAGTAAATTTAATAAATAATTTTCTATAGACGTAATAACAAAAACATATTGAAATTTAAGAAACTACTAAATAATAATAGACATATTTGCAAAGGCGTAACAAAAATATTTCATATAATACAATCCTCAATCCATCAAGTAGTAGGGAAAATATATATAATATGAACATTTGTGTAAACATAAAGTGGAACACCACATGAGTACACTCAACTATCGTTAGATTGTGATTATTATCTGGCAAGATAGTGTTAACTGTAGTTTACTTTTATATCTAAGTTTATTGCACTCACCTCAGTTCCTTTATAGAGGATTGTGAAGCTTGAGAGGCTTCTACAGCTTCGGCGAGGGCTTTTTCCTTAGCGGCGAGCTGTTTCTTGAGCTTTTGCATCGGGTCATTTGGACCCTAGAAAAATAAAAAAGTATATTAATTTTCACATTTATATTTTCCTGAATCCGGAATTAAAATAATAATAATAATTAACTCTTTATTGTACACCCAAGAAAAGACACAGAAATACAATAAAAATATATAAATGTACAAAAGGCGGCCTTATTGCTTAATAGCAATCTCTGCCAGGCAACCTTCAAGCAGTGGAAATAGCAAATTCAGATATTAAGATAGATAGGGGTAGGGTGCAAAAAAAAAAAGAAAAAAATACTATTATTTTTAAACATTTTTAAAGTGTTATTCCACACTTAGGAAAGAAAAATACTTATTTAGAAAACGTATAAAAATTTGAACGTAGCGGGACTCGAACCCGCGCCTCCTGGAAACCGACCAGGCGCTCTGACCACTAAGCCATGCGTTCTCGCCAAGCTACGTCGAAATTTTTATACGCTTGTTACAACTTATTTATGTTGTTAGCATCTCTGTAGGGAGATTTTTACAAATTTCCGCTACCCAAAGATAATTACTAAGAATTATCGTTTGGCAAGAGAGAAACTATTTTTTAAATATTTTTAAACATTTTTAAAGTGTTATTCCACACTTAGGAAAGAAAAATACTTATTTAGAAAACGTATAAAAATTTGAACGTAGCGGGACTCGAACCCGCGGCTCCTGGAAACCGACCAGGCGCTCTGACCACTTAGCCATACGTTCAATACGCCTGGTCGGTTTCCAGGAGGCGCAGGTTCGAGTCCCGCTACGTTCAAATTTTTATACGTTTTCTAAATAAGTAATACTATTATTATTAATAATATACAATTTATTAATAAATAATTATATTAAAAAAAAAATTTTTTTTTGCTTAAGATCAACCTGCTTGACGTACCAATATATTAATGTTATTAACGAATGGGGTAACTAAACTTGCAAAAAGTGAGAATAGCCACGAATAGAAAACGCCGTGAAATATTATTGATGTTATTTCTAGTAAATCAATCCAATACTGTATAACAATATATTTTCATTAGTTTAAAAATTAATGACCTAGTTTCTATAGATTGTCATCGAAGATTTAATTAATCATAGCACAAAATAAACATGGTTTAGAATATATATTTATTTAATTAGTTAATTTTACTGTTAAGTCAATGCAGTTATCTGGCTAGCTTAATGTATGTATGTATAAAATATATGTATAAAATTATAATGTATTATTCTTATATTCGTTCATATGAGATTCATTTAATAAGTCTTAGCTACACATACAAATACAATTTTAAAATGTATTATGTAGGGTAATCAGAAAATAATTATTAATAAATTACTTTATTATCCGTTTTCTGATATTTTTATGAGAGATTGCGATCGATCAGGAATTATGAAAATATTGAATTGGTCTAAATTTTTGACCAACCTAACAAGAAGTGAGGCAAAATAGTGTTGCAATATTTTCTTGCATTGATTAAGTGAAATAAACGCGTGTCGAAAATGTAATAAACAATAGCTTGAGCGTTTGTGGATAGATCATCACTCAGGGGAAGTAAAAGTGAGTCGTTAAGTTCCGATACTCAACACGCAATGTCTCTGAAATTTGGCAGTACGTGGTTCCCACCAAAACACCAGGTTCCCTCTGCCGACAAATACAAGTAAACCTGAAGCGTGTTTTTTAATAATACCTCAGTCCAATCCGAATGCTCCGGCAGCTGGTCATGGTGCTTGTTGAGGAGCGCGTCGGTCAGGATCTGTATTTCGTTGCGGGAGAGCGTCGCCTCGCGCACGACGCGCACTAGCTCGTTGACAGCCACGCCTCCGTTCTCACTTGCTGCAATACAGAAACATTTATTTTTAACTTTACGCTTTATCCCGGGTAAAGCGCGGCGTTGAGCTCTGCCACTCAACACGCAATGCCTCCAGAAGTCGGCGGGAAGTGGGGAACGGAGTGTCTTAACACTAGGTTCCATCTGCCTACCCTGCTGTGTGCGGGATACAGCGTGAAACTGATTTACGCTCTATCCCGCATATAGCAAAGTAAATAGTGGGAACTTAGTGGTAACACACTCCGTCCCCCACACACCACTCAGTGTTTGAGAAATTTCGTGATGTGTATCGTAACTCTAACAAGACAAAACGCCGCGCTTTATCTTGTTACTAGAGTAAGGAAAAGAAAATAATTCAATCCCTTAAGTGAATCATGTATAATAAAATGTATAAGTGTCCAATAGAAATAATAGTATTTAATTAATAACATCTAAAAATGTATAATACTATATATACGCGATTAATCCGGTTAAATCAAATTAATTATTTTTTTTTAATCTGGTTAAATAGTTTCATTTAACAGTAAGTAAGTATATCTATAAAAGACATATCGTGATTTAAGTTGTTTACATTAGAATATATACCTTTTTTATAATATAGCAAAAAACTATTTAAAAAAAATGGACGTGACTCGTAGCTTTTATATACATTTTAAGAAATAATACGTTTTAATCATGTTATTCATACATTTTGTATGATTTATTTAGTAATCGTGAAAATATTTATAATTTAAATATTTTTTTACTATGTATTTACTTTTTTCACACATTTGTGAGGCTAGTGGTGGTGCAGGGGCACAAGTGTGTGACTGTAAACGCGACTGGTCGTGGGTTCGATCCCCACTCGCGGAAATGAAATATTTATTTTAATTTATATTTTCGTTTCTTCGCTTTGGCGTCGAAGCACGGCGTTGAGTTCCGCCTACCAAGACGCCTCCAGCTTTAGGCAGAAAATGGGGAACGCAGTGTCTTAACACTAGATTCCCTCTGTCTACCCGGCTGTGTGCGGGATACAATGTGAAACTGATTTAATTTTTTATACTTACTTTTATAGTTTTACACACATTAGTCACTAGCCTCAGATTAAATGATGACAGTTGAATTGCTGTACATATTTAAATACATCTTACGCTATCAATAAAACCTGTATAGAGGATTATCTTTCATTACAGCATTTGATATCTATAAATATGTTCGAGTTTCAAGGCAGATATTTGACCAGGGTTGAGTTACAACTGGATTCAACCTCCACTAACGTCCGTGCAGCTAATAGTTAATCGATAAACGACAAATCAATATATCATTACTATTCACTAGTGAACCGACCGAAGTGAATGTAGATTATGTTTCAAAATGAACAATACATTTATCTTTTGACCTACATTCAAAAATCTAAGCATTATTTTGTTAAAATTAATATATTACATTTTATACAAATTCTAAATTAATTTTAAATTGTGTTAAGCCCATGACTAATCAAATGACCTTATAAAAAAAGAAACGAATTGTCGCTTTCAAGTTTAATTCTGTTTTTTCAACTTTCAAAATTTACTAAGATGTTATTTTCATTATATTTACGTTGTTTTTTTTTTCTTATCATTTAGTATGTTGAAAATGTAATTGACTGTGATATGTTAAAAGACATTTTTTACTATACCGAATAAAAATCATTTTTAAAAAGCTATATTTATATATTTTTCACTATCGACAATCGTTGCGTCGTTTAATCAGGCACTTAAGATTTTAAAGATCAAAGAAAGCGCTTTTAAAAGTTATATCGAAGCCCGCTTAGGTAGGGACATCACTAGTTTTATTTATAATTAGTTTATTTATGTTTTTACGGAATACTTCTAAATATTGTTGAAATAACGCTTTCTTCGAAATGTTGAGGTATAGCGTGTCGAGTGGCGGAACTCGAAGCCGCGCTTGTCTTGGCTTGTCTTGATACCAGAAAATATTAAATAATTCATTCCATCGAGTGGCAATCGAACCCACAACAATCAAGTCATGCGTTCAACTTCATATATTTTTGACAAATGGATAGATTCAGATAGACCCATAATATGATTAACATAAATTTTGGTTGTAGTGGTGTACGTACGTATACACATTATATATTCCAAAGATAGAGAATGAAAAGTAAATGAGAGATGAAACAGCTAAATATATACACGTATTTATTAACATTGTATATCCTACAAAAATTATCTACGGTCGTTCGTAATCTTATCGCATTAAATAGTTCTAATGACGTAAGAAGCATATAATATTATTTACCTTTATCCTTTTTGATTTTAAACTACTAAAACTAACATCATTGCATATAGTGAAACTCTATTGATTGTACGTAATAGGATTAAAGTCCAATGAACAAACATGCTCGGACCTATATTATGTATACACAGGGTGGAAGAGGCAGCGCTCCTTTTACGGAAACAGCATAAAGGGTAAAATATTTCAAACCCATACCTAAAAAAATTAATCAAGATGCCTCAACAGTTTGGATGTAGGATTTTTTTTTCATTTCACGATTTTTATCCACACCTGTATTACGTATGGATCCCAAAAAGTAAACTAACTTACTACTACAAAAATACTACTAAAGGTTAAACAACTTTGAACTTTATCGCCAATACCTACGACTCGATTTCGGAATGAGGCAATGAGGCGTGTGCGGCGGTGTTCCTTTGATAGGTTTATGTGCACGTGCGTCGTCCTTACAAATAGCGTTTTATTTTAAAACGACAATTTTATTATTTATTTTGTTTGAAAAAATTACTTTTTCATTTTTGGGAATTTATTTTTTTCTGATTTATATTAGGCTTTTATAGAGTAGTTAAAACTGTGGTTTCATTTAAAGTGGTGCTTACACTTCCATCCTGTATATATAGCGTATAGCGAGTTATTCATTTGTGTGTGATTAATATTTTTTTATAAATATTAAGCTTTAAAATACTCAATTGCTTTCTATAGTTTTCTTAATAGTTCAAGCTAGAAAATTTCCGCAGTATCAAAAAATTCTTTATCTTTAATTTAGTAAATCGATATTTTAGAGTAGTAAAAGTAAAATTCATCATCTTACTATATTTTTCGGGGGAAAAAAAAGCGGTTTCTAAAAAAATTAATTAAAACAACTATAATGGTGTAAAAGATATTTTGTTATACAAAACGAATGCATTTAAAGCCCGTGTGTTTTAATATAACAAGACATTTCATTGGTACCGTCTTTGTTCTACAATCGCGACGATATTCTTCACGTGGACGCGTCCTTAATAATGCAGTTCCCCCTCCGGGCAACGACGTACATTATTTTTCTTTAGTCTCAAGATAACTATATAGAAATATTAGAAATATAGTTTAGTGCTAGATATTTTTAATAAAATATGATTTTACATGTACCTACGTAAATAAAAAATGCTGAATTCTATTAATATTATATTGAAGAGATAATAATATGAATGGCGGATGTCGATCAACATTATTTGTTTAAAATGCAATAGTAAATCAAAAAATTAAATCAGTTTCACGCTGTATCCCGCACACAACAGGGTAGGCAGAGGGAACCTAGTGTTGGGACACTCCGTTCCCAACTTTCTGCCGAATTCTGGAGGCATTACGTGTTGAGTGGCAGAACTCAACGTCGCGCTTAGCCTCGACACCAGAGCGAAGAAATGGAAATATAAATTTAAGCAAATATTTCATCTCTTCGAGTGGGGATCGAACCCACAACCAGTCGATTTTACAGTCACACTTCGGATGTTGTTTTAAATTTTCGTATACATGGAATAAAAAAAATGATTATGAAGAAAACAACATCGATTTGATAATCCATACGATAGACGATCTCATGTGAGAGACAAAAAATATTTGACTTATAGAGTAATCACTCAATAAACCTAAATACGACGGCACTGCGTGTTGAGTGGCGGATCTCAACGCCGCTCTTTGCTCTTTGCTGTAGGAATCGAACCCACAACCAGTCACATGAAATTCCTAATATGAAATCCTTAAGACACTGTATCTCAAAAGAGCGATAGTGATTTCAACGGAAACGCGAAAAATCGGGATTAATTCTTTTTTATTATTTATTTGCTTTACCTAATATAATATTGGCTTACAATATAATGGAGTTAGGATTACAGAATTTGATGGAACACCGTACTAGTTTAATTGTATGACGGTAAGTCGTGGCGCAGCGGCACGAAGTGTGACTGTAAAATCGACTGGTTGTGGGTTCGATCCCCACTCGAGGAGATGAAATATTTACTTAAATTTATATTTCCATTTCTTCGCTCTGGTGTCGAGGCTAGGCGCGGCGTTGAGTTCTGCCACTCAACACGCAATGCCGCCAAAATTCGGCAAAAAGTGGGGAACGGAGTGTCTTTACGCATGGTTCCATCTGCCTACCCTCCTGTGTGCGGGATACAGCGTGAAGCTGGTGAGATAGTATTCCTTGCAAGTTTGAACAGTATCAGTTCATTTGGATGTTAAAATCTCATTATTTAAAAAAATATTATCGTTTACTATAATATGTTACTGACGTTATGGTCGAAATCAGGTCAATTATAGTTTCTTAACTAACGAATATCCAAAATGAAAAAATATTAATTAAAAAAAGTATTTTGAATATCGGCGGAATCCCTGTAAACAACCCTGGTCAAGACAAAAGAAAATATATGTAAAAAAAAACACCTACCAATAAGAGACAGAACATTCTGTTCGGGTTTCTTCTTCTTTCCTTTAGCGGGCGGCGACGATGTCTGCACTTGTTTGAGCAACTTGTCAGTAGTTAATTCGCTAGGCTGGGGCACATTGAGCGGCGGCACAACTTCTTGAACTTTCTTTTCATGTTCCGAAACTACTTCTGGAACTTTCTTCTCCACTTTTTTTGCTATTGTTTTGAAAATATACAATAGATAGTTTTATAAAAACTAAACTAAAGGTTTTTTTTACACTGTATCCCGCACATAATGGGGTAGACGTGGGGAACCGGGGAACTTAGTGTTAAGACACTCCGTTTCCAACTTTCCACCGAATACTGGAGGCATTGCGTGATGAGCGGCGGAACTAAACGACGCGCTTTTCCTCGTTACTAGAGCGAAGAAATTAAAATATTGAATATTTTATTTCCTACAGTGTTCACAATCTGTTGCTCTTACGATGGCACGTTTGTGTGCCTACGACTACCACAAGGAAAGTTGGATACCTAAAATTTGAATCTGTAGAATAGATTCTTAATTATAAGTTTAATTATTTTAGGACATAGTACCAAATTTTATCTTGTATTTCAAGTACATGTGATATTAAAAATATGCATGTTTTTATTGATCATTATATATGTTGTGGTTTCGATTCCCACTCGGGAGAATGACTTATTATCATTTTCTTTGGTCTGATAAAAAGAGAAAACGTGGCTCGAAAATTTGGCGGAACGTAGGGAATAATGGAAATACAGTAAAATGCTGAAAATGTAAATTAGAAACAAATAAATTTGAAAAAACACAAACCTTTACGCTGCTCTAATGGTGCTTCGATTACATTGCGCACTTCGCGAATCTCTTCTTTGACGGGCTCCTGATTGATCTGCTTTTGAGAAGACTTAACACCTTTTCCTTGCTTGGCATTTTTAGCATCTTTCTTTTCAAGAGCCTCTGATTTCTTTTCCGCTTGTTGGACCTAGGTTAAACATATATATTGTATTATTTTGTTCAGATAGACAATCTATGATAAACAAACTTATAAAACCAACTTGACTCAGATTAAATTGGCAATGTAATACATGCATACATGCATTTTAAAGACATGTTTTTTTTAATAAATATATTATTTTATACAAACAATAGACACAACATTATAATAATCACATCAACAATATTAATAAAATTATATTTCACAACTATAGAAAATCTGTAAGCGAGATTCAAAAGCATATCAAATATAAATTGTACTCACATGTAGCAGTGATAAATTAAATAAATAAATAAATTAGCTTCACACAAAGTGGGGAACGAAATGTCTTAACACTAGGTTCCCTCTGTCTACCCTGCTGTGTGCGGGATACAGCGTGAAGCAATGATCTAAATTTAAAAAAGCATCAAAGTTTACAGAATGCATAAATCATGATAAGAATATAATATTAACAACACCACAATTATTAATTATATAAATGTGAATATATAACCAAGCTGTTGGAACCGTATGTAAATATCAATTTTTGTGTTACAATTTATGTGTGTGTTCTAATTATAAAACTACTTCTACTACTTTAGATATTACGTCGAAAATATTATATTACTTGTACTTTAATAAAAATATACTTTTAAAATAATTTTTAGTAGCAGAAATAACAAATCTAGTACATTTTACCATTTCATCCTAAGGAAGGGAAAATAACAAGAAAATTTAAGTGAACATGTTGATCATATGTAACAACAAAATAAGGTATTGCCAACTTAAATGTTTATATTAAAACCATTATATTATAATGTATTTTAGTAGATTAATATATTTTATTTTAATTTTTAATATTAGGACCTTGAATAAGTGATGTTTTTTGAAAGATGGCGTTGCGGCTCTCTGTGCATGGAATTTCGTACGGTAACGAATCACCAAAGTAATACTATATGTAACCTCAAATTATAGTAGAATAGTGTTTACTACAGTGTCAACTACATATTTATTTTCCCTTTGTGAAAATGTGTACTTTTGTGCCAAATAAAGTGTTTTTGCGGGGAATTTTATTGCACTGCTTTATTCAGAAAAAATCTGCAGCAGAAGCACACAGAATTCTCGTTGAGACAATGCTTTGTCGAATACAACGTGCAGAGACTGGTTTAGGCGCTTCAAAAGTAATGATTTTGACCTTGAAGACAAAGAGCGTTCTGGAGCACCGACAAAATTTGAAGACAGAATTGGAGGCATTGCTTGAAGAAGATCCATGTCAGACGTTAGTAGAGCTCGGGAAAACGTTACAAGTAGATGCGTCAACAGTTTCAAAACGTTTAAAAGCGTTAGGAATGATCCAAAAGCAAGGGCATTGGGTGCCGTATGAGTTGAAGCCGAGAGACGTAGAACGACGTTTTCTCATGTGTGAATTGTTGCTTCAACGGCAAAAGAGAAAAGGTTTTCTGCACCGTATCGTCACTGGGGATGAAAAGTGGATTCACTACGACAATCCAAAGCGAAAAAAATCGTGGGGCATGCCGGGTCACGCATCAACATCGTCGCCAAAACCAAATATCCATGGTTCTAAGCTTCTTCTCTGCATTTGGTGGGATCAGCAGGGCGTAATTTATTATGAGCTGCTTAAACCTAATGAAACTATCACGGGAGCTCGCTATCGACTTCAGTTGATGCGTTTGAGTCGCGCTCTGAAAGAAAAGCGGCCACTATACGAGCAGAGACACGACAAAGTGATTTTATTACATGATAATGCTCGGCCACATGTGGCAAAACCAGTCAAAACTTACCTGGAAACACTTCAATGGGAAGTTCTACCCCACCCGCCGTATTCACCGGACATAGCCCCCTCCGATTACCACTTGTTTCGGTCGATGGCGCACGGTTTAAGCGAGCAGCGCTTCCATTCTTTTGAAGAATCCGAAAAATATCTTGATTCCTGTATTGCCTCGAAAGATGAGTCGTTTTTTTCGACGGGGGATTCAATTGCTACCAGAGAGATGGGAGAAAGTGGTCTCTAATGATGGACAATACTTTGAGTAATGTCATTGTAAGCATTATATTTTAAATTAATTTAAAAAAAACTTATTCAAGGTCCTAATATTTTAGTAAAATACGAACTGTGATTATAATTTTAATATCCACGATTAATAATGTTCCAATTATAATTTTCATTTACAAAAACATATATACACAAATCTCACAAAGTTGACAACATGGAGGACAGGTGATGGAACTCACTTTTTCTAGTGTGGCGTGCAACAATTCAAATTCGTCCTTTGGATGCATTTCCTCAAAATGGTTAGATACCTCCGCGGCCGGAGTGGCCGCCGTACTACGGTCGCTAACGCAGCTCGGATCCTCTTTGTTAACTAATATCGGCTTTACTTTAGGATCTTTGCCGCGTTTGCGAATCTGTACACACAGTAATTCTACCATAGTACCTTTACCTTTTTCTTTTTAATATTTTATTTTAAATAAATATACCAGTGACCTTATTGTGATAAATATATAAAATAAAACGAAAAATGTAATTTTGTTGGTACATCCTTATTTACAAGTAGTAGATATTAAATTATTAAATATACCTATTTATTTTTATATATGTTTAACATATTATCAATCATTAAAATAATATGCCCAAATATTTCCATGTGTATACAATAATTATATAATATAATACAATAAATTTATACATTTTTATATATAGAAACATTGTAGAAAGCTAATAACGAAGGTTATCAATATGTAACTTGGAAATCTATATGTTTAGCAAGCAGATATTAAAATTATGCATGCAAATAATTGACCCAAGATATGAGTTGTTTTTTTAATATGTAATCTGTGATAAATAGCAATTTGTTAACCCAGAATATTCAGATGATGTTTCACTCTACTGTATGTAATGAAAATACTTTAAAGTAATATTAAAAATATTTTGGATTGTTTTTGTGGTGCAGCAAGTGCGAGGGTTGTAAGATAGATTCCCACTTGAATGAATTGTCCTTTGCCTAATAAAAAGATAAAATACTGTTATGAGTTCCCCCACTTAACATGCAATATCTTGAAGATTGAGTAGAAAGTGAAGAACAGAGTGTCCTACCCTGGTGCATGTGGAAGACAGCATGAAAGTAAAAAAATAAAAATGTTACAGTACCGTGATATTGGGTGGTGTTTCAGAAGGAAGCTCCACAACCACTGGTGGACTAAACTCGACATGAGGTTTAGCAGGCACACTGTCATCTTCTACACCACTTTCTGCTGGTGCCTCACTCTCAGGATCACTGCCAGTAGTTGTGGTAGCATTTTCCTTTTTTTCTTTTTTAGCCAACTTTACAAAAAATATATATTGATATATTTTATTTATTATTAATATATTTTTATATAATGTAAACATAAATGGCAGTATAACTATTAATGTAAGTCATACCATAGTCTTTTTATTTATTGAAAATACAAAAACCTCATTTGTAATGTATGGCTGTCATATAATATATAATATTTTAACATAGATTTCTCTTTCTCTCTCTTCTCTTCAATGTTAAAAAATATTAAATATTGTGTCTAGCAACAAATCTACATTATTAATATATTATAATTTACTATTTACATGAATATATAAAATGATGACCATAATTCATTGCTTGATTTTACTAATATTGAACATAAGAAATTTAAAAAAAAACATTACAAATATGTATATTATTATAAAGAGTGTTTATGGCTATATTTTTTTATTATTCAGTAAATAAATAATACTTCACCTTCTTATTAGCTTTCTTATTGTTTTTCTTGGACTTGTTTTTATTATCTGCTAAAGCAAGTAATTCACTTGTGGCTCGGCGTTGTTGGGCAATAGCCTCTTCATAGCTTGTACCAGAAGCTGAGAATAAACTCATGAGGAGGAGCACAGCTGCACCTGCTACTCCAACTCCGCATAGTACTAATATGGCTTGCAGCTCCATTGAGTATGTCGCAAGCTGAATTCTCTATCCAAAAATACTATGTTTCAAAGATGCATCGAATACAAAGTTTACAGAAATTTATTGTTTTTACACTATAAATTTGAACTGTAGAACTAATTACAAGAAAATTTGAAAATTTTATATTATATTTTTAAGCAAATAAAAATGAATTTATTTTATTTCTTATCACACAGAGCCAATATTTGTACCAAGCTTTTAAGGTCAATCATTTGTACAGGGAATGCATGAGTACTATGTCATCAGTGTATAAGTGCAATTAAATATTTAAAATTACCTACTCTTATATGCTTTACACTAATAAGAATTCACGGTAAAAGCTCGTTCAATGAGAATCGGCTGACACGTAAGCAATGACACATGTCAAAGGTTATTGACAGTACTCGAGAATGTTTTAATATTGCTTTTATTTAAGTATTTCCCATAATATAACTCCAATATTTACTTTAATAGGAAAATAATATTAAAAATTGCTTATGATTGTAATCAGATTCATAAAACCAGACATAATTCAGCAATAGTAATAACGATGTTATAAATTAACAGTTACACTTACCTACAAATTAAAGTGGTAATATGATATGGTAATATTATATATCCGATTGAGGTTCATACGTTTTAACTTTTAAAACGTAGAAATTACAAAAATAAACAGAAAAAACAATGAAAAAGCGCTACCGCTACTGAAGTGCCGACCGACATTGAATTGTTAAGGAAAAGCGAAGACGACAGCGTTAGTGATGATGTTGCCAATGCATTTTATTAGATATTATAAAAGCAAATGGCTTACTTTTGTAATTATATATTTTAAATAGGCGTAGAGATCGTTATTTTTTTTAATTACGATAATATACTTAGTAGCTAAATCTTAGTAAATGAATACAATAATTTCTGACTATCGAGATTCTGTGTCTATAGCCCGAAAAAAATATCAAACATGGCTGCGTGACATGACAGCTGTGCCGTCAGTTGTTGTCCTACAAAAGTTGTCAATTATAATGAACAGCTGTCCGTAATATAAAGTTTCATGTTCTTAATCGACATTTAATTATTTGTATATTCAAGTTTGTGTCTTGATATATTTTACTTTTACGTGGCTAAAGACATTGTCGAAATTTAATATTTGATTGCACCAAATAATGTCGATTCCTCCACTTGTATGCAGTACTCCGCCACCACCCGAGCAATGTGAAGACGATATAGACCCAGAAGACTTTGATTTAACGTATAATCGTGAGTGCCAGTGATTAAATAATAATTGGCTTACTATATTTTCAATCATTTATTTTCTTTGTTACTACATACTAAGTCATGAGACTGTTCAATATAAAGTATTTGTAACAAAAACTATTTGTATACAATTCTGAGTTCATACTTATTGCTAAGTAATAATAGGTTTTATATGTATGTTTAACATTTTTGAGTCCAGTCATAGTGCAGGTGCATAAAGTGTGACTGTAAACGCGATTGGTTATGGGTTTAATCCCCACTCAAGGAAATGAAATATTTATTTAAATTTATATTTCCGTCTCTTCTTTTTGGTGTCGAGGCAAAAAGGTATCGTTGCGTTCCGCCACTCGACACATATTGCCTCTAGAAATTGGCTGAAAATGAGGAATAGTGTCTTAACACTAGGTTCCCTCTGACTACCCTGGTGTTTGCGGAATACAGTGTGAAGTTGATTTTTAAATGTAAACTATACTGTGTACAGTACAGTTTGTTCGTTGTTTTGTACATTGTTAATGTAATCAATTGTTAATTTTTCAGTTTCACAAGACAATGATGATGAAGAGAACACTGAATATAATTATGGAAATTATTCCTCATATAGTATTTATCCAACAAAATCTGAAGAAACAGACACTGAAGAATGGCAGTCCCACATATGTAAAAATTTGGAAAATACAAAAGAAGATCAAATTAAATCTGAAGATATTACAATTCCTGATAAATTTATATCGCATAATATATTTGATAAAAATGTTTCCAAATTAGAAGAAAATATTTTAGAAGACTTAAACTTGAAAGTTGAAGCAGAAGTTGAACATTCCAATGATAATCATGTTAAAGAATATGAGACTGAATCTGATATTTATAACACTGAAGAACTCTCCGACAAAGATACAGGAATACAAGATCAAGGTGGTACGGATATTAAAATTGATGAAGTAAATACAATGATAGAAAATACCACAAGTGAAGTGAATCATATAATTAGTCCAGGCAATGAACACCTAGATTTTGAAAATGATAGAACTGTAAATAATGTGCTCAGAGAACTGCCCGAATCATATATTAATAATGAAACAATAAATAATATTGATAGGTTCCAAATTTCTTCAGAACAAGATGTAATTATAAAAGATAAGGAATCTGATATACTGAATAACAGTGTCATAGTGCAAGATGAAAATAAACAGTCAAGTGATGATGACTTTGGCGATTTTGAAGATTTTCAAATTAAGAGTTCAGATGATAGCCCAGTTCTGCCAATAAGTGATAGTCCATGGGATAATAATACTAATGTAAACTCTGAGTTTGGTGCATTTACAGCAAACTTTGATTCAAGTCCACAAGAACCTGATAAAGCTTTAAATAACAAAGAAAATGACAAAAGTGATGTTGCAATAAATTTAAATGATGATGATGATGAAGATTTTGGTGACTTTGATGACTTCAAATCTTCTACTAATGATGCTGATGATAAAGAAGTCATAAACGATATAAATGCCACATCAAATGTTCCTGTCTTAAATTTTCAATCACACGATAATGAAACACAAGTTATGGACAGTTTAAATAATGTACTGACTTCAATATTTTCAAATGAAATACCTGAATCTGATAATAGTTTTGATGATAAACTTGATCTGTATCTAAGTGAAACATGGGGTCATTTAATTGACATTGATGTTAGACAGCCCTATATAGTTAACTGGAATAACTCTTTAGGACAGAAAACTCTTTTGAAGGCTTTGTGCATTGATTCCAGAAATATTGTAAGATAATTTTATTCTTACTTTAAAATATATATTTTTTTAAGTTTTTATACTGTATCTGGCATATAGCTCTGAGATTTTAAATTTTAAGGACATCGCATTTTGAGTGATGACACTCAACGCGTGTAGCGTTTTTATTCTCTCAAGTAGGAATCGAACATACACCTATCACATATACAGTCAGATAATGTGTGGATGCGCCACAAGAGCCTTAATATGTTTTCTTAGTTGCAATTAATTGATTTTCCCTTTAAAATTTACACAAATTTAAGAAATGTTTTCTCAAAATTTCATAATGTTCAAACTATATTATTAAAATTTAAAATATTTATTAAAAACTAAATCAGCTTCACGCTGTATCCCACACACAGTAGGGTAGGCAGAGGGAACCTAGTGTTAAGACACTCCATTCCCCACTTAGTGGCGAATTCTGGAGGCATTGCGTGTTGAGTGGCAGAACTCAACGCCGCGCTTAGCCTCGACACCAGAGCGAAGAAATGGAAATATAAATTTAAGCAAATATTTCANTTTAAGATATGTCTCAAATGACGTTATTTTACAGTTATTTGGACACAAATGGAACTATAGTATGCCTAAATATGCAGCCAATTTAAGTACTGCTCCACTACAACCACAAAAGCAACAATCACAGTCCACTGCTTCAAATACTGATATATCAGAAAAGGCTGTTAGTGGCGAAGTTGGTGCATGGGTTGATCCTTTTACTCCTGATGGTCAAGAATGTAAGTTTAAATCATTATTCTTAATTATATAGTAAACTACAAATAATATTTTATTTTCCACATTTACTATTTGAAATTTAATGCAGCATAATTTTTCTCAGTTTATTGTAAAGTTCAGTAACCAAGAAATATGTATAAATAAGTAAATATACATAAATTAAGGGAAGACAATAACATAATGCTCTTTAATTTGACACTGTATAATTGGTTCTTTTGCATGTCTTGCACATGGATTAATACATACACCTTTGCAATCTGCTTCTTTCCATATCCTATATTCCTTCCAATTAGACACCTATGCTGAAGCTCTACTCCTAGACTTAGAGCACCTAATGGCCACTTTAGATCAAATGGCTCATAAACATTCCACATTAAAAATATCTGAGCTATTATCACATGGTAAGTTTGTAGTATGTAGTTACATATGTCAAGCACCTTGGTAAAAATGTGAATTATGATTATTGATTTATATAAAAGAAAATTATGATGTTAAGATTTTCAATTAATTTTAAATAAAATAGTATATTATTATAGTTATTATGAAGTTAAAATTTTTTTATATAATATATAGGTTTCAAAAACGCATTTAATAACTATCATTTTTGGTACATTACAGCTTGCAGTGGTGAAAACAAAGATTCAAAAGTCGAATCGCCTAAAAGACCAATAGATTTAAATATGTTTGGAAGCGACACATCTGCAAGTATAAATAAAATTTATTCAAGTACCATTGGCGTACAGCCACTGCGACAAATCAATTTACCTGATACTCACATCTTTACACCGACTGATTCTGAAACACCTAGATCAAAAACAATACATTATGATGATGGTCCGGTGCTAGTTCCTAATACTGTTCTAGAAAAAAACAAAATTGAACTAGAACCTACAGTTACTCAAGCCGAGGAAAATGATAGTAAATATTGGAAATTTCAGGATTTTAAAGGAACTAATGCTGAAGTTTCTATTGTACATTCTTCTAGTCAGGAAGCACAGCAAACAACAACTACTATATCTGACACAGCATCAAAACCTAGTGTTACATATCAAACACAAATATTACAACCTATTAAAATAGAACCAATTATACCCACACTCAATTGGCCTGATCCTGGAGAAGTCAAGGAGACATTTGATGACTTCTCCGATTTCGTATCAAGCACCTCATGGAACAATGATAAAAAAGATATTGACATTCCTGATATAATTAATAAGGAACCTGAGATAAGCGAACAAAAAGAAACAAATCTTAAAACAATAAGCAATGATGATGAATTTGAAACATTCCAGTCGGCTCCAGTGAAAAAATCAGTTTTGGATAATAATTTTAGTGACAGTCAAAATGAAATATCGGAAAATTGGTGCAGGAGTATTGTGGGTAATGTTGATACAATAGAAATAACCAATTTTAAAGGACAAAGTGATGTGCCAGTGGAAACATCAATTTCATCTGTACCAAGTAATATGACAGTATTACAAAATTTAAATAGTGTGCATACTTCTAGTGGAAATCCTGTAAATTGTGTTGTAAATAGTAATAATATTCTACAACCAACTAGTTCTGGCGCTATTGGACCAGCACGTTCACAACATAGCACTGGACAAATACTACAACCACTATCCTTGGAAAGTTACTCTCAAATTAATTGGCCTAACCCTGGTATTGATTTGCAAGATCTATCAAGATTTAACCCAGTCAATAGCCTTCAATCATTGAAATTCGATATAAATCTAAGTAACAGTAAAGGTGCATCGCCAGCACATAACTCTGTGAATGTTAGTGAAGTATCAGATGATGATATTTGGGGAGATTTTGTGTCAAGTATGCCTAAACCACAGCCTTCACCGAAAAAAGCAGCTACATTTGCCGACGATGATGAATGGACTGATTTTGTCTCAAGTCCAAGTATTAGACCACAAAATGGCTTGAACACAATTAGTTTAAATGTTCATACAAATTTAAGTATGCAGAAATCTACTAATCACAATAAAATATCTACTGGGAGCAATCAAATGTCAATCGATATACCAACGTTAAATTATATCACACCTAAATCAAATAGTCGCGGAATGTATACAGACAGACACTTCCAAAATTTATAACAGTATGGCTGTAATTTTTCTTATATATACATATTATAATGTACTTAACTTAGATGTATGTGTAAATAATATGGTGGTGGGTTGTCTTTATTATTTATATTACCAAATTATTTCACTAAATTATTTTTAAACATATTCCATATGTTATAATAATATTCATGTTTATCTCACATTGAAATTAATTTATACAAGTTTCAAAACACAATGCCTCGAAAATTTGGCAGAAAATGGAGAACACACATGTCTTAATGGGAACGGAGTATCTTAATACATTTTCCAGGTTCCCTCTGCCTACCCTGCTATGTATGGGATACAACATGAGGCAAAAAAAAAGATATTTAAAGAAAGATAGTATATATAATAAGAGAATATCATTCCCGTCCCTTGTAGTTACACAGATAAAAAAACAAATTTACTCTTAATAATGATTTAATTTATATCATTTTGTATATTTGAATATATGTAAAATTACAATTGTATTAGTAAATTAATTTCCTGAAAGCAATATTTATAATTTAGATCTTCTGATAAAAAGTATTATATTGTTTGTATATAATGATAAAATGTATAAAATGTAAAAAATAAGTAATTATATCATCACATTAAACACTATGACATATTTTTGTTTTTTACTCTAATTTTTTGTTTTGTAACCATGGTACAATATATTATAAGTAATGATATTCGTTATAGTCATTGTGTTACGGAATGTATGTGACAGAAAATGCAATGGTTGTGGGTTTGATTTTGATCCACGAAGGAGGTAACAGGCAGAGTACAGAATGGAGTGTTTTATAATAGGTAATTTATTCATATAAAATTATTATTGAGGCCGTCGTGGCGCAAGGTCACTAGCGGGCGCCTCTGAACGCCACGTTTGTGGGTTGGATTCCTACTACGGTGAAATGAAACATTTGATATTTTTCACTCCTGGTTCTGGTGGCGAGGCAAAGCGCGGTGCCGCCGCTCAACACACATTACCTCAAAAATTTGGCGAAAATTGGGTAACGGTCGTATCTTACTTTGGTACAGGGTGTAATACCACTAGGTTTCCATGTTTCTCTGCCTACCCAGCTATGTGCAGCATAAGCAAGCAGCTAAAAAAATTAAATAAATTTCTTTCAATTTAGACTTTTTTCTCATTCTTTTGTTGCTCTCTTGACAATTGCATTTTACTATACTTATATTTTACTATACTTTTCATTAAAACATACTCATTGTAAAGGTTGGAATAAAAAATATATTTTTTTTACAATGATTTATCAAACATTATCAGTTTCTATTTCAATATCAGAACTATCTATGTCATCTAAATGGGCACCCATGGTAGCTTTATCATCTTCACCATCTAGAACTGTAGATGCAAATTTTGGTAAATTATTTTCCATGGTCACTCTAAATGGGCACTGTTCAAATTCTGGCCAAGAAATAAACCTAAAAATATTAAAATTCATAATCACTCCTTATTTTAAATAATACACAATATAATTCTAAATATTTTTCAGTACTAATTTTATATTGCCGTTGGCTCTGACTGATAACAATGTTTATGGTTGTGATCTCCACGTGAGGGAATTAAAATTATTGTGTGGCTATTTCCCTACTTAACACATAATATCTAAAAATCGGGTGGATAGTTGGGAAAGGAGTGTATTGACACTATGTTCTCTTTGCCTACCCTGCTATATGCAGGATATAATGTGAAGCTAAAAAAACACATATATGTTACTTAATATAATATAAGGAATGTATGTTACTAAGTACCTTTTAAAAACAGTAACTTTTTGTTGTAAATTTAAATCACCAAATTCAGTAAATATAGTCATGTGTGGCAATTTTGCATCGGACTCATTTGGAGATAACTTTTTATTTGTATCTGGTGGATCTTGTCCTGTTATTAGCCAAACACCACATCCTGGGATCCATTGTCTAAATTATATTATTTATATTTCATAAATTAAACAAATAAATATTTTTACATCACTTTAAAGTTAATGATATTTTTTTCTATATTAAGGAAAAAATAAGATAGATACCATTGTGGTACAGAAGCAACTGTAAATGTAATTAATGGTTGAGGGTTAATTAATACTCAGGGAAATGAATTATTTTCAATTAAAAATAAAATAAATCAGCTTCATGCTGTATCCCGCACACTGTAGGGTGGGCAGAGGGAACCAAGTGTTAAGACACTCTGTTCCCCACTTTTTGACGAATTCTGGAGGCATTGCGTGTTGAGTGGCAGAACTCAACGCCGCGCTTGTCCTCGACACCAGAGCGAAGAAATGGATAAATAAATTTAAGTAAATATTTCATCTCCTCGAGTGAGGATCGAACCCACAACTAGTCGGTTTTACAGTCACACTTTGTGCCCTTGCGCCACGACTGGCCTCTTATTTTCAATTCATTGTTATTGTTACTCACTATATATACAGTCCAAATTTGGGCAGAAAGTAGGAGACTGTTCTGACACTAGCTACACATACACACACATATTATATAATGTAAAGTTTAAAAAAAAAAGGATTACATACTCCAGCATTGGAATAACTCTAGTGGATTTAGAGAATGTATGAGGCTTGAAAAAGTACCAGAGTAGTGGTAAATATTCTGGCAGACAAGGCAATTTTGCCTTTTGTGTTATCCTTACAAAGTACAAGCAATATTCATCCATCTGTTAAGGAAAAAAAATATTATAAATAAATATATTTGAAAATTGTATGACTGTACAGTCGTACACAGTGATTGTGGGTTCAATCCCTAATTAAATTAATATACATATCAATTTTATTCATTTTTTCCTCTGTGGATATAAAGAAATCATATAGAAAAATAAAAAGAGAATTGTGTTAATTTTGTATAACCAGATGAATACAGGAGCACTGAAGTTAAAAGTAGAAAAATATGTTGCTACATATTTATTAGGGACTTACCACAGATATTTTTTTAGTTGATGGTGTGTATGTCCAAGGTAAAAAGTGAGCTTTAGGTATTTTATCTAATACCTTATAGTCAAAGAGTAATTGGAATAAAGCTGGAACTGATTTGTGTTTCCCCATTTGAATACCACTATCTATAAGAAACTGAAGAAAATTAGTGTTCAATTTTTATATTTATACAGTTATAAATTTAGAAATCTAGTTATACCTCATAATGATGTCCTGGCATAGCAATGTACAAATCAGGTCTTCCTAAATTGTTTGTATCATTATGAAAGACAATAGTGTTTATTAAATGTTTCACAAATGATAAACTTGGCATTGCACCTATTACGGTCAATAATCTATCTGAAATATTTTATTTAATTACTGTATTAATTATTCTTAAAAAAGTGTAATCAGTTTTAAAAAAATATGAATATTTTAAACTATTTGTGTTATATATCAAATGAATTCACTAAATAAAAAGGAAGTGGTTTATAAAATTGATACTCTAAACAATATTCTTCTCAACATAAAATATTTTTATTTTTTAATAAATTTAAATAGATATACCATTGCTACAAGTATTTAAGTCGCCTAATAATTCATGAATCCTATTTCCTTGATCAATTTTATCTTTGAAAGCCAGCCTCCACATTCCGAAAAAATCTGCTATTTTATAATTTATTCTTTTGGGATTTTGTTTTTTAATTTCCTAGAAAAGAAAAAGGCACATATTTATAACCAATATATTCATTCTAAATTGAAATATAAAAATATAACAACAAAACTCACACTCAAAAATTGTGTAAAATTATGAGAAACTTCATATAAATAAATAGGATTATCTTGGCACTGAAGAAGTTCTTGCGTTAAAAAACCAAAACCTGGATTAACTTCAACTAAAGGAGCTCCTTTATTTATATAACCTAATAGTGTATTTGTGATACTTTTTGCAGTTTTTTTGTTAATTAAATACATAGATTCAGGTGTTTTATATTTCTTTAAAAGATTCTTTGGTATTTCATTAATAATATTTTTATAATCTGGAGAACTCTCTAAATAATTTATAACATCTTGGGCTACTTTTGGGCTTTGTTTGATTTCGTTTTCTTTATTTGCTACATGGCATAAGCGACTAGTAACATTTTGTGTAGGCCGAATTTTTAATATTGTTGTTCTATATTTGCTTAGCATTATGAAATAATTGAAAATGTAACTTTAACATTAATAATTAACAAACAATCATAAACAATTCTGTTCCTGCATGTGACACGACGAATGTCACTACTCACTTGTGACCACAGAACACATATACCCAAAGGGAAGAGTGTTCACTTCATACAAAAAAAATGGGGGACAAAACTACACTGCTGCCATCTATCGTGTGCCCACCAAAAACAATATTTAAAATTTACCGCCTCAGATATGGGCGGGAAATTCAAAATTTGGATAATATTTGGATAATAAATCGATTTTTATTCAAAGCCAAAATGATTCACTCTTACAAAATCAATAGGAAATATCATTATTTAATTTAAACAAAAATACTTCCAAATGATTTTGAAGGAGTGAATCATTTCTGGTATAATAATAATACAAGATAAATGCAGAAATGAAACGAATAAACACTTTACACTTTTTTATTGCTTTTAGACATTTGTTATAATTATATCTATACAAGTAGTATTCTTGCAAATCAAATAAAATAGTTGCAACAAACTTGCCCTTTTATGTTAGAAACAATAATTAACATTTATATAATTTAAATAGATTGTAATCAGTAAAATAATCATAATTTATATATTTATTAACTTATAACATTCTTGAAATACATAGGCAGTTATATTCTTGAAATTTGACCTGGACTACAAATAAAGAATTAACAAATTGCTGTTTACTATTCTATTTTAATTAAATAAATATTTTAATTAAGTGTTGTGTTGTATTTTTTGATGATAATGATAGATATAATAGAGATAATGATAAAAATTATGAAGTAAGTATTATGAACTTAATAGTGTTGGTCAAATTAAATCTAACATAATTATACTATTACTTATTTTTTAATACATCTATATTCCTTTTTAACAATTTCTGATATTTTGAAAATTTTGAGAACAAAGTTTGAATTTACTGCCAAGGCTCTTTAATAAAAATCCACAGACATATTTACAGGTTAGGCAATTAAAACAAACCCTGACCATGACTTAGAACTTATCAAGTTTCACTCCCACTGTCTGCTTGACATTTGGACATATATATATATGGTCCTGTTTTAAATTGGGTACAAAAACAAAATTTCCATCACCAGTCTTTTTGGAAGAAATGTTCCATATATTTCCATTTGGCTCAACCTATAATGTAATAAATAGCATTTTAATAAAAAAAAATTATTACAAGTTTTATTTAATTATTAGTAAATGGAAACCAGCCAAACTTGAGGCCAGCCATATCGCAGGGGCACAAAGTGTGACTGTAAAATCTAGTGGGTTGTGGGTTTGATCCCCACAAAAGAAATATTTATTTAAATTTATATTTCCATTTCTTCTCTCTGATGTCGATCCAAAGTGCACCAAAAACAATATTTAAAATTTACCTTAGTAAAGTGCAGTTAGTTCCACCACTCAACATGCAATGCCTCCAGATTTCGGTAGAAAGTGGGGAAAGGAATGTCTTAACACTAAGTTCCTTCTGCTTACCCTGCTGTGTGCAGGATATAGCGTGAAGCTGATTTATTTAATTTTAGTTATATATAAACTTGCACTTTTTACTGGACTACA